>KN824291.1:79289-103002 GCA_000827415.1 Serendipita vermifera MAFF 305830 | reverse complement strand
GTGACCAGTCACTGACGCCCTGTCCAGTGTGATCGTATTCTGCTGCAAATCTAACATGGAGATGGGCGGAGAACCACCATAAAGGCCGTAATAACTTCAGAACATCCATCATATGTGGGTTGCCCAGTTCTCCCTTTTCAATATCGGGTTTGAAGAAAGGTTTTGTTCTGAGCAAAGCGGCAGTATCCCCATGTCGATAGATACCTTCCGGCCAATCGTGTGAGATGAAAACCTCCGGTCCAGGAGAGAGTAATGAGAGCTTGAGGACATCGTGGGCACGGACATGATAGACTGAACGAAGAGAGGAATTGTCAAAAGGGATGCGCTCGTAGTGGCCTAGGTTGTAATCGTGGTCTTTGAAGATGCCTGAGGCGCCGGCTATTCGAATACCATTAAGACGCACACAACCCGAGCCTCCGAGGTAATATATGTTTGGAGCGAGCCAACCACCATGATATCTTGTACAACTTCTCAGTCTCAGTCGACAAGGTGGAAAGGAAAAGCTCACAGCTCCCACATGTAATTTGAAGCCTCGTGATTGCCTCCGATAACTATGGTGAGTACAGGTGCTTTCTTGCTTCCAGTGTAGTACCTACAAGAGCGATCGGATCAGTGGGCAACTGTCACCACGGATTTCTTCCTTACTCGTGAAACTGACCCAGCTGCCTGTACTTTTGCGGAACTGCCATACATAACAAGTCTGATTGATTTCGAATCGCTTGAAAGTCGCCGCATATTATGAGGGCATCAACCTTCTGGTTCGTCTGTAGTTCCAATTTCTCAAGTTCGGCATAAGTATTGTTGAGTTCGCCGTGGCAGCAGCCTTCGACTGCAATCTAGAATTGCTTGGTGATATACTCACAGATTGGCTCGCATGTGACTTACTTTCATGGTTCCGATGAAAGCCTCCACAAAGGCAGAGTGTAACTAATGATGTGTACCAAGCAACCCACAATTCGGGAAGCGCCATGATTAGAAAAGAAAATGCATTCATTTGATTGATTCTATAGATTTATTCTGGCTACGAAATAAATCCCAGACATCATTCTATTCAATTGCGAGGGGGCCATTCTCGGAAGCGACCCATCCAGTACTCTGTCGGAACCCTCGTCATGTAAATGATGTCATGAGCAAGATTTCATGCGAAATATAAAATGAGCTGTTGCCAGCGACTACCCACCACATCGCTGTCCGTAACGGAGAATAGACACCACACTATGATGACGTTGGGCACACGACCATTGACAGGCAGCGCTGCCACTCTCTTCGCCCTTGCTCTTTTAACCCAACTGGCGGGCACTGTTGCAGCCCCAAATCCGCTACCAACAGCTGCTCCAACAAAAGTACAGCCACAGAAGCGAGGGATTTCCTCATGGGCCTCCAGTGTAGCCCAAGGGCTCCCCACCGACGTTGCAAGTGGAGTGTTGCCAGCATTTCAGGGTCTTCCCAACGCGGACGAAGTGAAGCAGCAACTCAACCTGACAGATGACGATATAAACCGACTTCCTCAGTCTGTGCTCAACATTCCGTGCGTGTGTCTACATTTGACCAAACTGACAATTCTGACCAATAGGATTTAGGAGCTACGCGAACTGGACAGGCCAAGGATGGAATATGCGGATTCATGGTGTGGCATACAAACAGCCCCAAGCCACAGACGAGCAATTGGATCAGATATCCTCTGTCTTCATCTCCGACCTTGAAACCAGCTCTTTGAATGACACTGAGAGAAGGCAGTCACGTAACATGAGTGCCTTGATGATTGCTATTCCGACTCCTGATGTGACCCTCAACTTTTCACTTGTCAACCCACTCACCGGCGATAGCCTCCTTCTCGAGTTTCCAAATAAAACGGATGACAGAGGGGAATTTGACAAGTTTATCCAACTGGTTGGCCAAATTCCAAACAACAATACGGTCGCTAGTTGGCCCCTCTTTACGACTGGGATTAATGGTATGTATCACCTCAAACGGTATTCAGGCTACTGATATCAAATATCAGATGGAAATTCCAGCTTGTGGCTCGTCCCTCCAGAGGGAGTCACAATTCTATCCGATATAGATGATGTTCTGCGCTTCACCCAAATCTACGTCCCACAAAACGGTCTAGACAATTCGTTTGCCCACCCGTTTATTCCCTGGTCGGATATGCCGTCAGTTTATGCTCAATGGAGTCAAGTGGTGAGTCGGCTTGCCTTTGATGATTATTCAGTGTACCTGATTTGCTGCAGCACCAAAACGCTCATTTCCACTATTTAACAACTACTCCTCAACCATTCACGAGGCAATACGTAGACTTTGTCAACAAATATTATCCCGCAGGGTCGTTCGATGACAGACCCCTCAACCTCACAACCTTCGACCAAATCTTTCAAATTAGAAAAACCAATCTCATTCGATTCTACGAGACATATCCAACTAGGAAGATAGTACTGGTAGGAGACACCAGCAATGGGTAAGCCGTCCTTTCCATAGCACACTTTTAGAACAGGACTCATTGTACCGCAGAGATATTATGAGGAACTACCCGGGAATGTTGAAGGACTTTCCAAATCAAACGGCTTGCGTTCTCATAAGGAACACATCCGCTACCGACTCGCAGAATCACTTCCCGTATAATACCAAAGAGTTCAAGGATTTGCCAACCAACAAGTATATGTTCTTCCGTACCACTGTAAGTGCACAGGAAGTTCCAGAAACATATATGTATACTGACTATTCTGCATAGGACGACATTCGTAATCTCAATTTTGCTAATGGAGATTGTCTAAACTCATCTGTGCCACAAAACGTTACTTTTGACTATCAAGGCACACCTTTCGACTCTACTAGCTCTGCGATCTCCAATATCCCAAGAACCTGGGGGATTATCGTTGGACAGGCTCTCGCCTTGATGGCCGCTCTCTGCATGCTCTGATCAATGAACGTTACTCTAGTTATGGACTCCAAAAACGGACTTGATTTATACCCTATTGTAATGCTAAACCTGAACTTGGTGATTTTTTTGTGGTTACTCTTAATTGAATTCAGCCACCCTGTTCTTCGTAAAGGTGTTTGTACGATGGGGTGCCCTCATCTGCCTCATTTAATGTCGCAAGTCGTAGTTCCATCTGAAAATCCATTTATCGTGGATGAATGTGGCCAATGCTTTCATGGTATTGTAAGTCCAGCGCCTTTGCCGCGATATCCTCACTCTAATATCCATGCTCCCATGAAACATGGCATTGTGTGCATCCAAAGGAGGATGATATGGAGGTTTGCACCGCGTGCTTTGTAGCCTCATGCAGAGAACATGCGTATCTGCATTATAACAAGACGGCCCATCAATTTACTATTTCTATCCGCCTCGTAGAATCTAATCGAAGCGAGGTATGCACTTTCTACTTTTCATAGTTGTAACTGAAACATTTGCAGGGTAGCAGTTCAACGTCCTCGGAGAGCGACGAAGAGGATAGCGAGGATAGCGAGGACAGTGAGGACAGCGAAGACAGCGAGGACTCATCCGCGAGTTCAAAAAGGAAGAAGGGAGAGTTAGAAGAAGTTCAATGCGCCTTGCGATGCTGGCAATGCGGAAAGGAGGAAGAGGGAGAAGTGATTGGCCTTCCAGACACTCACGATGCAGCAGAAACTGCAAGTCGAATCTTCAAGCTTCATTACGCATCACGAGCTCACTTTGGAACCGTATCATCCTTATAGATTGACGAAATAATAGAGGCTATACAGGAGAACATGGCCAGGGGTAATGCGATTGCCCAGACAGAATCCTTTGTCTAGTTCGTATTCGGTTTCTATTCCTGACATTACGTTAACCAATGTGTTTCAGCATGGCGTTGCCTTGCGTTTTACTTGGCCTCCTGGAAACCACCAAATTTCGAAATCGCTATCTGCCCCTGGCTTCCCTCCATTCACTTACATGTCCCAAGCCAGACCCAAGATACTGTTTCAACTGTCAAATGCACAAGCTAGCGGTTGCAATTCACGATTCAACAGGCTCTTTACCTTTACGGCTTGGGACAAAGGGTGTGGCGCTTATGTTGAGACCTTCAACGAACCTCGGGGATCTAACCGGAACATCAACCATGTTCTTTGAGACATTGGACTTATGCCGGGCTGTTGCAATAGCGCAAGGAGGTAAGGATGGTGTTTTCGAGAGAATGGAAATACAAGTCGAAGTACGGACGGAATGCAATCAATGCAAAGGGGTGTCATACAAGACTGAAAGACTAGAAGAAATCCGCGGTATGGTAGGAAATGTTCAAGGAATGGACGTTGCTGCAGCAACATTCTGGTCGATTGATTCGTGGGCGTCGGCCCAGGAACAAGGCTTTGATTGTCTAGCCTGTAAAGGCAAGACATCGCTAGTGTATGTACGGTCTTTTGGTATATCGATGATGCCAGACGCTGACGCAGTATGGCCGGAACGAAGACGGAGGAGGTTCCAAAGGTTTCCACCAATCCTGGTGGTGGAACAAGTGGATGGATTTGTAGTCGCGATCGATTGGGACGAGATTAGGGGGTTAAATCTAGAGGGCTTGCGTGCTAGAGGCCTTCAAGCAGACGAAACAGCACTACCGGAACCACGTCCAACGACGCCAGTCAGGAAGATGACCGGGAAGATGGCCGAGCCCAGTTTCTTGGCCGTGCCAAAGAGCGGCAAGCAAGGAGCAAGTCGCTCTGGACGAAGAGGTAAGCTATTGATTCTTGTGGTGGAGGATAGTCTTCCAATGTTGTATGCCAGACTTGCTATCCTCGCCGTCAAAAGCGTCGCCGTCAAAGAGGTCGCCATCAAAGAGACGGAGGACAGGGTCAGACGCGATGGATAGGCTAAGACAGGTTACGCCTTCACCAACGAAAAGGAAGAGGAAAATGGAAAGTTTCGTTCCATCGCCGGTGAAACGAGCAAAGGAGTTGGTGAACGAGGAGATGGCATCCCAGGATGCCTCGGAGCAGGATATTGCGGCGGTCTGCGCGCTAGGTTTTGAACGAGAGTTGGCAATGCAAGCATTGGAGGATACGGTGAGTCGAGTCCGGATTCGGGAAAGGAGGATTCTGATCAAATTGTCCATGCGGAATCGAAGGGAGGAGATGTGAAAAAAGCCGTGGCACTCTTGCTGGCTTGGGAAGCTGAAGAAGATGAAGAGTCCGAAGATGAAGAGTCCGAGGACGAATCCGAATCCGAATCCGAAGAAGAGGAGGAGGAAGAGGAAGAGGAGGAAGAGGAAACAGACGAAGGGTCGACGACATCAAGTCTTGCCGCGCTACAAAAGCGATATGGTATTGGAACGGAAGAAGAACAGATGGCAAAAGAGGTGGTGCCAGTGGAGAATGAATCCGGGAAATACATCTTGAAAGCGGTGATAGGGCACGATAACAATGGGCTATGGGCGGTGTTGAAACGAAATGGAATGTGGATCGGCCAGAACGGACTCGTCGAAAAGGCGGGCGAAGGTGCCAGATTAGAGGGAGTGCGCCTTGAGTTCTGGGAGCGTATTTAGTGATACAGTGCGGCGAGGAATGCTCGCTAGCAGAAGCCATTGTTGATATACAACGGCGGCGAACCAATACAAAACAGAAGCGAATTGCGGAGTGGCGAGAAGGACTGTAAAATGTTTGCCATTGCAAATGAAAACGACTATGAATGGACTTACGACAAATGCAAGAAAGTCCGAACGAGGTTAATGAAGTACCAGTAAGGAAACAGTCTGCCCAATAGTCCGAGTTCGTAGGCGTGACAAAGGTGCATTTCCCGCGACTCGTGTATAGATGAACGCCACTATACACGCAATCGAGGAGCCATAAAAACCCTAAAGTCGACGGTTAGATGTCGCAGTAGGAGAGGCTATATGGACCCACAGGTGACGACAATCAAAGAGCGAAGCAAGGAACGATCGACTGGTTGAGAAGCTACTAGGAAGCAGCAGTATACTGGAGCGAGAAACAAAGAAATGCCGGCGACAAAGACAGAGTGCTTGAAGCCCTTGTTGATCTGTTGAATGCAAACAGACTCTGGCTGGCAGCCAGGGAAAACAAAGTGGTGCAAAGAAAGGTAGATATGCCTACTAATATCAGCGGGGAGTTTTCCCAATTTCTCGAGGAGACTCACAGGGTAACTGCCAGCTTCACGATTGCCACGACGGCTAATACCCAGCACAGCGCCCAGAATTGCTATGGAACGTGTCAACGGACGTAGTGTAAACGTTACGGTTCATGTACTCACCCACATGTAACCCCTGGATTGTGTCCGCCAAGTTGCCTGGAAAGCGGGGTATGAGTACAAAGAAGCTCGGCAAGAACGAAGGGCGCACCGCGGCTCTGAGCTGCTTGTTCAATTTGATACTCTCATAGTACCGAGCCTGTACCGCGAGATCGGGGTGGTCCAGCCTTGCCGCCAAATCCTCTATCTGTGCCCTGAGAGCACGGTGGGGCAATAGTGCGCTATCACACACAGTGTAAGAGCATGAACCATGAAGCAAAAATGAAATTCCACTCACTGTAAGGCATCCACGACGGCTCTTTGGGCCGACTCGACCTCGTACTTGCATGCCGCCTCAAAGAGGGCTGCAAGACGCTGGTACTCGTCCAACGGCGACGTAAATCTTCTCTTTGAGTTATCAAATAGCATCATTGTATCTGGTTTGACCATTTCGGTGTCGTAAATGAAATGCAGGAGCTGTTCGAGGGTCTCGGAGCTTTCCGTGAGCTCGACCGATGTGCCGCCCGACAGCCTGGACTTTTCGTCACTGTCATGAAGTGCGTTTACATCGTCTTCCGTTGGTGTTGGAAGGGAGAACATGTCTGCGAATACGGGGCTCTGGGACATCCTGTTCTTGTGAACATGGTAGGTGATCCCGTCGCTCGAAGTAATGTGAAGGTCTGCGTCCAGAAAAATGAAAGAGTTCATCGTCGTCGTCATTGTAGTACTTGAGGTGGTCGTGGTAGGGTTTAAGATATAGAAATAGGTTGGCCTTTAAGGTGGAAGCGTTCAACTTCCATTTCGGCCAGACGCTGCCATTGACAGCTTGTTCTCCACCCACTTTACCAATAACCAATAAATGTCTTCTGGGCCTGTCCGCCCTCAAAACAATGATTATGGCCACAAAAGGAAACGGTTATTATTATTTTATTTCCTTACTTTCTCAAATGCTTACGCTTGATTCTTTTTCAATATTTCCAGTTCGGTCTCGCGTTCACCTTCCCCGTCACGGAGAGAGCGATCGCCTCCCCTGAGAAGAAGACGTTCAAATACGCCACTAGACGACGATGAAATGGCCGTGGATACCGACAGGCAACAACCTGCGGTCAACAAGGGTTCTGGTCAGGTCGATGGAGCAGGAGCGGCAGGAGGCTTTGATGCCAGGGCAGAGTTTCTCAAACTAACTGCTGGTACCAAATCGGGAGGTGTCTATATGCCCCCGGCTCGACTTCGTGCTCTCCAGGCAGAGGCCGCAAAAGACAAGACGAGTCCTGAATTTCAGCGTCTCTCTTGGGACGCCCTACGAAAATCCATCACTGGTATCGTCAACAGGGTCAACATTGTTAACATCAAAGCAATCGTTCCCGAGCTCTTCAACGAGAACCTTGTCAGAGGCAAGGGTCTTTTTGCCCGGTCCATTATGAAGGCGCAGGCTGCCTCGCTTCCTTTCACTCCAGTTTTTGCTTGCCTCGTCGCAATCATCAACACAAAGCTACCGAGTGTTGGAGAACTTGTGCTTACTCGTTTGGTCAGCCAGTTTAGGAGATCTTTCAAGCGCAATGACAAGGCACGTTTTTCTTCGTGTACCTCACTATTCATCTAATCCCGTTCTTTTTTTCAATAGGCTGTTTGCTTGGCTACGTCGACTTTCATCGCGCACTTGGTCAACCAGTCTGTTGCTGACTTTATCCTTGCCCTCGAAATCATCATTCTGCTGCTCGAGCGCCCTACGGACTCTAGCGTCGAGATTGCCGTTGGCTTCATGAAAGAAGTTGGTGCATATCTGGCAGAGGCCTCACCCAAGGGAAATCTGGATGCCTTTGACCGCTTCCGTGCTGTCCTCCATGAGGGAACTATCGACAAGCGCGTTCAGTACATGATCGAAGTCCTCTTTCAGATTCGGAAAGATCAGTACAAAGACAATCCAACCGTTCCCGAGGGATTAGATCTCGTTGAACAAGACGACCAGATCACACACACCGTCTATCTCGATGACAAACTCGAAGTTCAGGAAGGCTTGAGTAAGTCGTCGATTTGTTATATCTTGCGAGTACTGACCATGTCCAGATGTTTTCAAATTCGACCCCGATTTCCTTCAACACGAGCAAGAGTATAAGGATTTCAAAACCGAAGTCTTGGGCGATGACTCGAGTGAAGGCGAGAGCGGCAGCAGTGACGATGATAGCGACGAGGAAGTCGGCAAGTATTCTTCATTTGCCTGGTCCTAACTGGCACTCATTGTTTTACAGTGGAAGATAAGGCAGGAATTGACGACAAGACCGAAACAAATCTCGTAAACCTACGACGTGTAATATATTTGACTCTACAAAACGCTGTAAGTCCATGCCTTTGTTCTTCTATTTGATACCAACCGACTTTCCACAGCTGAGCTATGAAGAAGCCGTCCATAAACTTCTCAAAATCAAGATTAATGAGGGACAAGAGGTAAAGTCAAGCGAATCTAGCCATATAGCTCACGCTAATGTCCGTGTAGATTGAACTGTGTAACATGGTCGTCGAATGTAGTTCTCAAGAGCGAACTTATTCACGATATTATGGTCTAATTGGGGAACGCCTATGCAAGCTCAACCGGGTTTGGTTTGATTGCTTCGAGCAAGCCTTTAAAACCTATTACGATACGATACATCGATATGAAACAAACCGCCTCCGCATCATCGCCAAATTCTTCGGACATTTGCTAGCAACTGATTCCATTTCTTGGTCGGTGCTCGATGTCATCAAGATGAACGAAAACGACACAACGTCAGCGAGTCGTATTTTCGTCAAGATCATGCTGCAAGAGATGAACGAGTCGATGGGAATGAAGTCGCTTGCGGAGCGGTTCAAGGATCCAGAAGTTCGTCAACATTGCCGCGACATGTTCCCGACCGATCTACCCAAAAACACCCGTTTCTCCATCAATTTCTTCACCAGTATTAATCTTGGTGCATTGACCGTCGAGATGCGTGAACACCTTACGGTATGTGCCTGCGTAATAGAGTGGCAAGGAATTATTGGCTGATTTTATTTGCTATTTAGAATGCTCAAAAGCTATTGATGGAACAAAGGGCCCAAGCGGAGTCGTCATCTTCTGATAGTAGCAGCTCGGACGATTCCTCTTCGGACGACAGTTCAGATTCGGACTTGGACTCGGACGATTCGCGAGATAATAGACGCAGATCTCCTAGCCCAAGGAGGAAACCACCTCCCAGCCAGGATTCCCGTCACAAGGGGCGCGATTCTCCTCCAAGGCGTAGACGATCCTCATCACCACCGCCTCCACGACGTGATGACAAGCCTCGGCGCCGAAGTTCCGTTTCGCCAGCTGGTCGCAGAAGGGATCGAAGTTCGCCTTCGCCTCCTCGTCGCAAGTCGTACCGGCGGGATTCGTCGACACCCCCACGTCGTCGGGACAGTCGAGATAGCCGGGATTACGGTAAACGACGCAGGAGCTATAGCCGCGATAGTCGGGGCAGCAGGCAAAGGAGCAGAACGCCACCAAGGCGAGGCAACGGAGACAAGTATGGCCGGGATGGAGAGAGCTCTCGTCGAAGGTGATTTTGATTAGTAGAATGTAGATGGCAAAAGCAATGGGATGGCATTTGTAGGGCTTTTTACCTGAGGGTTGAATTGAATTTTAGAGTCCGCCGTCTCCGCACTCAAACTTGCCGTGTTACGCCTTACGCCCAAATGCGAACCATAGTCTTCTCCAATGGAACACTTGATAGTCAACAGTCATCAGCAAGCCACGAATGGTCCTCGTTTGATCTTCCATACGACATGATGTTCGGCGATGCTCAGAACGATGCCCACACTGGGTTTGGCAATGACGATAAGTCTGATGATGTCCACTCTTATGGGGGCTATCTGCAAGATGAGCTTCAGACTACCATCGAACACGATCTCGAAGAGCCAGAAGACGTCGACATCAATCCAGCCGCCCTTGTGCAACCTCGCGATGTTAGTACCGCGCTCAGCCAAGATTGCGTTAGCCCGGAAATGCTAATAGGTACTCTTTTAGCAACCTATACAGTCTCCAGTTGAATCTGAACCCGCAGAGGCTCCTAGCGCACCTTCAAAGAAGGCACCCACCGTTGTGGACCCTTATGCTGAAGCTTTTTTACAAGAATCACTCGGTCATGACAAATGGACCACGTTTTCTGCCCGTTTATTCGAATTGCGACTCACCGGACCGCGCACAAAGTCCAAAAAGCAAGCTGCGGCCAGTGCTGACGGCCTGCCGATGGAAACAACGGCGACTGTGATCAATTTCCTGTGCAAAGCTGAAGCTGTAAAAGAAGTTCTTAGGACCTATGTACCGTTCGTGGCCGGCCCCCTGGATCGCGCGTGAATCTTCTAAACCTTTGTGCACAGACATCCATACAACCCTCACAAAACGCTTTCACACAACTTTGCAAAGGCTCCAAGTGGCCGTGTAACACTTTCGAGATCTACGGTCCTTGCACTTTCCGGTTGGTCGAACACCCAATTCTCCTACTGGGCGCGACGCTCAGAGGCTATTGGAGTCCTCGCATATCACGATAGAAGACTCAAGATGGTCGCTGACGCCTTTCAAAATCGGCTTAATGGGACCAAGATAGTCGACGAAATTGCAGCGACCGAGGGAGTGACCGGAAAGGGACTTGATCTCATAATCGACGAAGTGAAAGAAAGAACAGGAGCAAGCCCCTTCATTCATGGAAAGCACTCTTCTTTGGATCCTTTTGCGCTTGTCGATAATCTACCTGATGGGACGCCTGCAGATCCAAAGGCCCCCTGGGTAGACTTTGCAGGCCCTTCCGCTTCGAACCAGTATATAAGTTCAAGCTTTCAGCCAGATTCAGGGGGTGGCGACGACGGTGGTCAATTGCAGTATTATCTACAGGGTATAGACTTTGGGGCAGGTGGCATGCCCTCTACCAGCGACTTTGAGATCAATGGAGATGCAGGATTCGGTGCAGCAAATCCCGTGACCACCGTCTCTCCGAGCGCTACTGAAGGTTCGAAAAGTCCAGGCAAGCGAGGGCGGCCATTTGGAGGTGTACGCGCCAAACGTGGTTCAAAGAAGCACACCCCCAATCCTTCGCTCAGTAAAGGTACGCCTTATTCTGTCTCTGATCGTAATGTTCATGGCTGATGTTTGCTCGCACACAACAGATGACGTCAAGCCTTTGGAGAAGCGCAAAGCGTCCGGAGACCCAGATGCCACTCCTCAGACGACACGGAAAAGAGCGAAAACCAATGCTTCCATTGAAGATTCGTGATATTCTTAAACCGAGAGAACATTTTGATTGCTCCTTGTGCTGTCCTATAGGTTGTAAAGTACTGTGACTAGGAAAGAAAGAAAAACACTTCGTCATTGCATAGGTCATTGAACGTGCGCCTGAGTGCTGCGACTAGTGCCTGTGGAGAGTTCCTGTGGATGGCTGTTGGGGCCTGTCAAAGGAGAGTCTAATTTACTGAAGGCATTGCAATCCGCAGACTGCAATCAATGGCCGCTTTCGGCACGTCCCTCAGACTCCTTGGCCGAAGGTAGATGTAAAACCCCACATGCACAGCGATATCCAACATTTGATGATTGCCGAACATGAGATCGTTGCATACTCATCGACAGTGATCGAAATAAAAGCCAGCTTGTAAAGATTCGAGGTTTGTTCAGAAACTGGTATGTGGACTCTCCTCCTCCAACTGTTGGCGTCTTCGTCGCCTGTCGCGTCCAGCAATTATGATCGTCCCTGCACGTATCCCAATTCTTGTTGGCCATCTGCAAATGCTTGGTCCTCCCTGAATCGAACGCTTTCAAGGCAGCCTTGTTCGCTCTCGACCACCCGCTGCCCCTTGTCACGATAATTTTTTGAATGCTACAGCCTGCGATGAAGTGCAGCAGAACTGGTTTTAGTGCGTGAATCACAACCGTTATTCTACTTTTCATGGACCCTGACACCCATCTAGCGAGTTTTGGAGGTCTGAGCAACCTGGGGCATATCAAGACACAGGTACTTGTATTGTCAGTGTCCTCCGAAGATGCAACTAATAGTACGATTTAGCTTGGGAAAATGGCGATACTTACTGTGGTATCGACAATCCCCAGAGTCAGAACTGTTCACAAGGTCTGGTTCCCATATACATGGCTCAAGTGATGAATACTGCCGGCGTTCAAGCCGCCGTGGCCTTTGCTAGAGATCATGGTCTCAGTACTAGGGTCAAAGGAGCCGCTCACGACTAGTGAGTGAATGTGAAGCTTCGTGACACGTATATTGAGCCAGATTCCAATAGCCTTGGGAGGTCTTCCGGTAACGGTACATTCGTAATCTAAACGCTTAAGCTCAGAGGGATCGAATTCGATGATTCTTTCAAGCCTGCTGGAGCTGGTAGAAATACCGCAGCCCAGAAGGCGGTACATATCGCTGCCGGAGAGCACTGGTGCTGTACGTCAATGTTTTCTGTGAGGTGAGCGAGGCTTCTGAACAATCTATAGATGTCAACAAAGCCGCTAGTGAGCGCGGCGTTTTGGTTATCGGTGGTTATAGCTATTCGGTTGGCGCCGCCGGTGGATGGATCCTCGGAGGGGGACATTCGTCGCTAAGTCGTCAATATGGTTTAGGAGTGGACAGTAAGCGTTCTTAGTATTTTGAGTTATTGTCTCTGACACCACTCCAGACGTGCTCCAATTCGAGATTGTCACGCCAGACGGCAAGCTGCGCACAGCTAACAAGTTTCAAGAAAAGGATCTATTCTGGGCCTTGCGTGGTGGAGGACCCGGTTTTGGTGCAAGTGTCTTTTCTTTGCGTTAGCGTCCTGTTTGATAATCTCCTCACAGGTTGTCACAAAGCTCACTTATAAGACCTACCCCGCCATTACACAAATAGCCAATATAGCTGTCAATGCGACATATACAAACGCATCTTATCATGGATTCTTGAAGGCAGTGTTTGCTCTCCAGCCAGCGCCACTCGCCCACAATGTCTCTGGATATATATACCCTTTCCTCAACAGTACCGTGGCCAACCTTCTTGTTTATAACTCGGCGGATCTAGCTAGCGCAAACGCGACACTCCGACCGCTATACGACTTTGCAGCATCCGAGATGTCCCAGAACCGTTCTGTACAGATTAACGCGACAGGGTCGGTGCTTACTGAGTATTTTCAACTTTTTGGTTCAGATCCTAGTACCATATCTGAAGATGGCGTCGGTATCCCTGCTATTCCTCGGAAGTCGACTTGCGCCCATTACTGCTCTTCAAGGGGAGCGGGCAGAATCAATGGCGAGTTTTCTTGAGAATTATCCTGGACCAGTAGGAACTGAATGGCTTCTTGGTACGAGCTTCTTATTACTCTTTTATGATTACCTCTTTGACATCGATCTAGTGGCTGGCGGTAAAGTTAGCGAGGTAACCGAGGATGTTACTGCAGTCCATCCCTCCTGGCGTCGAGCACCATCACATAATCCTTACGTCTGGATGGCTCCCGAATACAACGTTTGCGGACCGTGACACTATACGCCGAAGCTTAACGAATCAAACTCAAACGCTTGCATCCCTTGTTCCTGGGTTTGGTAGCTACAACGAGTAAGTTGATAATTTACCCAAATTGGGCATCGTGTACTGACGAGATGGGTTTCAGGGCCGACTACGTATGTATACACTATACAAATACTTTCGTTGCATAATTAATCATTGAACAGAACGAACCTAACTGGAAAGAAGCGTTTTGGGGCTCCAACTACGCTCGGCTCAAAAGTATTAAAGATAGACTCGACCCTCGTGGTCTGTTTACCTGCCATCACTGCGTAGGAGACGAATGAAGCAGCTGTGTCAAAAAATTGACGGTTGTATTGTTTCTCCGATACTTGTACATCATTATCTTGTTTGAACCTGAATTTTTGGTCAGAGCAATGCACAACATAAAGCATCATCACTAGTCAGGAGTCCATCAATACATTTAGTTGGAATGAAATAAAAGGGGTCCAACGTTGGGGCCTGTCGAAGCAGGACCATTGAACGCATTGCAATCCGCAGACCGCAGGTCGCAGTCGCCTTTCTTAGCATCGCCCTCAGCTGTCTCCCAGAAAATAACAATACAGAACTAGGTTCAGTTTGTTCCATTGAATACCAGCTTCCTCCGGTCACACAGCATATCATCACCGAACGGATGGCTTCCTGCCCCTCGCCGAGTCGGTATGGAGAGGTATAAAAGCACATTCTCGGAGCTCCAGGATTCTTTAGAAATATGTGGTCTCTACTTCTACAACTTTTAGCGTCTTCATCCTCTGCCGCATCTTGGGATCGTTATGACCGCCCTTGCACATACCCCAATTCTTGCTGGCCATCTGCAAGTGCTTGGTCCTCCCTGAATCGAACGCTTGAAGGCAGCCTTATTCGCTCTCGGCCACCTGCTGCTCCTTGTCATGACAATTTCTTGAACACTACCGCCTGCGACGAGGTGAAGCAAAACTGGCTCCAGTAAGTGGCATGTAGCCAATTATATGAAGGCTAATCCTCGATAGCGAGTTTTGGAGATCTGAGCAACCCGGAGCATACCAGGACCTAGGTATTCACTTGTCCTTTGTTTCTAAACATATAACTCACGACACTTTCAGCATGGGAAAACGGAGATAGTTATTGCAATATTGACAATCCCCAGAATCAAACCTGCTCACAGGGTCTGGTTCCTATATATATGGCTCAAGTCAAGAATACTGCCGATGTTCAAGCCGCTGTGGCCTTTGCTCGGGACCATGGTCTCAGTACTAGGGTTAAAGGGGCGTCTCATGACTAGTGAGTAAATGTGAAGCTCGATAACACGCATATTGAGCCAGATTTCAATAGTCTCGGGAGATCTTCTGGGAACGGTACATTCGGAATCCAAACGATCAAGCTCAGGGGAATCGAATTCGATGATTCCTTCAAACCCGCTGGAGCTGGTAGAAATACCGCAGCTCAGACCGCTGTGCATGTCGCGGCTGGAGAGCATTGGTATTGTGCGTTTAGGCTTTTTTCCCAGTAGAGGAAGGTTACTGAATACCTTGTAGATGTCAACAAAGCCGCTAGTGAGCACGGGGTTGTAGTTGTCAGCGGTGCTAGTTACTCAGTCGGTGCTGCCGGCGGATGGATCCTCGGAGGTGGTCATTCATCGCTCAGTCCTCAGTATGGCTTGGGAGTAGACAGTAAGAGTAGTGCGAACATTAAATTACTCTCTCTGACACATCGCTAGACGTGCTCCAGTTCGAGATCGTTACGCCGGATGGCAAGCTGCGCACAGTTAATCAGTTCCAGAACAAGGATCTATTCTGGGCTTTACGTGGTGGAGGACACGGTTTTGGAGTGAGTGTTTACTCGTTGTGCTGGCCTCTCGTTTAATGATTCCTGCGTAGGTAGTCACAAAGGTCACCTATAAGACCCACCCAGCCATTACAGCGATTTCCACCATACTCATTAATGCGACATTTACAAACTCGTCACGCCACGAATTTCTGAAGACTGCGCTGACTCTCCAGCCAACCTTGGCTGCCCGCAACTTCTCTGGATACATGTACCCCATTCCCACCAACTTTTTGGGCATATTATATGTTCCTAATTCTGCGGACCTGGCCGGTGCAAATGCGACTTTGCAACCATTGTACGATTTTGCAGCTTCCGAGACATCCCAAGGCCGCCCTGTACAAGTTGAAACGCTGCTCTACGTACTCACTGATTACTTTCAAAACTTCCAAGAAGATCCTAATACCGTATCTGAACCTGGGATCGGTGTAAATTCTATTATTGGAAGTAGACTTGCACCCAGCTCTGCTTTTGAGGGGGAGCGAGCAGAGGCAATGGCAAATTTCATCGAGAATACACCAGGAGTAACGATATTGCATCTAGGTAAGTGGGCTTGGCTCTTTCCCTTTGTTAATTCGTTGACACCTTGTAGTGGCTGGTGGTCAAGTCAGTAGAGTAGCCGAGGATGCTACCGCCGTTCATCCTTCATGGCGTCGAGCAACTCACCATATCGTGATTTCTGCTGGATGGGACACAACTACGCCTTTCGCATTCCGCGACGTTATACGTCAACAGTTGACAAATAAAACTCAGGAACTTGCGGCTCTTGTCCCAGGCTTCGGTAGCTACAATAATGAGTAAGCACTAATTCACGGGATCGGATATCGTGTACTGACGAGGTGGATTTCCAGGGCTGACTATGTACGTGTACACGACAGATATGATTTCGTCGCGCAAACTAACGATTGAATAGAACGAACCTAACTGGAAAGAGGCATTTTGGGGCTCGAACTACCCTCGTCTCAAGAGTATCAAAGCCACAATCGACCCTCGTGGTCTGTTTACCTGCCATCACTGCGTGGGGGATGAATAAAGTAGCTGCGTCCAAAGATCGACAGTTGCATTGTTTTCAAAGAATTCCCCCAATATTTGTGCAATATTATCTTGTTTGAACCAGATTTTTTTGCCCAAGTACTATTTGGTCACAAAACATTGTAAAGCGTGAATCTCCATCTCCACTCAGAAGTCTAGCAATGCATTTAGTTGGAACGAAATGAAAGGTCAACCGTTAGGGTCTGTCGAAGAAGGATTCACTGAACGCGTCGCATTGCAATCTCCAGACAGCAGACCGCGCAGGTCGTAGCCTCCTTTTCTTAGCATCGCCCTTAGCAGCCTCCCATCCCCCATGAATCCAAGAATAGGTTCAGTTTGATCCACTATACATACTGAATACGGATATCCTCCATTCACACAGCATATTATCACCGAATGGATGGTCCAGGCTTCCCGCCCCTCGGCATGGAGAGGTATAAAAGCACATTCTCGGAAATCCAAGGTTACTCAGAAATATGTGGTCTCTTCTTCTACAACTTTTAGTCTCTTCGTCGCCCGTCGTGTCTTATGGCCCTTGCACGTATCCCAATTCTTGCTGGCCATCTGCAAGTGCTTGGTCCTCATTGAATCGAACCCTTCAGGGTGGTCTTGTTCGCTCTCGGCCACCCGCTGCTCCCTGTCATGACGATTTCTTGAACGTCACTGCCTGCGACGAAGTGAAACAAAACTGGCTCCAGTAGGTGGCTTGTAGCCAATCTTCCGCTCTTATATGGATGCTAATACCCAACAGCGAGTTTTGGAGATCTGAGCAACCTGGGGCGTATCAGGATCTAGGTATTCACTCGTCCCTTGCTTCTGGACATATTGCTCATCACATCCTTTCAGCATGGGAAAACGGAGATAGCTACTGCAATATTAACAATCCCCAGAATCAAACCTGTTCACAGGGCCTGGTTCCTATATATATGGCTCAAGTCAAAAGTACTGCCGACGTTCAAGCCGCTGTCGTATTTGCTCGGGACCACGGTCTCAGTACAAGAGTAAAGGGAGCGGCACATGACTAGTGAGTAACTGTGAAGCTTGACGATACGGGTATTGAACCAGGTTTTAATAGCCTGGGAAGGTCTTCCGGTAACGGTACATTCGGAATCCAAACGACCAAGCTCAGTGGAATCGAATTCGATGATTCCTTCAAGCCCACTGGAGCTGGTAGGAACACTCTAGCCCAAACGGCTGTGCATGTCGCGGCTGGAGAGCATTGGTATTGTGTGTTTAGGCTTTTTTGAAGCAGATGAAAGTTACTGAGAACTATTTAGATGTTAACAAGGCCGCTAGTGAGCACGGCGTCGTAGTTGTCAGCGGTGCTAGCTACTCGGTTGGTGCTGCCGGCGGGTGGATCCTTGGTGGTGGACATTCATCGCTCAGCCCCCAGTATGGCTTGGGAGTAGATAGTAAGAGTTCCGCAAATATCAAATTACTCTCTCTGACGCATCGTTAGACGTGCTCCAGTTCGAGATCGTTACGCCGGATGGCAAGCTGCGCACAGTTAATCAGTTCCAAAACAAGGACCTATTCTGGGCTTTACGTGGTGGGGGTCACGGTTTTGGGGTAGGTGTCTACTCGTTGTGCTGGCATCTCGTTTAATGATTCCTTCGTAGGTGGTCACAACGGTCACCTATAAGACCCACCCAGCCATTACAGCGATTTCCGCCATATTCATCAACGCGACATTTACAAATCCATCTTATCACGGATTCTTAATGACTGCGTTGACTCTCCAGCCAACGATGGCTGCCCACAATTTCTCTGGATATATGTATCCCTATCCCACCAACTTTTTGGGCTTACTATTTGTTCACAACTCTGCGGACTTGGCAGGTGCAAATGCGACTTTGCAACCGTTGTACGATTTTGCAGCTTCCGAGACATCCCAAGGCCGGCCTGCACAAGTCCAAATGCTGTCCTATGTGCTCACTGATTACACTCAAATCTTCCCAGAAGATCCCAGCACCATATCTGAACCCGGTATTGGCGTAAGTTCTATCCTCGGGAGTCGACTTGCACCCGTCACTGCCTTCGAGGGGGAACGAGCAGAGACAATGGCAAATTTCATCGAGAATACACCAGGGACAACCATATTGCATCTGGGTAAGAGTTTTTGTCTCATTTCTTTCTGTTGACTCGTTGACACTTTGTATAGTGTCTGGTGGTCAAGTCAGCACGGTAGCCGAAGACGCTACCGCCGTTCATCCTTCCTGGCGTCGAGCAACTCACCATATCGTCATTTCTGCTGGATGGGACACAACTACGCCTCTCGCATTCCGCGACGTTATACGTCAACAGTTGACAAATAAAACTCAGGAACTTGCGGCTCTTGTCCCAGGCTTCGGTAGCTACAATAATGAGTAAGCACTAATTCACGGGATCGGATATCGTGTACTGACGAGGTGGATTTCCAGGGCTGACTATGTATGTGTACACACCAAAGATCTTTTCGTCGAGTTAACTAAGGATTAAATAGAACGAACCTAACTGGAAAGAGGCATTTTGGGGCTCCAATTATCCTCGTCTCAAGAGTATCAAAGCCACAATCGACCCTCGTGGTCTGTTTACCTGCCACCACTGCGTGGGAGATGAATAAAGTAACTGCGTCCAAAGATTGATAGCTATATCATGTTTAAACTCCTTTAAACGTTTATAAATTGCTATTCTTGAATCTAGTTTGTCCAAGTAAAACGTCTATAGCCCGCCTTTCTTGAATCTGATTCTAAAGATGCTTGCAGGGGTTAGCCTTAGATTGATCACTAGTCACGAGCCTATTGATTGAAAAGACATCAAATGAAGTAGATAGCACTTCCAATTTATAGTTTCTTTTGGTTTTTTCTGTAGATGACCTCCCTCGGCCCGCTTGGCTGGCTCATAGGGGATAAAAGGGATTTTGAGACCCGGAGCCTGAACATAGGAATAAAGCCAAGATACAGCAAAGACAGAGCCCCATGCTTAATTTGTTCAACCCTGCACATGTTTCATACTAATTCCTTGCCTGGTTGCAGTTCACAAATGTAGAGGACCTATTGCTTCTTTTCGACTGCACTGCTCCCGACATCCCCATCGGTCGGCTGTGTGTATAGACACCCACGCATACGGTCTACTGCGAGCACCGAGTAGCTGTATCGACTAACCTTAGATGGCGAGGACGACGCGTTCGCATAGGTATCCGCAGGCCGTAGTTCGCAGCTCTTGGGCTCTTCCATCTTCAAAACCTATTGGTTCTTTTCATTTACCCGAATGACTTTTGATATCACTACCTCCGGTTACACACGATGTGACGGAAGCTTTTATGCAAATAATCTGTAGTGGAAGTACGATATATATAAATCGTCGAACTACCAAGCAATCGGCAGTATTGGAACATGATTTACCTTGTCGTTCAAACTCTTGTCGCCTTGTCCCTTGTGGCAGCTTCGCAGCACAATCAACCTTGTACATACCCAAACGCTTGCTGGCCATCAGACGGAGCATGGTCTTCACTGAACCGCACACTCCAAGGTGGACTTGTTCGTGCTAGGCCTCCAGCTGCCCCCTGCCATGTCAATTCTCTGAACGACACCGCCTGCAACGCCGTCAAGGAGAACTGGAATCTGTACGAAATATTTTGCACAATTTGCTCATATTCTGACACCGTCGCAGGGGCCTTTGGAGAGGCGATCAGCCCGGAGCTTATTTTGACACGGGTATGTTGAGATCGCTTCCCTTGTAAGACTAAGACGAAGCTGAAGGCATATCATCCATCAGCATGGGAGAACGGAAATAGCTATTGTAATATTGACAATGATCCGGCGGTCCCCTGTGATCAGGGACTCGTTCCCATTTACATGGCGCAAGTCAAGAATTCTGCCGACGTTCAAGCCGCCGTATCGTTTGCTAGAGATCACGATCTCAGCACACGAGTCAAGGGGGCGTCGCATGATTTGTCAGTCTTGTCGCTTTGCTTGTCCCGACCATTTAATACTGATCACCTTCATGAAGCTTGGGAAGGTCCTCAGGAAACGGAACGTTCGGCATTCAAACCATCAAGCTCAAGGGAATCGAGTTTGACGATACCTTTAGACCCAAAGGTTCACCTTCTGGAACGGCTTCACAAACTGCAGTGCATATTGCCGCAGGGGAGCATTGGTACTGTATGTGAGCCACTCTATCAAAGGTACGATTGGTTTGAACATACCACAGATGTCAATAAGGCGGCCAGCGAGCATGGCGTAGTCGTGGTTGGCGGCAGTAGTTATTCCGTCGGTGCGGCTGGTGGGTGGGTTTTAGGAGGTGGACATTCTTCTCTCAGTCCTCAATATGGTCTAGGAGTTGACAGTAGGTTTGTTTATATTCAAAATAGTCTGATTCTTATGCTCTCAGACGTACTCCAGTTCGAAATCGTTACTCCCGACAGTCAGCTACGTACAGCCAACCGGTTTCTAAACAAGGACCTATTTTGGGCGCTACGAGGTGGTGGTCCTGGATTTGGGGTAGGGGGTCTTTCATCATTGGCTTTCCTGTTTGACGATGCTTCTCAAGGTGGTCACAAAAGTCACTTATAAGACTCATCCTGCGATTACGGCGATATCTGCATTTTCGGTTGACGCGACGTACACGAAAGCTTCGCAGCACGGATTCCTGAAAACACTTCTGACACTCCAGCCAGCACTAGCCGCTCACAATTTCTCCGGCTATATGTACCCTTCACCGACAAATTTCACTTCCTACCTTCTTGTTCACAATTCTGCGGATATTTCTGGCGCGAATGCGACCTTCCAACCGCTCTATGACTTTGCCGAAGCCGAAACCGGCCAAGGGCGACCAGTGACGATCACATCAGTCGCGACTGTTCTTACGGAGTACCTCCAAATGTGGGGGCAGGATCCTCTCACGGTCAGTGAGGATGGTGCTGCCAGGTCCATCTTACTCGGCAGTCGACTTGCGCCTATGAGTGCATTTGAAGAGCCGCAGGTGGATGCAATGGTCAGCTTTATGGAGAATTTGGGAGATTATGAGTTTTTACAGTTTCATCTCAGTCAGTGGGAGTACCTGTGCACTGGAATACTGGCTGAAATTTCCACTAGTTGCGGGAGGTCGCGTCAATCAGGTCCCTGAAAACGCCACCGCAGTCCATCCCTCTTGGCGTCGAGCCAGTCATCATATTATCGTTGCCACTGGCTGGCTCACAGACACTCCATTTGCGGCGCGAGATCTCGTCCGTCAGGGGATTACCAATCGGACGCAAGCCCTGGCATCAATCGTTCCATCTTTCGGGGCCTATGTCAACGAGTGAGTTGCTATCCATGCTTTATGAGGAACATTCTAACCAGTTGGGTGTTTTAGGGCAGACATCGTACGTATATTCGAAATTGTGGCAATATTGGCTGACACCTGTGACAGAATGAACCAAACTGGGCCGAAACTTTTTGGGGCCCCAATTATCCTCGCCTCCGTAGCATTAAGTCTGTAATCGACCCTCGTGGGCTTTTCACCTGCCATCACTGCGTGGGAGATGAATAAAGTAGCACTGTCCAACAATTAACAATCATTTCATGTTCAAACTCATTTCAACGTTTATAAATTGTCTTTTTGAGTCTAATTTTGCCCGAGTAAAGAGCGCTTGCAGGGATTAGCCTCAGATCGATTAGTCAGGAGTCTATTTATTAGAAAGCCACCAAATGAATACACAGCACTTCCGATTTATGAGTTCTTTTGATTTTTTGGGTCGGCCACCCTCGCTCGGCCTGCTTGGCTGGTTGACAGAGAACAGAGGGGTGTTGGAGACCCATGCACCCTGAGCACAGGAATGAGGCCAAGGTACGGCAAATACGGAGCCCCGTGTTTGGTTTGTTCAATCCCACACATGTTTCACACTGCTGCGTCCTACCTGGGTGCAGTTTGATCTCTAGCCCGATTGGGGTACCTTATTGGTTCTTTTCGACTGCACTGCTCCCGGCGTCCCTGTCAGCTGAATGTATAGACACCCACTCACAAAGTCTACTGCGATCACCGAGTGGCTGTATCGACTAGCCTTAATAGATGCCGATGACGGCCGGTCCGTATAGGTATCCGCAGTCCGTAGCTCGCAGCTCCACCATCGCCTTGGGCCCTTCCATCCTCAAACCTATTGGTATCTTTGATTCGCTGGAGAGGCTGCTGATATCATTTCCTCGGGTAGCACAGGATGATGACCGACACCTCTATGCAACAACCTGTGGTAGAAATACGATATAAAGCGTCGAACTACCGAGCAATTGGCAGTATTGGAACATGATCTACCTTGTTGTTCAAACTCTCGTCGCCTTGTCCCTTGTGGCAGCTTCGCAACGCAACGAACCTTGCACATATCCAAACGCTTGCTGGCCATCCGACAGGGCATGGTCTTTACTGAACCGCACACTCCAAGGTGGACTTGTTCGTGCTAGACCTCCCGCTGCCCCTTGCCATGCCAACTTTTTGAATGACACTGCTTGCAACGCCGTCAAGGAGAACTGGTCTCTGTAAGAAGCATCTCTTAGTGACTCGCTCATACTCTAACACTATTACAGGAGTTTCTGGAGGGGTGATCAACCCGGGGCTTACATTGATACTGGTACGTCGATCAAGTCCCCTTTAAGACGTAACTGAAGGTATATCACCAGCATGGGAAAACGGAGACAGCTACTGTAACATTGATAATGATTCGGCGGTCCCCTGTGACCAGGGACTCGTTCCCATCTATATGGCGCAGGTCAAGAATACTGCCGACGTTCAGGCTGCTGTGTCATTTGCTAGAGATCACAGTCTCAGCACACGAGTTAAAGGGGCCTCGCATGATTTGTCAGTCTTGTCACGTTGCTTGTGCTGGTCACTTGATACTGACCATCTTCGCGAAGCTTGGGGCGTAGTTCCGGTAATGGGACATTTGGAATCCAGACGATCAAACTCAAAGGAATCGAATTCGATGATAGCTTTAAACCCAAAGGATCACCTCCTGGAACGGCTTCACAGACTGCAGTGCATATTGCTGCAGGAGAGCACTGGTACTGTACGTACGGCACTACACAGGGGACCCAAAGAAACTCAACACACCATAGATGTCAACAAAGCGGCCAGCGAACATAACGTAGTCGTGGTTGGCGGGGGTAGCTATTCCGTCGGTGCGGCTGGTGGGTGGGTTTTAGGAGGTGGACATTCT
>KN824291.1:12617-78208 GCA_000827415.1 Serendipita vermifera MAFF 305830 | reverse complement strand
GTGACAGAACGAACCAAACTGGGCCGAGACCTTTTGGGGCTCTAACTATCCTCGCCTCCGTAACATCAAGTCGGCAATTGATCCTCGTGGGCTCTTCACCTGTCGCCACTGTGTTGGAGATGACTGAGGATGGAGCATGTGAACTCAATAAACGGCACTAGGCTTTGCCGTGCATCACGTACTGCAGCCGTCTTTGAGTAGCATATGCTGGCACACACTATATAAACTCTTTTCTTTAATCTCCGTCGTTCTTTAGCTTCTGAAGCACTTTCGATCAATTTCGCCTCGGCCTTTTAAAAAGTCATTGAAGACGCGTAGGCCGACTTTCCCGTATCGGAGGGTCAAAGATTATTCGGCCAAACTTGAACCCCTCTCTTTCCGCTGTGAGAAATGCCATTCGTAACACTGGACTTGACCAGTCGTATCTTCTATCTCATCTATGGTGGGCGAGGAGAAGAACTGGATACATCAAAGCCGACTATTCTCTTGTTACACCCCCGGTTCTTTGATCATGAGATACTTGCTACGCAATACACGGATTCTCGGCTTAGGAATGACTACAACCTCGTACTGACTCAACGGGCTATATGACCGAACATGTACTGACTCTTCTTAGGTCGTCATTGACCTACACTATCACGGTGAAACCGAAGTGGTGGTCGACGACTCACAGTTCGATTATGCGAAGGTGACAACCCAAGCCCCAAGGTGTCATGCGCAGCTTCTGACTCTAAATGGCAGATTGCGGACGACATTTTCCGGGTACTCGACTCTCTGGGCGTCTCATCTTGCCACCTGTTTGGGACATCTCTTGGTGCATTGATCGCAATCAGGATGGCATTCCTGCACAGCCAACGCGTCTTGAGTCTCACTCTATGCGGGACACTTCCTCCAGAAGAGGTAGGGTTGATACAAGGTGCTACGGGGAATACTAAGTCGACTGTAGAATTCCGAAAACATGACCCAATTTCGCGCGATACTCGACTTGGCCATGCACAAAGACGAAGAAGGGGCGGATCGCATGCCTCGGGAGATGGTCGTAAGCGGGCAGTTGATATACTTTGGCAAATGGACGCCACCTGGCAAGTCTTTGGCGGTTTGGCGACGGTTATATGGTGGTGACTGACACGGCTAAAGCAGACCTCGTTAGATGGGATGCAAAGTCAAAATTTGTGCCATCCAACGGAAAGCTCTTGAAAAAGGTGTATTCGGCGCTCCTAGACCGTAAGGCACCTCCCAAATCCGAGTGGCAAAAGATTACAATGCCGGTCTTGATGATCCATGGAGGTCAGTCTATAGGCTCAGGGACTCTTAGCGCCTTGCTCACCGCATTATAGGCGAGGATATTCAGTATCCACCAGAGGTAGGCCGACTGAGTTATGACCTCCTCCCTTCAAGCACGCCCAAATCGTTCCACGTGATTGAAGGTGCCCCGCATCTTTTCGCGTGGACCCACCCGGAGGTTGTCAATAAGCTATTTGCGGATTTCCTGCGTAGCCATGGGGCTATTGCTTGAAGATTAATTATGCGTGCTTTTTAGTAGACCAGACTTGTGATTGTGGCTTGTTTTGATTCAATGCATTAATTTTGATCTGACCTTTGTATTGTGATGAGTATTCAGCGGCTAGCGTTAATTTCCAGGGTCGAGATGAAAGTGATCCCAACCTAGCAGCCTCTTGCCCACGTCTCTAATAGCGTATATAAAGAATGGCTACGTATGTGCTCACATCTACAGATGAAACCAATGATCTGAATGAATAGCGTCTAGTTTCACTCCAGTTTCCACTTTCGAGGGCTCTGAACGCGATTGGTCCATGCACCTCGGTGAGCTTTGATCGCCAATAGTCCCTCTCATTCCCAATATCTAACAAGTTATCTTATACGACTAGGAATGCTCGATTGGGACGATACGCGCATTGTATTCACCAAACGGGAGCTCCTCGAGTTCTTAAAGTTGGTACTTTCCATCGAAGCGATTACCCTGCTACATGATCTAGAGCAATGAATGAACCCTCGCTAAGAGATGATTGAATGTAGGTATACGGGTACTAGCGTGGATCCAAACTACAACAACATAAGCAAGTTGCCTAGTAGGTTACCGTTTATGCGAAATTGAGATCTGAGGCCTGACTTTACAATAGGATACTGCAAATTTGCCAAGGTAGACGGCAATTTCCCCAAAGCTGGCGAGGAAACCGCCGCAGGAGAGAACCGTTCCCTTGCGAGCGATTTCGTCCCTACGAGACGCGTTCGTGACCCACCAGGAGGCAAGACCAGCATTTCTTTCACAGACGACGATCCGGACGATGCACTGGCTGCTGCACCTACCAAGAGCAATGAGGTATGTGCCTTTACCGATAAGCGAGGGAAGCCGCAAACGACTAAGCCCCTATGGCCACGCTTAATTAGGCTCCAGTATCCAGCTCCACGAGTGGCCAAGCTAACCTGACAGAAGAGCCTGCCGAGTCGCAAGGTCTCCCGCAACCTACTGGGGTTCCAACGAGGCGTGTCCGTGAGCCCCCGGGTGGCAAAGACTCGCTCAAGTCGTTCTGGGACCCCGCTCCCGAGGAAGAATTCAGGCCGACTCGTCGGTATGTGTGAATCCTTTTGTCTGTTTTCGTACACCTCTCTGATCCAAAGTATTCTCGGTTAGTGTTCGCGAGCAACCGGGTGGCCAGGATAATATCGGAGTAAGCGGGCTACTCTCACACGAAAGTGTTTCGTCTATTGACTGACTGACTGACTGACTGCAGAACTTTTACTAAACCCGTGTATGTGAAGATCCTTTGTCGAAATGATGAATACTATTCTTTTTGGAAAACCGGTCACGTTGACGAAAAAAGAAATAATTCCTAAACTCGTTCGATAATCAAAAATTCCGTGCCCTTTCATGTGATGGTGCCACCCAAGTGGTAGCCACAATCGAAGCCTCTGTTTTGTTTTTTTCTCAGGTGGTCGAATTCTCCCTGACGACGAACACCTCATGTTTCATGTTATGCCGATACCGGGACGCCAAAAGTTTGTACAGAAGAGGGGCGTGTTCTCACCCGTTCTATTATCTGGCGCCACTTTTGAGTACCCGTGGGGACCTCGTGGGATGCGGGATTGCGGTCACCCTGAGCTCACCGGGTTCGACGCCGAGATACACGCGCAAGTGAGATTAAAAGTGGTAGCATAGACTAATACAAAAGAAGGGAAAAAACTACGTGTGTGTGCCGGGCCAAGAGTGGCACACTTATATACAAAGGAAGAAGATAGGAAAGAAAATATGTCTGTAAGGAAAACAGACCAAAAGTCTAGAGGGGGAAACAAGGACAAGGACAGAACGAGACGAAAAGAGAGAGGAAGTGGTGTGATGTGGGTGTCAGCAGAACACATGGTACAAGAAACGACAAACAACGAGGAGCCGATTAACACGAGTTAGCAAGTACCGGAAACGAATCCTAACCAGAGAAGGGTAACATAAAATCGGGAAATCATGTGTGTGGGGGGGAATTGGGGGGAGAAGGGAGAACAAACAGAGGAGAAATCGAGAGCAGAACGAGACGAGCAGCGGGGCACTGAGTCGAGCAGAAAAAGATGGCATATCATCCATACCCAGAACGGCGGTGCTCTCCATAAGAGTGGACCGAATGATCGGTATGGGAAATGAAGTCCCGCAGAATAACTGCAATAATTTGCGGATGAAACCGCAGACGGAAACATCGTCTTTCATCCAAACACACCGTAACCGAGTCTCCAAAGCGTCTAAGAGGAGGGGGGCAAAAAGAGGGTAACGACGCTGAGATCCCGGGAGGGGTGTAGGAGGAGAGTACGCATAGTTGAAAGGGATATTTTTTGTTCATCATCACTCTTCTTGTCATGCGACAACCATGGCTTGAGGATAGGCGTGACCGTGGCCGTGGCTTTCCTTGAGAGTTTGAGCGTCGAGCATCTCTTTGACGCTCTTAGCGTCCTTGATCTCGACAAAGTGAACAGGCGTCTGAGCCTGTTGGATAGCGATGAGATTGCTATCATCGACGGCAGCACCGACGGCTCCACCAGAGCAAGGCGACCTCAAATGACGCGTAAGAGCGTCGGTACGCGTAAAGTTTTCAGAGCACCTAGGGCACCTAGGGCAAAGCGCGTAGGCAATGTCGAATTTCTCCTTGACATTGACCCATTTGGCGTCTTCGAGCTGCATGTTTCCACGCGCAATAAAAAGAGCCTCGCTGCGGATATGGTTGCCCTTCCAGTGACGCTCGAAATCGTGCGTGTTCTTGCGAGTCACAAAGTCGCACGGTCCATACTCGACAGTCTTGACGAGACGGCCCTTGTTCGACTTTGGTCGGGAAGCAGAAGGGATCGGATGCGGGCAGCGGAAGGGGCAGTCCTTGGCTTCGACCTTGTACGACCACGGGTAACCCGAGTCGCCCGTGTGGCAAGACTCGTAGTGCTTCTCGTAGTCGGTCCACCTGGGGAACTTTTTGCTGCAGGCGCGTCCCTCGGGACTGACGTAGCGGCAGGGGAACTCGAGGACGCCCGAGGTCTGTGGCTGATGGGCTTGCTGCTGGTGCTGGTGTTGGTGGGCAGCCTGGCGTTGGTGGGATTGGTGCGGCTGCTGTGGGTGGTGTTGGTGATGATGATGATGAGGGTGCTGCTGGGACTTTTCGTCCTCGTGATGAACCTCGATGCGCGGTCGTTTTACGTGTAAACGACGATTGCTGTTCGTCTTCTTTGGCAATGGGCGCATATTCACGTCTGGCGAGTCTTCGGCATCGGGAGTTCCGACGGAAGAGGGGCCAGAGGTGGTAAATTTGGCGCGGGAAACGCGTCCAGAAGCAGTCAAGATTCTGGGACGGTGGTCGTTTACCATGATTTCCATCTTACGCTTGCGCTTGCGAAGGACGGGGGCCTCGTACTCGCTCTCAATCTCGTCCTCTTCGTCGTCGTCGTATTCGTCGTGGTGATTAGACTCCATGTCAATATCCATATGTCCACTCGCATCATCGTCGCTGTCAAGTCGGGGCCTGCGAGCGGCAAAATGGTCCATTGGGAATGGGTGACGGGGCAAGTCTGTGGGCTCAAAGGGCTCGTCGAGGGCGTCATCCGTGTCCTCATCCTCGTCTTTACGGTCATACATGCGAGCTTGTTGAGCGGCGAGGACGCGTCTGAGGGTGAGCAACTTGGAGACCTTGAGGTCCACCTGGGTGTCCGAGTGGTAGCCAATCTCGCCTTGGGGCGCGCACGGGTACGTTAGTAACGGCTTAGAGGATTTAATGAAGAATTATTTCGAGTGAAACTCACAGTCAGAGTCGCCACAGTCGACGTCGTTGTCGGCGTCGCCGCTGGCGAGGGTGCGGGTGAGGCTGAGGGGAAAGTCTTGCCCGTCGAGCTGAACGACGTCGTTGTTAGACAATTCTGTCTGACTTGGCTCTCTCTGTGAAGCATAAAAGAGCGTCAACGGGGGCCCGCCACAACCGCGAGACAAAGGAGAGAAAATTCAGGCGAGGGGCGAGGCAACGAACGACGTACACTCCACTTTGAACGATTCCAGCGGACGGTCCTACGTTTATTAGGAGACGTAGAGCTATCTGAAGCGTGCGAGCTGTCGGTGACCGAGGCAGCGGCAGAACCTGGACGGCCACCACCACGGAGAGCAGCGAGCTGGTCGTTGAACGAGTGGGTGCGGGGCAAGAATGGGAAAAAGGGCGAAGACGGACGGTCGGGCTCGATGAGGAGCGCCATTAAGCTCATGGTAAAAGGAATTATTAGGGAATTTTTGGGAGAATTAATGGGTTTGGGGGGAGGGGAAGTTTAAAGAGTGAGTGGTGGCCAACAACGTTGAGAAATCGTTTCAGTCGCGGCTTCGGCAATTGCCACGAGTTCCCGCACCCAGCCTCACTATGGGGCCCGTAGGGGACAAGGAGTTGAAGCAAATACGTTAAAGCACAGAAAGATACCAGTACATTTTCTTTCTTTTGTTTAATTATTTGTTTTGACCTACTCATGCCTTGCTATTCCAGGCGACAAACACTCTAATACACCGACTCAACCTCGGCAACTCTACCTCGAGGCCACTCTCACCATGCCCGTCTCCCTGCCCGCTACCCCCCTCCCCATCCTCGCCACCCCCCGGGTGATGGCTATGGTGGGCAGCAGTCAAGGCCTCCCAGGCATTCGCCGCATCCAGACTATGCGCACGCCCATGCGAGTGGCCGCTCAAACTATGTCCAGCTCCAACTCCACGCCCATGTGCGTGTTTACCGGCTTTTCGCTGCTCACTCGAGGAAACGCGTTCGGGTGCTGAACCCGTTCGCTGGCGCATCTTCCCAGGCTCAGGTCCGCTACTGCTGCTTTCCTCGCCACCAATGCTGCCACCAGCGGCGGCCAAGAGCGAACTTGACGAGGCGTGCCCAGCAGATGTCCCAACGGCAGTGGTACTGGCAGCAGTGGCATTGTGTACGTCATCCGATGACGGGTCGTTTCGATCGAGTGGCCGTCTTTGTGCACCACGGCCCGTCGCACTCGTCGGCGAGAAAAACGTCGGTAGAGGCGCAAGGGACCGCGAAGAGACATATTCAGATGTCAGACCTTTAGTCTCCCATCCAAAGCGCCGCCTAAGTGCCTCAGCCATACCGATACGCGCATGCATTTCCTTGGCATATTTGGATATCCAATGATCAAACTCTTCGCGATCAATGATACCTTGTGAAGCACCAGATTGCATAGTAGTACTACTGTTACTGCCTGGAGGCGCATACGAGAGCGAGTGCGCATGCGTGTTGCGCGCCGGTGGCTTTTTTGTCCGCGCTTTTCCTTGCTCGACGAGGTATTCCCAAATCGCCTCGGAACATTCGAGCACATCCGTAACGCTCTGCGACAAGAGCAATGTCAAATTTTGTAAATCGAGTTCAAAGGTGGTGTTTGGCAATCGCGTCATGGGATGTCCGCGTGAAGTCGATTCGTCTCCACTACTGCTAGCAACGCCAGTGCTCGTAGTGGGAAGACCGTACCCATACCCCCTCGCGGGCATTCGACACCGGTCGATCATGATAAACGGCTGGCGCGGGTGAACGAGCGAGCGTACGTCCAGATGAAGTGTATGCCAACCTCCTACAGGAGGATGCGACATGTATCCAGCAGCACTCGCTGCCGCGGCCGCGTTTTCGTCTGCGTCGGGTCCAAGCGCGAATAGGTTGCCGGTTTCGTGGGTGGATGTGGGCGAGAGGACCTGTGAGGATTGGGTGGGTGAACCACCCGAGGAACCAATGCTGCTCTCTGCCGTACTCGGACGCGATTTTGTCCGACGTCGGACTCGGGTTCGCCCTGCTGTAGAGGCAGCGGAACCGTGACCGCTACCTGCGCCAGCAGTATCGCTGTTGCTTGTTCCGCCACCACTACCGTCATTCCACATGTCCTCTTCGGGCGGTGGAAAGGTGACGAGGACAGGAGGATGGCTCCGTACGTCCTTGAAGTAGTGCGCTAGGGTCTCGGTGAGGACGGAAATGGGGGTAAGATTGATGAATTTCGAAGAATGCATGTCATTGTAGGCTTCTTCCAGTTTTGTATGGTCTCGGGCGTTGACGGACGGAGACGAGTAATAAAACGGGTGTACCGTGCTTGATTTTGGGGATGCGTGCGCTGTGGGCACTGGGGTATCTGGAGGAGATCCCTCTGGATGTTGTAATTGTTGATGATGCTCGTGATCGTGATGATCGTGTGATGACGACGAGACGTTTGGGTGTGGCGTTAGGTCATCAAAGTCGTCTGGGGGGACAATGTCCGGAGGGTAATGACAGGTGCATGGTTCCTGACCGCCGGGAAAGATGAGGTCTTCCTCTACAACCTCCAACGCTCCATCCGGCTTGAGCACGCGAGAGACTTCTTCGAGTAGATATGGCCACTTGTTCTCTGGCACGCCACGCGCTATGCGTCGGATGTGAATGAAATCAAAGTGATTGTCGTCAAATGGTAGCCGGTCGAGACTAGAAAAATTCGGCAAATTTGCCACGTGGAAAGAGAGGCGTTAATGAAAAAAAGAAAAGGGGCCACAATTCTAGGGAGAATTCGGGGCATATCGGGATATTAAGGGAAAATGAAACGGGGGGGAAGACGTACAAATTTGAGATGCACCATTGGATCCTCTGTTGTAACTCTGGGGCTACAAGGTTTAGGTTTGGCTGAATTGGCATGAGATCGAGACCTATAAAGTCGGGAGGAGGATCGGGAGGAGGGTCATTAGTCAAAGTTTGATGGCTGTTAGAACGCGATACTTGCCGACGAAATGGGAGTGGGGCCATGATTTGGCGGCATCCAAGATCCAAACGCCATTGCCACAGCCGAGGTCGAGTACTTTGGCTGGGGGAGTAGAAAACTCGTGCCAGGTGACGCTTTTGGAGAGTTGAGTGAAGAAGATGTGATTCGATGTGTCGCTGTATACCGGGCGGCCGAAAGATTACACAGGCTGGTAACGGAGAGGCCAAGAAACACAACTCACTGGTCTATGGCTGTAGTTTCGTAACTACGCGGGTAGGGGGCCTTTTGAGAAGGATGAGGATGATGTTTTTTACCATTTTTGAGCTTGTACTTGTTTCTGTTCATGGTCGTGGTTGGTTCAGAGACCGGATTGGTGGTTTGCTTTGTCTTGTCGTCTGTGACGGGTATAGCCGGCAGCGGCAGCTGTTCCGCCGTCGGTACCGATTCGAGATCGCCAACGTTGGAACTAGAGGGATTTCCGGTTGAGGGACGTTTTTTTGTAGGTCTTCGAGGGAGGTTTGTAGCGCTGCTGTTGGCTCTCGCCAGGGCCGGGGTATGTGAATAGAGGCTGTTGATAATGTCATCATTGGGAGTGGCTTTGGAGGTCGGGTCGGAGGATAGTGAAGACCGTGGTTTAGATTTCGTAGATTTTGGTTTTGTGGAAGCAAGATTGGTGTTTGAAGCAAAGTAATAAGTGTCTGCCGGGAAGAAGGGAGTGGGCAATCCCTGGAAATTGTCGGTACGAGGCATCGCAGAGGCCAAAGAAAGGGTGCTAATGCTCGCAGAAGATAGATTTGCGAGACTTGGGGTGTTTGAGATGAGGGCGTTGGGGTCCAACTGAGTGGAATACAAGAACGAGGGTGATCCAAACGACGCATGTGCGGGCATGGATAGATTACTCTTGAACATGTAATCCCCCACCTTTTGCGCCTTTGTTACGAACCGCTTTCGGGCGCTATTATTGGGACTTGAATTAGCCTTATCATGCTTATCTTCCTCTGCTTCACGCGGTTCACCACTCGAGATACTCGCGTCTCCAAACGATACTCGTCGTTTGAAGCCAGACATAGTGGGGAGTGGGACGTAAGAGAGGGGCTTAATTAGAGTCCGTATTTCTCATTCATCTGATGCTTATATTCCCCGCATTGCCTCGAATTCTCCGGATTCAAATGCAAGCTCTTTTGCTCTCACGGTTTAACAGACTTGTGGCCGTGGTCGTCGCCTGTGGCTTGCCGTTACAGTTCCTGATTGATATCTTGTTCTGGTTTGTTGGCAACAATGTCAAAAATAAAGACCTGTTCCGTAAGGGCCCTATATCGGCCATAATACTCTCTGTCAATTTGCCCTCCCTCGACGTAATTGTTTTCCCGATTTTTTAACTAGAAAAAATTGCACACTTTTAAACTACTTTTGGAATTAGCCGTTCATGCTTTTCTTTGGCTTGTTTCTTCCGCAAATTCACCGTTTCGAGGACAGAGCCCGGCCGTGCCCGTTGCGTCTGTAACACTGCTTGCTTGTTAACCTCCCTAGAAAAAGAACCTGTCCCTCTACGCGGCCCCTTTTCTTTTGCCATCTGCTTCGTTCGGCTGTTCGCGAATGGGCGGAATTCGATATTCCCTGAGAATTGGTTGGAGCCATCCACGTTTTGTTTGGGGTGACGTGTGGTTAGGTTCAATCGGACGGGCGACTCGGCACACTTGGGCACACTTCATCGGCGTTGGCTTTGGCTTACTAAGTTGGGTTCAAATTTTTGATAGAGGAGGTCGTATTGGTGGTGGGGAACACGGATACACACTTGTATTCTGACGTCTTCGGCATCGAAATCCTTACTTCTCACAAACAATATACAGTGCACTTATCATAATGCCTCCAACTCTCACAGAATAGTCAGTAACCCTTCTATTGCACCCCAAGCCGTCCTCTTACAGAAACCTTTGCCACACCTCGGAAAAAACGTTCGCAAAAACTTTCATCCTTGATAAACTACATGTGGAAACGAACAGTGAGCGTGAACGCCAAGCCAACATAGAAAAGAACCGTGCACTGCTACAAGAGCTCAAGTTGGAAGATGGTCCTTCCTCCCTCGGCTTTGTATCCATCAATCCACCAAAAGGCAAGAGCAAAGCTTCAACACGCGATGGAGGAGCCAAGCCCGTCCAGCCCAAGAAGGCTGCAGGCAAGAAGCGCAAGTCGATGGGCGGTCGTAGTAACAAGGACGAAGACGACGACGACGACGATGACAGTGAAGAAGAAGTCATCATTCGACGTATGCCTACGCGTCGTGGACGTAAAAGTGCCATTGACCCCAACGAGACACCTGCACAGCGCGCGAAGAGGGAGAAAGAGGAAGAGGCACGGGCCGCGAGGGAGGAACAGGAACGATTGGATGCGCTTGAGCTTGCGAAGAAAGCCAGCCAGCCACGGCATCATGATCTCGAGTTTGCCGAGATTCTTGAACAAGACAAGAGTGATGATGAAGATGCGAAGAATAAACATCGGGCTGCGTTGATGCTCGAGCTCGGTGGGCTTTGCAATGATGTGTACCCTCGTGCGCGTGCGGAAGGTGAACGCGTCAAAGCTACGGAAAAGGAACGTATGAAAAAGGAAATGGCCAAGATGAAAGTCGTAGCACGCGCAAAGGTCACTCAAGACCGGGTCTATTCGATGGCATATCATCCAGAAAAGGTGTGCATTTGTGACTTTCAAAAATGGGTTTTTGCTAATTTTCCGATGATAGACCAAAGATATTCTCTTCTTTGGAGATAAGCACGGCCAATTGGGAATCTGGGATGCTAGAGCTCCTTCAGACGAACCGGATGATGACGATGATGAAGAAGCTGCCAAGACGAAGGAAGATGGGAAGTACTGGAGACTACAACCTCATTGGCCCGCGACCTCCAAGAGCTCGATAAGTGGCGTCAAGTTTGATCCGGTGGACGCGCACAGTGTGGGTACAATCAGAGTGTTCTAATTAAACATTCTCTTATCTCTCGACAGGTTTACACAAGTGCATACGACTGCACAATTCGTCGCACATCGTTCACCACTGGTATCTCCAAAGAGATTTTTGCCTTTGAAGAATTCCTCATCTCTGCATTCGACTTTACACAGAACGGACACGAGCTATGGATTTCTGACACCAAGGGTGGCGTAACACATCTCGATATGCGACAGGATCGTCATGATGCGCAAAGGTTTCAACTAAGCACAAAGGAGAAAATTGGATGCGTCAGTTTGAACCCGGTGGACAACTGGAGTCTATTAGCTTCGTGCAATGATCGAACTCTCAAGTGAGTACTCTGTCAAACGTGAACATAGGACTGAATGTGCGTAATAGAATCTGGGACACTCGCAAACTCATGTCGATGCCGGCACAAGAACGAGACGAGGATGCTGTGGACCGGTCGAGTGCGCTCGTGGAACCGTACGAGGTCGACCATGATGACGTGACAGAATGGATGAAGGACAAGAACGATGGAAAGCCGGCTACTTTGCGTGGGAGCTGGACGCACGGGTTCTCCGTCAGCAGCGCGTATTGGGACCCCTCTGGTACGCGTATACTTAGTACATGCTATGATGATCACTTGAGAGGTGAGTTTTTGGATGTTTATACTTGAGCGTGGCTCATTGCTTTATAGTCTGGGATCTACCGAGAAAGTACTTGCTACCCGACGAGCCACTGAAGAGTTTCCGACCGGCTGTATCATTGAACCATGACTGTCAAACTGTTGGTTCATCTCCCTCCACTAATGATCCCGGAACTGACGCCAGTTTTTCAGGGAAGATGGTTGACGGTGTTCAAGGCGCAATGGAGTCAAAATCCAGATGTTTATCCGTATTTCTCGGTCAGTTACTACAACTAAATGGCGGTATCTGTGTGTTTCTGACAAGCAGTGGGTGTGGCAAAACTAGGTTGGTGACATGAAGCATTCCCTCAAGATCATTTCGGCCGACGGAGACATGATGGCCGACTTGAAAGACAAGTCCAAGTGCGTGTTTTTACGTCTGTTGGGGGGTGTAAGCCTCATGCTGATCGTGCTTGTGTAGGATCACTGCCGTCCAAGCTGTGACTGCGACACATCCGCGTGTGATTGGGAGGGCTGCAAGTGGGAATGCGAGCGGTAGATGTGTTCTCTGGAGTGTGGATGACTAGCCGAGGAGCAGGGCACGTGCTGTGAGGTGTGGCAAGGTTCCCAGGCTGGCCGAACCTCGCCGAATTTGGTTAGCTCCAATCTAAAGTGTACTTATGTCAACGGAAGACTATATAGGATCTTGTATTGTGTTCAGGTGATCTGCTGGCATATGTACAGGACATATGCTGGACTTGTATTCGCCATATGCTGGGTTGTATTCGACATGCTGGATTCACACCGACATATGCTGGAGTTGACATATGTTTTTGTTTTGAATTTTGTTCTTCGGCTTGGTTGGTTCCTTGTTGTTTTGCCCCCCTTGAAACGGGGGTTAAACCTGAAATCAAAAGAGGTCGTCGATACCGAATTCTAAAAAACCCTGGGATACTTCTTCCGATTGACCGATCGGAGCCGGCTCTGAGATGACTCAACGCGCCCGCTCCGACAATAAAAGGCAGCTTGTCAAACCTTGGACCGCGCCGCACTTGCCGAATCTTTCCTCTTCCCAGAGGAATCTTCGCGCAAAAAAAAACCAATTTTTTTTTTCAAAAATGTCATTCTCAGCTGCGATGGATGAAGTGAACCCAGAGTTCGACGTGCCAACACGACCGGTCACGCCAGAGCCAGCGACTGGGAGCAATAACACCGACAACAACGGTCGTAACTTGTACTACAGCGAGAGTGTGAACAGAGAGCTAAACAAACTCTCAAAGGATCTAAGTGGCATTTGCGAGAACACCATCTTTTCCTCAAAGGGAGACCGCATGCCCCCTGCTTTTTTGGGCGATAATGGGACGTTTGTTTATGAGTACAGACGTCCAGTTGAGGGTACATTTAATGATTCTCCAAATGGCTATCAAGTCTCCCAAGCTCGATATACGCTCGCGTCTAGCGCTCCTCCTGTACAGCATCTCTCTGTGCCACCGAATCCAGTGAGTCTCTCTTTAATTCAGCGAGTCTAGCTAATTCTCTTGTCAAGGCGGTCGTTATGCAGCAGCAACAACAACAACAGGCTGGTCCTAGCACGATTCATCCACAGGCTGCCACCCATTTCGGCCAACCTATTAATGCCTTTTATGCACCTCATCAACCAATGGCTCTCGACCCTGCCGTGTTGAGTCCAGCAACGACGTCAAGCTCGTCGTCCTCGCCTCCTCCCGGAATACTCGAACAACGACAAGACTACATTCCCGACTTTTATGCATCGCTTTCTGCACCACCTTCCGCACCCGTTTCCGCCCCTTCCTCCCAACCTCATACTTCTGGAGATTCTGCAGGCTCGCCCGTGAACATGCTGCCTGGCTTTTCTCCCGTCCCGTCCGCTGAAGAGCCTTTGCTTGATGCCATCGCTTCCGACGATGAAGTCGAACAGGAAGAAGACGAGTATCAACCTACTCCCCGTAAACCATCCGCCGCTGCCAAACCAAAACCCAAAGTTCACAAGTCGAAACCCAAGGTTGAAATCCCACACTTGAACGCCCCAAGCACTTCAAATTTCGCTAGACAATCCCCCATTCCTGCACTCGACTTTCCTCCAATTGCCCCCGACGCAGAAGCCAACTCGGAATATCAAGACTCTGATAGTGGAGATGATTGCTATGCGGAGCGTCCAGGTGGACGATCTGCATACTCTGGTGGTCCTTCACGGGAACGTCCGAGAGGATACGACAAGAGCGGCAAGGCCAACCATCCCTACAAGAACTTTAAGAATCTCGCGGCGCAAGGGTCCGGCAAGCAAATGTGTCGTTATATCAGCCCCTACGACGGTTGGAAATGCGAGCAAATCCTAGCTCGTTCCTATGACGTCCCCCGCCACATGGAAGTGCACGCAAAGGAGGAATACGATCTCGTCCTCACGGGCAAGCTCCCTGTCCACCAATCCGAGCTATTCGAATGCGTTACAGAGGCCAACGTCTACGTCTGCCTAGTCTGTCGCAAGGACTTTTCCAGGAAAGACGCCATGCAGCGACACGTACGCAGCTCTTCAAAAATGAGCAAAGCCAAACATCGCGCGGAAGCCAAAGCCAGTCTCAAGAAACGCGTCTTGGGCACACCCATCACTCCTCATCCAAACTCTGTCCCGGCCGAAATCTTACAGCGCCATCGTCGCATTCTCGAAAAGCTCAAGATAGAAGCTCAGGAACTTGGGCAAGACGTGACGGATTGGGATGTGGAGAATATGATTCCGCAAGTGGGGGACGAGACGGAGCTCTTTGGAACGGGCCCTAATGCCCCTGGTATCCCTGTTGGACGTCGAGGGGGCAACAAGTCCAAGGCGGAGGAAGTCGTTGTGGAGCCGGTGGTCTCCTCTCGTACTACCCGTGCATCAAACCGCCCAGCCGTAGTCACCGAGCGCGAGCCAGCGCCAGTGTATGAAGCGGAATCGGAACATGAAGCGTCAGTTGCGCCTGATGAGATGGAAATGTCTCAGTCCTCTACAAAAACTCCTACACAAGCATCCGTCAAGCCTGTTCCCCTCCGAGCCGGTATCTCCTCTTCACCAGCAGCACAACAAACTTCTAGCAAAAAGCAGCCAGCGAAGAAAAGAGCTCAGCAGCCATTGGGCGTATCGCCGCTTGAAGCGGACGCCTCTCGTCCCAAATCTTCGCAGGCCCGCACGCGTGGTCCAAAGACCTCGGCACAGTCTGTTGACCCCTCGGGCTCGGAGTCTATGGAGGTAGAACACCGAGATACGACCGAGTCAGAGGACGAAGAGGAAATGTACCAAGAGGAAACTCGTCGTCGGCACAAGGACGGAGAGGAGGAGGAGATGATGGAAGTGGACTGAACTGGTTCTCCACGGTTGGTGTGCTTATTTAATGTTCCTACCGGACAGATTCTGATGCGTATGTTTCCAGTGGCGTTTGCTCTAAAAGGACACTCTTACTCCAATATTCTATGGTCTCTTTGGCATGTCGATTACAAACTTTGGCTCTCTACTCTTGTTGTATCTCTCAAGACCCCGTTTATCTCACTCACTGCGGAGGATCAGGTCTATAAACTGGTTCCCCTGCTTCGTATTTATCCACCCCAATGTCCGATCGTTACGTGTTGTTTGTGCAATAATTTCACACCTTGAACATCCACCTTTACCTTGAGAAATGGTGATTGAGAGCCGTGAGGACATTGTGCGCGTCTTTGACGTGTTTCGAGCTGGTATAGATGAGAGAAATGATCGAAGAGAACGCATAATCAAAGTTGGCGAGCACCTTCACGTGAGGAACTGCAGAACTAATTGTAATAGCTTTCAAGAGAGATCACGATACAGTCTAAGAGAGTTATATTCCTGATCCATCGTACGGTCACCGATGACAACCAGTCCACAATCTCTCCAGGTGATTGTTCAATCTCGTCGGCGTATAGTCATCCCTGATGCATTTCAGACGAAACTCCCTACCAGAAAGCGGCAAAAACTGCCCATGGCAAGCTCCTGCATATCAAAAAGTCCTTTATACTTCCACTCAAGGCGGAGCTGATATCGGAGGCGGACTATTGGGAGAACCAGGTATGTGCGTGTCGTAGAAGACAAACTGCTGTGTTTAATGCCAGCTTACAGCGTTCAGTCACGCCGGGAATTCAAGAATTTATTGAAGCCGTCTCATACTATCATTACTTTGAGACGGACAGACTGATAACTCATCACGAAATGGAAGGCTGGCTGACGGACGAGAGTGGCAACCCGGTGGGTATCACGCCTCTCAAGTTGTGTACTACTAATTAATTACTCTTGCTAGATTCTACCCCTTCCATATTCCGAGTTTCTGCTTGGGCTTTCGGACTTGACAGGCGAACTAATGCGCTTTGCTATCACTGCCATTGCGCGAGGAGGCGGACGCGCGAAATCCGAGAGCGTGAGCGAGTTTGTGAGAAGATGTAACTCAGGTTCGTGTTGATACGCTCGAGAATGTCGGTGGCTCATCCTCAAATTGCAGACTTTGAGCGATTCACCCCTTTTGTGCGTGACCTCTGGAAGAAGCAACAGGTTACACGGCAATCTGTTCTGAAGATTGAACAAGGTATGTTGATTGATCTTGGCCCCTTGTTCATGCTAACTTGGTATACTCAGCCAACTACACGGTTCGCTTGCGAAGCGCAGAATTCCAGAGCGATCCTCAGGACATTGATAGGTTAGTGCAGCGAACTATGTTACAGCAAGAGCCGCCGTACCATAGGAGGGATTTAGATACCGAAGGAGACGACTATATGAACACCTGAGTGAAGGCTGGTTGGACTTTGCTACTTTTCACTTGTTACTACTTGAAGCAGTTTCAGCTTTCCCAATATCCGAAAATTGTATAATAACCCATTGGTTCGTAAAGATAGATACGCCAGACAAATTAGATAAATTTAAGCAAGATTACCCGAAACTAGATCCGTCTACTTGGCGAAAAGGTTTGTTGCCTATCTGTAATTTCTATGGAGCACATTAGTTGGCATTTCTGGTTCAAGGTTTGGGAAACGTACCCCTTTCCGCCATCCCCCGCTCTCAAGCCCATCAATGAGGCATGAACCTGCTGCATGCTCGGACGGTCCTTCGGGTCCTCGGCCCACATCTGGTTAAGCAAACTCCAAAGATCATCGGACATCCATCGTGAGCAGCCGCCCTCGTTTGTGGGGCGGTTAGGACGCTTTTTGTTCAAGACGTCGCTGATGACCCTGACACAAGTTGAGCAAACATCACTTCTCTTTCTTTGATAAAGACTCACAAGGCATCCCTCCTCCTATTTGCAAAAGGCTTTTCGAGCGTCAAACACTCGAGTACCGCCATTCCAAACGAATAAACATCCGTGTTCATTCTTGGACCAGTCACGTCACCCCTGATTAGTTCTGGAGCGAGATATCGCGAGTAATTTGGTTCCGATGTGAGGGTGAGTTGCGCCGAAGTCTCCGTTGCTTCTTCAACTAGTTTAGATAGACCAAAGTGGCAGACTAGCGGACGATTTTCGGAAGATACGAGGATGTTCGCCTGAGTAGAAAGTGGGTGTAAGTTTAGGAGAAGGCGGCGGAGGAATGAACGACTCACGCAGCGCACGTTCCCATGAACAATATTCTGACTATGGAGGTACGAGATTGCAGCTGCCGCTCCTTCCAGCTGGACGATACCCAATTGAGATGATGAAATTGCGTCAAGAGTGCTACATGGTGCTCACCAATTCTAAACGGTTCGATTCAATGTTTGTGCTGCAGTAGCTAACAATGTCCCCGTTATCTTGCCATGGGGACACCTATGAATCCACTCAGCAAGTGGGATGTGTGTCGAGAGGAGCGCGGCTCACCATGTATAGTTGTTTTCCCGTTGCTCGACCGGGCAGTGAAGTAAGACCATATAGTGCAAGACTATTGCGCCTGTCAGACAAGTATCAAGCGCTCAGCCTGCTGGTCCACTTACATATTGTCGTGTCTTACACGAGACCAGATGTCCACTTCACGCTCAAACGACTATGGCACGTTGATTCAGCCATTGAAATGCAGTATCTGGAAGAGGCATACCTTGACGGCCGCAGGAGTAGCTTGGATATGACGGAGTCCTTTGACGGCGACCTTTTCTCCGTGCCAGTTCCCCAGGAAAATGTCTGAATAGACTCCTCCTGTGACGGCTTGAGTAGAAGTGAGCACGACTTCGTCGCGTAGGTCCTTGATGGGCGGGAGAACGTTGGTTTCGTGCACAATCTGGACAAGACCCTGCCCAATTTCCGACGCCTCGGCGGTACTGAGAGACATGGAGGAATCTTGCCAAGTCTAGAAAAACTATAAGATTGAGAGGTTCGATGCGGCTGTTTGCTTCCACGGACCTTTTTTTAGCCTGGCCTTGTTTTTTTGGTTTCGGGGCCCTTGGCCGTTTTTTGGGGTTGGCGTTCGTTCCCCCTTTTGTTTTTTCGGATTTTCAGGAGGCTTTTTTTTTTTTTCTTGGGTTTTTTTTGTCGGGCGGGTTTGGTTTTTTGGTTGGTTTTGTTGGTTCTTGGTTTTGGCTTTGTTTTGACCCGTTCTTCGGGAAATTAACCGGGCCGGGGATTCTTGTTCCTTCCCTTGAGGGGTTTTCTTCGGGGTTTCTTTTGTTGTTTGGGTTTTTCATTGCTTTGCCCATTTTCTTGGGGGGTTCTTGGGGGGGGGTGTGTGTGCGTCTTTTTGGGGGAGAGAGCGCGCACGCTCTCGGTGTCTTTTTGTCTTTTTTTGGTGTCTCTCTTTTCTATGCTTTTTCGGAATCTTTTCTCTTATTCTGTGCGCGCGAGGGTTTGGTTGGCCAGGGGGGATAAGTTGTCCAAGACGGCCTACATTTCCGATTCGCTGACTGCATCGGCCATGTCAGTACCAGCGAGATATTGCTGGTTTTGAAAGGTGACGAGGAGATCACGGCATCGGTTTGCGAGATGCTTGCACTTGATCTAGCGGTATAAGGGAGTTAGCACATGAGTTTGAAAGGGAACTAGACGACTTGTACATGCCTTTTGAACTCCAATACGATTCGCCTCTTCTGCTATCGAATTCACATCTCCTGTCAGCTGGGACAGGCCCGGGACCGCTTCTGTTTGTCCTATATTATGCAGAACTCGCGAGGTACGAGCCGTCATTCAGGATATCTTCTAGAATGTCGATGCTATCGATGGCAAAGCAATCAGGGTGGCTGCGGGGACTGGCGAGGGCAGGGTCCAATATATAGGCTCCCCTTGTGGCAATCGGAATACGATGGTCTAGAATATTTTCTTATTTCACAAATATAAAAATAATACAAATACTTTTTTATTTCCATCAACGAGGGAGAGCTAGCCGGCTATGAGGCCATCGGGCCCAACCACCTTGATCCCTGAGACGTCTGTTGATCCTCGCGTCAACGGCTCTGAACGACGACTAGAGAACGTTTTTCTCTAATGGCGACTCTGTCAGAATTAGAGCAGCCAGTCCCAGCGCAAGATAAGGCCCAGTCTGGACGTAGATCATCAGGCAGCAAGACTGTCGACAGCGGCGACAACGCACCAAACGGCACACAGAAACCAGATCTAGCTTGGGAACTCGTCAAAGAGGAATGTCATGATAGTCAGTACTCTTTTTTTGTTTGCCATCTGTTTTGCTCCGGTTCTGGGTGCTCTCGCTGACCAAAGGACCAGTCCTCGAACAGCTCCCTCTCACCCTCCAACGCAATTTTTCTTTAATGAGAGATCTAGATGAACAAGTTGCTGGTACGATCAAGCCCATTATTCGATATTTTTGCGGCGTCGCTGATCACTCGGGAACAGCACATTTGCAGGCTATCCCGACCGTTTTGCAAGAATATCTAAGCCTAAGAATGAAGCTTGCCCAAGACGTGGTCATGGTCGACGAACATTCCCCTCGACAGCCATCGCGCGCTGCCTCGTTTAGCTCTGCTTCGCTGACGCCCATCACCGAATCACCACCCTCTACTCGTTCGCAAGACGACGAAGAGGAAGAAGTGGAAACAGAAGAAACAGAAGAGACCGATCATGACACGTCCATGGAGACTCGAGCAGCACCACAAGAGCCAACGAGCACCGACCTCATCAAACGAGTCGCGACGCTGGCCACCAATGCCGTTCGAGGCTCTCTAGAAAAAGTAAACCTTTCAAATGCAGCATTTGCAGCGGTACGTGACCTTTCGTCCCGTGATCCTATTTCCGTCCGTCCTAAGCTTTACCGTAGATTGACCGACATATTCGGGCACTGGACATTGCAATATCAGAACAGGAAAATGCGATAGACGTCGGTCGCCGCTCAGGCACGCGTCCATCAGTTATAGCGGGCATCCCCGCACTCAACGGTGCCGCACCCCTCTCCCCAACTACCCCGACTGCAAACGGCCACCGACATTCTCAATCATTTGATAGTAACAACCTTCTTGCATTGGCAGAAGTAGCCAGTGCCGTGCATGCAGCGGAGAAAACGCTCGAGGTGATGGAGCCAGTCCCTAGAAGTGCTCAACCTACATTGGAACGGAATGAAAGTCCCGACCGAAAGAACACACTCGGTCTTGCAGGCGAGCCCGAAAAGCGCGGTAGGGGACGGCCTAGGAAGAACCCTCTACCACCACAAGAGCAGAAGCAGCAGCAGCAACAACAACCTCAGCAACAGCAACAACCTCAGCCTCAACCTCAACCACGACAATCTCGACCTCAGCAGCACGTAAAGAAGACCATAAAAAAGGAAAAAGAAAACGTAGTCCTCGCAGAGCCTGGTGAACCAACCTATTGTTATTGCAATCGCGTCTCATTCGGCAAGGTAAACTCTTTTCAGCATTTCTATCACCATATACTAAGAGCTCCCTAGATGATTGCATGTGACAATGACAACTGCAAACGAGAATGGGTGGGTTATTCTGTTTCATCTTTGGCGTACAATTGCTGAATAGTACTTTTTGCCATCTGCAGTTCCATTGGGAGTGTGCAGGTATCACACGTGCTCCACCTGCCACAGCAAAATGGTATTGTCGCGATTGCGAAGGACAGGAACCCGCTGCGAAGCGAAGAAGAAAGCGGTAGCCTCCGTTTGTAGGCGTATACCACGGATGGGATCAAGTATACGCCGTGCTCCTTAACGATTCGAACACGAGGATGTTCACTCTGGTTCACTCGTGGTTGCTTCTCTTCGATATGCAACCTGCTACCTTGCCTCTTCCACTGTAACTGTCCATTCGGAATTGCTTCTTTATTTTTGTTCATAACTGGTAATGGTGTCTCCTACTGCTGTCTCCCTGTTGTTCCCCCGTTGTTACATCGTACAATGAAATTCAAAAACACAATTTACAATGTACAGAATGGGTATATGCATATGTTAGGCTGTCGGAAGTGGTAACTGTAGCCGCTTGGCTATTGTCGCGATGTATTCGTCTTTCGGAAACATTTGAGCCTTTTTCTGGAACGAAGAAAACTGTTACGCTCACCTGCTTGCTTCATTAATCTCCAATAGTCTCCCAGTGCCTCCCTGATTGCAAGCTCGTGATCTGCAATCATTATGGTAATCTTGTTTCTCCGTTAGTGATCGCCTCGCTGATCAATAGACATGTGCTCGCCTCTTTTTCTAGTTCAAGTGCTTGTCGACTCTCTCCGTCGATCCGTGTGTCGGCTTGTTCACGTTCCTTGGTCGCCCGCGTATATTCTGCGTTGGCTTCTGCCGTCTTCGTAGCAAGATCCTGTCTCTCGTTTGCCGTGCGCACTTCGAGACTGGCTAGGCGTTCCTTTGCTCCTTCGCCTCTTTGCTCCCATGTCTGTAGTAAATGTTGGCACGACTTGAACATTGTTAATGCAAAGAATGAACACACCTCTTGGTCTGCTAACTCTGCATTGTATGCAATCTTCTGCTTCTCCAACTCTTCCATGATGGACCCAACCAGCGCCTGTTGCTCCCCTCTGTCATTGAGGACTTCTTCGAGCGTCTGTAGGTGTTTTCGAACCAGTTGGCAGTCCTATGACGAAAGAGTTGTAGGCAAGACTCTTGTGAGTGGATGAGAACACACCTTTTCAATCTGCTGTAACATCTCCAATTTCCCCCGCAAGGAGCGTGCTGCTTCCTCGCGAGATTGGACCACTTCCTTCTTGTCTTGCACCTCATCGGTCTTGTCAGTGATCTCCGACCTAACCCTTTCAGGACTTTTGACCAGTTTTCGGCTCAAGTCAAGCTTCTTTGTCTCGAACTCCAGGGCCTTGGTCCTGATTTCTTCCTGTAGACACAAACCAGAAGTTAGCAATGCTAAAAACAAGCGAAATCGTCCTCACGAGTGTTGTCCTCTTTTCGGTGACCTGATTCTTGATCTCTTTGAGCTCCTGCTTGGCTTTCTTACGCGCCCTTTCCGTCTCGGCAATTTCTTGTTCCCGCTCTTCCTTTTTCTTTTGTTCTTCTTCCAAAACACCTCTCTTCTTTTCGGCCTTTGCCCTGGTTCTGGCGTCAGTAACAGTTGAGAACACCTCAGACTGTCTTGCATACTTTTGTCTCTCAATATCCTCCTTTAGTTTCTCTATCGTATCTATAGAGCTGCTTCGTTGCCTTCCTAGCTTCTTGAGCCGATCAACAACCTCTTCGTAGAAGTCTAGCTCTCCGTCGTGCAGGTTTAGAAAGGTGATAAGACTCGATAGAATCACCTTTGTTCTTGCGGGTTCTTGTTTGATAGGTTTAGGACGGAATGAGCAACAGAAAGGGAATGGGCTCACGAGGGTCTGTGATATCAGAGATGCGAACTCTGTCGAAAAACACTGGCGTTTTCCCTTCTGTCCATGATGTCCCTGATGTAAGATGCATGATATTCCTAAGATAGCGCTGTACGATTTTCAGAACAAAGCCCTCGGCGTATTGCTGTACCCAATGTTAGTCCCTCGTTTCCACATCTGAGTGACGACGATTGACCTGCTCTGGTAAATGATAGAGATCTTGTAAATAGTCTTCGAAGTCCATTGCGAAAATGGCGCGGATAAACTGGATATACAACGCCTCAACAATCTTGCCAGACGGTTGAGCGAGATCACGCTGCGACACGATAATCCCCGTCTTCTTTTCAATGTTTGAAACGAGTGCATCATAGCTGTAAAGCGCCAAATGCGTGCCTCCCATCGCGTTATTGGCAGCCATGTTTTGTGGCGGAGTTTGATGGCAATTACCACATTAGGTATAAGGTACAGCGATATAGAGCAATAAACAAAACAAGACAAAGCAGTCAAATATCCATCCCTCTGATAGCCCTTTTCTCACTACCAGTTCGGGCATTTGATGGTGCTTTGCCCGACCTGCCTGAGTTTCCCCCAGCGAACGTGTACTTGGAGCGGATTTCAGCTTTGGACACTTCAACACTTTTTGCCCTTGGATGTTTTGTTCTGTCACGGATGATAAGTAAAGTCGACGAGCGCGGCAAAGGGGGGCCATACCTTGATACAGGTTTGGGAGGCTTGGCTGGCGCTGACAGGGAGGCCTGCTTGACGCAAAGATCCAGGAACTGCATACCCCCGCGTCTCATTATCTCTTCGACCTTTTCACTTTCGTTTTCATATACATCGTTAAGAACGCGCTGAAATGCTGTGAGGTCTATCTTATGATAAGCTTATCACCCGAACTTGAGGTTCTAAAAACATACCTGATGGTACAAGCAATGCTAAGGTTTGCAAACATTCATCGGTTAATACATCCGACTCGGAAACTTTACGAGAACGCGACATCTAAGAGCAATTAGACCCATAGAGAAAAGGCAGACTTGGAACTCACCTCTTTGCGCTTCCGAAGGAGCTGTTCATGCAGACCATTAGATCCGGGAACAGGTTCTTCGTAAACGTCACAGTCGTCCTCGTGGTCTGAATCGATCGCAATAACCTCCTTCCGACTGGCACCTCGCTTCTTACTTGGGACCTTTGAACTCGAAGGGCCAGCTCGGGAGTAGTGCTCGATTGGCTGGCCGAGATCGTCGTCCTCATCATCATACTGGGTAATGTCTTCCGCCCTTGTTCGATTGACAGGGACAACATTGCCGACCCTTTGTTTGCCCTTGCCAGGCTTCTCCGCGGATGCCTTATGATTGGATATCGGCATCTCGTATCGCCTATCCCCGGCTAATAGAGATTGTGCACCAGCTCCAAGCTGTACAAAATCAGTGGGCTGGATATGATATTTGGAGCAGACGGCACACCTTGACATAGTCGGTATGGAAGCCACCTCTATTCGGAACGGCCGCTTCAGCAAGTATCTGGTCGATGAGCATGAAATTGACGAGGCGCTCGACAGTATTCTGATCCAAGTGAGACCCTTGTCCAAAGAAAGGTGACCCATCCCAACCACGCTCCCGCGATTCTTTGACTTTAGCCCCACGGTAAATCGCAACACATTGGTGGCGAGTCATATTCCCAACCGTTTCAGAGACGAGCCGCACGAGCTGAATTGCCTCTGTTGTCATGTCGGTGAGAGATCCTTTCCTACCGGATTTGCAGTTGTCGCAAGTCTTGTTGCAGTTTGCACGATCAAATGCTTGCCCAAAGTATCGAAGCACTTGTTCACGCCTGCAGTCGATGTCTAGCATGCAATAGCGAGCAACAAGTCGAATCTCCTCTTCTTGTCGGGCTCGTTCCTCGCTCGTTATGGTGCCTTCTTGTTCTGATTTTCTTCCCATAGTATCCATGCGAGTGACATCCTTCCATGAATAGTCTACACGATGGTGATTAGCGTGGTTGGGCAAACCAATTTTAGTGACTGACATAGCAAACAATCTGATGGTTTCCCGTCTCGTCCGGCACGTCCAGTTTCTTGGTAATATCTAGTTCATCATCAGTTAACATAGACACTGAAATCCGTGAGTACTCGCCCTTCCAAGCTCTTTGGGATTGAGTGATGGATCACGAAACGGACTAGAATGCTGTTAATAAACTAGACAGCCAAAAGGATGAAAGGCTCACCATCTGACTTGTCAATACTTGTTGACCTGTTAGCTTGATTCATGCGAGGTACATGCCACTTACCCCATACCAAAGGCAATCTACTTGATAGTTCAGCAATGCACAGGAGCACGATGGACCAACGCACCGTTGCAACAACAATACGAAGTCTACCAGATTGCCAATCGGCTTGAGTCCTTTCCTTTTCCTCAGATTCCATTCCTGCATGATAATGGCTTGCCGCCAGTCCGTACTTCTGCCGCAATTCCTGGGCAACTTCTTCACACTCTCGCTTGGAGAAACAATATATAATGCCCGTGGAGCGTGGGTGGTTCTCCTTTATCCATTCTGCGGCTGCTCCTGATGGCTTGCCTTTACCTTGGTATTTGGGCAGGACCGAATACGACAAGTTGGGCCTATTGAACGATTGGCTTAATCGCACAAAGTTGGCCTTCAGTTTCAACCGCGATCTGATGTCTTCTACCACTTTCTCCGTTGCTGTCGCGGTCAACGCCATAATTGGTACATTGGGGTAGTCGTCACGGAGATTACCAAGTTCAAGATACTGGTTTTTGTTAAGAACGCTGTCTCTGAGCTGATCCCGAGATGCTCACCTGGGCTCTAAAATTTCTCCCCCATTGTACAAGACAGTGTGCCTCGTCCACAACAAATCTTGCCAATTGACCTCGTGCATGTAACGATGTCAAGATAGATTTGAGGCCAAGGTTTGAGGATAATTTTTCCGGGGATAAATAGATCAGCGCTGGCATGCTACCTGACCCACGCAGGCGAGCACAAACACGGTCTGCATCTTCTTTCTTTGTGACACTGTTGAGGACAGCCACGTCTATTCCTAGCTTTGATAGTTCGTCTGCCTGATCTTTCATGAGCGCAATGAGAGGCGAGATCACCACAGTCACGCCAGTGGTTGCTCCGGACGTGCAAACGGCCGGTAATTGGTAGCAAAGACTTTTGCCTCCACCAGTGGGCATGAGAACAAACACATCATTGCCCTGTAACGTTGCCATAACGGCATCGAGCTGATTTTCCCGGAAAGATTCTTTTTTGAATATACGCCTCAAGACGGCGTGAGCCTCTTTGTAGCTCTTATTGCCGGAATATATGTCAGAGGGACGGGGACCAGTCGATAATATGGTTGAGGAGACAGCCTTGGATTCTTCGAACGTGGTAGTGATGGTTCTTGTCTGTTGGGTTCGTACGGGAGATGACCATTGCGTTCGCAGTTCACCGTGATCGCCACCAATGTCCCCAAACTCTTCCCATAATGATTCGTCGTCCGGAGTGTCGCCATCAGGTCGCTTGTGTGCTACTCCAGGAGAGGATCGAAGAGTGCTTGCGGTAGCAGCGGTGGTAGCGGCTGTAAGGGTGCGATCTTCTACCAGAACTTCAGTCCTTGTCTCTGTTCGTTGAATTGATATTGACGTCCTTGCAACGGAGTCTTTCTTGGGCGAGACTAAAAACTTTACGTCTGAGGATGGATCGCGAGTTTTGAAGGGTGAAGACGTCGATGCATCCGCGGTAAAGTTGTAATCCTCTTCTGTGCGCCGACGCTGGATGGCCTCCTCCACGTCTTTCACACTTGATTTCAACAAGTTGCTGTAATGACCACGTCAGTAGCTTTCTGGAGACAAGATGGTAGTCCTACTATTGCTGCTCGATTAAGTCAATGTCATCATCAATGTCATCTGCCTTCTTCTTCAGTCGATCCATTATAACATCGGCATGTTCAATGGTCTTTGCCTGACGATTCGATCTGAGCATCAACAGAGTGTTTAGTGACATCTACACGGAACATTAGCTCGTTCAAAGGTTGACTTGCAGAGTCGGACCTTGTCGAATTTTGAACTTTTCTCAGACGGCACCAGCGACTTGGAAGCGGGGCCAGATGCTTTTGCTAGAACGAGAGGTGCCTACATCCGCGGATCAGTGCCCGGCCTGGAAAGATAACCGCCAACTTACCGGAGGATGCACAACCTCAGACATTAAAGTCCCTATAGGGAGGGGATGTGTCGCAGTGACGCATATGCTGTTCGCTGTGGACCTTGGTAAGCCTCGCGGCAAGTAAGAGAAATCTTGCACTCACAAAGGGGTGACTCTCTCTTAACACGTTTATTGGAGGAACTAACTCCATCAGGGGACTGTCGCTTCAATGGGTTTGCTGACTTTCGCGGAGGGGAATGCGGGGCGGGAGCAGCTACTGATTGCGAGGGAGCAGAGGATTTCCCTACTTGCGTAGAAGTTGATGGTGCTGGTTTGTTGATTTGAAAGCGAGGGGCTGTGGACGTGCATGTCAGCGGCAAAATCGCGCTCAATGTTGCACGTACTAGTAAGAGAAGGATATATGGATGGGATACTCTCAGTTGATGCAAATTTAAACTTGGAGCCCTGTTACACATGTTAGTGCTGATCTGATGTCCTAAGACGCGTCCGAAAGGAAGGTGGCCATACATCGTTCTTTGGCTTGCTTTTGTCGCCACTACCCGTAAAGGTTTCGCCAGAGTTTACTCGTCGCTTAATCTCTTCAAGATTATTACGGGGCCTACTCATTGTGCCGGGGTCCAAAACACGATCGTCGAGCGGAGAACGAAACCGCTCGCCACATGTCACCATTACACCATTCGAGAGTAAAGGCAAATAAATTGCCAGTATGCTATGAAACAGTGTTCCTAATACCCTCCTCCACCATCATTTACGCGATGCGCAGCCATTGTACGGCGTTGCGTATCCTCCAATTTGGGACAGTTGGCAACAGTATGCCCGAGTCCACCACACACGGCGCACCCTTTGAGACTGCCGCCTTGTGCGATGCGAGGATCTTCTACGGACTGTAAGAATGCGGGGACCCTACAAGATACGTCAACGAAAGCCAAAGGACACCAGTAAGATATGACCCACTTTTGCCCGGCTTCCATTAGCAAGTACTTCAGATCCAACAGCGTTTGCTCTGCTGTGTTCATGTTTACAAAAGTTGTCGCTATTCCGGTCTTTCCACTTCGCCCTGTTCTTCCGATTTGATGCACGTAATCTTCAATTTCTTTGGGCATCGTGAAAATGATGACATGCTGGATGTCGTTGAAATCCAGCCCTTTGGACGCGACGCCTGAGGCCACCATGACATCCTTCTTGCCTGACTTGAATGCCTTGATCGCATACTGGCGCTCTTCTTGGGCTGTGCTGATGGTTAATGCCTGAGATACAAACCATGGGTAAATACGTACTCTTGGATCCGTGGATAGCTACCGCTTCTACCCCTTTGAGTAGAAGGTATTCCTGAATATCTACTCGATACAGTCAGTTTTAAACCCATAGGTTCACAAAGTACTCACCGTCCACCTCGTTCTTATTCTCACTAAAGACAATGACTGGAGGTGGTGTTTTCTGAAGACATTCCAGTAGGTAAACCATCTTTGCCTCTTGTTTGACGTATTCGACCACCTTGGAACGTTTAATACGTGTCGATACGACAGAATTCTATTCCATACCTGCAATACATCCAGGTTTGCCGCTCCTGCACGACCGACGTTCACCAATACCGGTCGTACAAGTGACTGCTGTGCAAAATCTTGGATCTTTCGCGGCATGGTAGCCGAGAAGAGTAGAGTCTGACGCTGACTCTGCAGTGTAATGTTATTACTAATGTGCCAGGAGATGGGGTGAAAAACTTGCTTTAAAGAAACTCATGATGGTCCGCACATCATCCTCGAATCCCAAGTCGATCATCCTATCGGCTTCATCCATGCACATATATTGACAGCTATCAAAGTTGAATTTTTTCTTTTCAAGCATGTCAATGAGCCGCCCAGGTGTAGCCACCACGATGTGAATTCCTTGACCAAGCGTATGACCTTGATCTGCCATGGAAATCCCTCCTATGCATAGTAGCGTACGCAGCTGTGGATGTCCATCCCTTTCCAAAGCTCCCGTCCATGCCAATATGTTCTCGTACGTTTGAGTGGCCAGTTCTCTCTATAGCCAGATGAGACTCGGCACTTCTGATGATACGCCAAGACGTACCGAAGGGCATAGTATAACTCCGACAGGACCTTCCCCTCTAATAAACGGAATTTTAGTCTCGGCCTCCAAAGCCATCATGATTACTGGCAGGCAAAAAGCCAGTGTTTTCCCTGATCCAGTAAAGGCAATCCCAATCATATCCCTTCCAGAAAATCTACATAAAATGAGCAAGGTCTCAATAAGGATATAATATATCCACATACGCTGTAGGAATTCCTTGTAGCTGAATAGGTGTCGGTGAGATAATCCTGTTGGTTTTCATGTGCTTGATAATTGCGGGGGGTATTTTCATTTCCTTTTCAAACGGTCAAATGACGTTAAGGCGCGATGACCACAAGCACAGCTTACAGCAAATGTTTCGATGGGAGGAGGGACATCATCTCCTTCCACAAGGATTTGATGTTTCTCTCGTATTGCTGCGTTCTTCTGCTCAGAGCGTTCACGAATATAACGAGGAGGACGCCACCTAAGCGATCAGTACGTAGAAGGATATCAATAGCAATAGGATGCTCACGAGGTTTTCAAAGAGTTGGTATATTGTATACCTTTTGCCAACTCCAAATCGGAGGCAAGTTTCCGTCGGGAGGCAATGGCAGCTAATATCTCGCTCTCTTCTTCGGCAGCTTTATCGTCATTTGTTTTACTTGCGTCTTCTAGCGCCTTTTTTGCTTGAACCTGTTGTGCTTCAAGAAGGAGTGTCCTTTCCAGCCGGGCACGCTCCACACGTCGCTCTTCTTCCTTCTCCTCATCAAATTTCGGCTCTACAGTTTCTTGTTCGCTGTTCTGGCCAGAATCAAGGCGAGCACCGCGGGTTGAGGCCAGCTTTTGTAATCTTTGCATTCGCTGCTGCTTGACTGGCACGTATGGAACATAGTCGTCTACCCCGTCATCCAACTTGTACATTTCCTCATCTTCGTCAACGCGCCGGCCCCTGGTTGGTGGTTCGCTAGTCATTTCTAAACTCAAGGCCGGGTCCAAGTTTAGCGTGCTTTGAAATCAATGGGTAAGCCCCTGAAGAAGTAACATTGAGGCCGGCACACGTTCGCTCGGAGAAATACAAACGGTCCGCGACGGCAGAAGTCGCCGTAAGTCACACTAGCGCATGATATCAGCTCTGATATCTCAGACTTGGAGCCTTCCCAAACGATGGAATTTGATCCTACGGCACACCCTCATCGTCGCTGTAAGAGTTCGATATTTCATTGCAGCTGTTTCTGATCTTCAGCTGTAGATAACCCTCTTACGGGAGAGCATGTCCTCGTTTCGCCCCATCGCAATAAGCGACCTTGGCTAGGACAAACCGAGCCTCCCCAAACTGCGACCCTACCAGAATACGATCCAGCTTGCTATTTATGTCCCGGAAACCCACGATCTGGAGGACAGATAAACGAGAAGTATACAAGTACCCTGGTCAGCCACCCGAGCATAGACTCAAAGACATAGTTCTCACTAGACACTTAGGTATTTGAGAATGACTTTCCTGCTCTCTTACCACCTCCTGGTCCGGTTCCTCCTGTCAGTGGTCATCCATTACTGCAAGCTACACCCGTCGAAGGAGGTTGCGATGTTCTCATTTTTCACCCGCGTCATGACCTTACATTAGCAAGAATGGCAACAGACGATATCGAGAATGTAGTCAATGAATGGATGCGGGTGTATCTGAAGCGAGGAAGACAGCCTGGGATCAAATACGTTCAGATCTTTGAGGTATGACATCGTGATAACGTCTGACATTTGTCCTAACATCGATGGCTAGAACAAAGGGGCAATGATGGGCTGCAGTAATCCACACCCTCATGGTCAAGTCTGGTCGCTGAATGAGGTGCCAGCATTCCCCGCCACCGAACTTGAAAACCTGAAGAAGTATGGTCAACGACCTCAGGCGTCAGGATTAGTCTCTGGAGCTCCTTGTGGACCAGGGAATAAGCCTTGTATGCTGTGCGAATATGCGCATCATGAAATGTCCTTGCAAGGAGAGGAGGGTAGAATAGTGGTCCAAAACGAGCATTGGGTGGCACTTGTGCCATACTGGGCTATTTGGCCATTCGAAGTATTGCGTGCGTCTCGGGGTTCTTTTAATATGCTTGCATTCAGCTAATACTGGGCAGTCTTGTCGCATCACCGACACATTCCATCCCTCGATCATCTTGAAGCCCAAGAGCGCAAATCACTGGCATCGATTATCAGTCGCCTCACGATCCGCTATGACAACTTGTTTTCGACATCATTCGCCTATTCAATGGGAATACATCAGCGTCCAGTACCGAGCCAGGATTCCTCCATACTCGCCGATGGTGATGAGGCACACCTGCATCTGCACTTTAATCCTCCCTTGGTGAGAAGTGCTACGGTTCGCAAGTTTTTAGTCGGGTGAGGCCCCCATTTTCTTGGATTTTTTTTCTCGGCTGACATTCAACAGGTTCGAGATGATGGGTGAGCCTCAAAGAGATCTCACTGCAGAACAGGCAGCGGCCCGGCTACGAGCATGCAGTGAAGTGCATTATCTAGATTCCAGTGATCATGGATCTTAGTAATTTCACTACACGAATAATCATCTGATTACTCTTCCACTTTAGCACTGGCTCAAGGGTCAGGCTAACACGCCTCGCTCTTGCCAAGGACCGTTTAACTCGGGTCCAGGCAGTGATTCTGGTATACTTATGAAACAATCATGAAAAGTTCAACGCTCCTGACAAAGCCACGGTCACGAGCCCTCCCTGGTTAGCCTACAGCGGCAGTGATCAGGGAGGGGGCACTTCGAGATGACAATCGCCACTCACTGTGGGATATAGTATTGCCACGTATTACGTGACGAACTTTTCGACGAACCCACAGCTGTTGGAACTAACTTGGGAGTATTCACCAAAGTACTTTCGCCATCAGTGCTCTTCTCGCGCCGCTGTGCGACATCTATCCCAGAGGCTGTCGTACCTGAGATCTTTACCAGATCTAGCTTTAAGGCCCAGGAACTGGAGCACGCCACGTTCCGAAATATTCGCCCGCGGGATAGAATCCCAAATGAGGTCGTCGCCGATCTCCCAAAGTGAAAGGAAACTTCTTGAATTGAATAAGAATGAAATATAAGATCCGTCTTAGTGGGGCTAGCCACGCCTTGTCGAATTGGTGACAGCTGGCTAGTCCGTATAAGGAGAGCCTTTGAGACTGTTCATTCATTCACATCTCGTTAAAATAAAATACTAGGCACATAAGGATGAGGTGGCACAGAGGCTGGCCAAAATTTGATGAAGAGCATACAGACTCCCGAGTGTACTGCCGTCTCCCACGAATCTGCCAACGACAAACATAACATGTGGATCAGTGTTCCTGATATACTTTCCGTCATCAAAAAATGATTTTCGGCGGAGTTAGAAGCGCTCCTCCAACGGAAGCCAAGAACCCAAAAGTTCGGCCCACTTTTGAGGAGCAGCATGTTCAGCCCGTCAGAACCGCAATGACCGTGCGCGTTCTGCGCGTTCCCCGTGTGCAACCGAGAGAGCGACCCAGTATATAAACGAAAATATCCATTTCTGGTTCCGCCTCCAACCCCCAACAACCCCCTTTTGACATCACCTCGTCCCATCTTAAACATAACCACTTTGAAAAGGACTTTTAAGTTCGATCGTAAAACACGTGAACGCGCGTCGTCCCCTGTAAGTCTTGGCTTTGGCGGTTCGCCAACTTGGATCTGACCTTTACCAGCAGTTTCCATCCAAATCGTTGCACATCGCAGATTTGGCGATCACGACACTTCTAAGGTCTTGCTACCGATAACTTATCACATTTCCGCCTCTATCATCGGCGACAATCATGAGTGCCAGCCGCCCACCTAGTCCACCCCGCGCCAGTGACGTGGATATACCTATTTCAGTAGAAATAACCGTAGAACCAAGTTCGCCAAAGCGTTCATCTTCTATGGATTCGGCGTCAGGCGCCGCTCCCGGCCGTGGTACGTTTTTGCACAGTCCACAGAAAACCTGACTAATGCTATTTCATTACCAAAAAAAAATTGTTTACGATCCGAATTAGAGTCGAAAACCACTCGCAAGTCTGCGATTGAGCACCCTACGAATACTCTCATAATAGCGCCACTACCGCTTCCCTTTTTCGAGCCAAAGATCTTGGACGCTCTAAAAAGTCATTTCGCTAGCTTCAGTACCACATTTCTTCATCGGCGAAGTCCTTACAGTCCTGTGAGCGCCTTAGGTCCCGGCGCGTCTATCGGAAATGGGTCATCGCCCCAAGACGAGGCGTTGAATGACGCCGCCCAGGACCCGATGGACACGGATGAAGTCATGGAGGAACAAGCTTCTGAGGGCGACTTGTATTCCTTCGTTCCGTTGAAATCATTTCGGCGCGCAATTGTCGTATTTTATTCTGCCGAGGATGCGGAGCGAGCGCGAATTGAGTCGGACCGCCTTTACATCCCGGAAACACCAAAATGCCCTGCAGTCACATTGAGGGCGTTTCGCGCGCCCGAGACCGTATTGGTTGAGGAGAGTTGGTTCACCGGTAGCGGCAGGAATAGGGTCATGAGTGATGACGGTAAGTCGTAAATTTGACTACGCCAATGCCCGGTTTCTAATTGAATATTACTAGCCGAGGAAGGGTCGTGGTATTTTGGCGGATATCCTGCCCAAGGTTCCACCAATTACGATGATACGGAGCTCAAAGAATCGCCCTTCCATCTCCGCCCACCTGTACCTGAACGCAACTTTTTGATCTCACCTCCGGGTTCGCCTCCTGTTGGTTGGGTCGCGGTCAGGGAGGACCCGCCAAACGAATCACCACTTGCTCAAGATTTGATGGACGCATTGGAGCGTGTCAAGGCCCAGGCTATCTCGCGGCCTCGTAAAAGGAGAAGGGCCGTGAGCGATGATCGCAGTGATAGCCAAGATCGCAAACGAAGCCGTAGCGTGTCCACCGCAGGTAGCGCCCTCAGCACCGATGAGGAAGACCATAGTGACCTTTTGATTCCGGAAGGCGCTTCTGGGCTCTCCGTGCGTGTGGAAAATTGGAGCACAAGGCAACTTATGCAGCGACATCAAGCAAGAGAATTGCGGAGGAAAGGAGATAAAGCCAGAGCGGAGAAGCATGCACTCGACATTCTTGCCCAAATGGAAGCAGAGCTCGATCAGGACCTAGATGACGGGAGATATAGCGCGTCTGTGGTCGATTGGAACCGAATCGACCATTCTAGAACAGTCATCAACACTGATTTCACTGAAGACGGCAACGTCGATCAACCTCGCAATCTCAAATTAGGGCAAGGGAGAGGGACAGAGGTCAAGATGCCAAACTTGGGTCCGAAGCCCAAGCCAGCCAGCTTACCTCCAGTCTTACCGGTCCTAAGCGCACCTGTCCCTGAACAGTACAAACCTACTGCGCTACCACCCCTGCGACCTACAGCTATGCCTCCAGTTAGACCAGAGTCTGGTGCAGCCACTGCTTCCTCCTCTTCATTGCCCTCCATATCATCTACAACAGTCGAACCAAGTTTAACACCGCGAATCATAACGCCGGGACCCGCTTCTGGCAACTAGAGCTCGATCACCCACGTTGGGTTCAATGTGTGAGTAGCGTCCTTTATCTGGAACCACCTTATGAGGAGAGATCGGGGCCATGGTTTCAATGATGATAATGCTATACAGACCTGTTCTGATCTCTAATGGAGAGAACACTTAGTTATTGCCTTTTTGGCTGATCCTACCTTTGGCCCCGCATCCTCTCCGGTTTCCAAACGTCTCGTGCTTGAAGCTTACATCGTTATAGGGAATCAGCCTCCCCATTTGTACGACTCAAAAGCTGATCGCGACAGCGGCATTTCCTCTGCTGGCCAGCCGTACTGCTATGCTATATTCTCAACTGTTTTAGAGTTGATAATTTTTGCGTTCATCAATGTAACATCTGTTCTTGGAGTATTATGACACGATACCATCAACTCCGCAGCTCCTGCGGCTTGTCACCTGTCAGGGTTGCTTCCTTGTGCGCTCAAGATGTTCCACAATTCCAACACACCCCTATTATTGGCAGTGACGCCACATGAGAGAATACCCGTGCTGCTCACAACGAGAGTGGCAGCCTTGATCATCTTCCGAGGTGGTACAGTCCATTGTGGTTGAGAACTAGGCTGCTCAGCTGTCGAATCAGGGATCTCAAAGGAAGATATGTTCCCATGTAGCGACAAGGTGATCAGCTGCGCGTCGTTGGCTGGGTTGAACACACTGATGGACGTTGGTATTTGCTTGCGTACGACAAGATACTCACACCGCGACTATGGGCCCATTGCCTGCCAGTAACCATGAACCGTCCGACGACTTCAGTCCATTCCATTTGCGGCTCTTGCGTTTTCCTTGCGTCGATGAAGCCTTCTTTGAGCCTCCGTAGCCGAGCCATACGTGTCCTGTCGCGGTACTACACGCTACTATATCATCAGAGTTTATTGCCAGCCCCAATGCAAATGGGGGTGACAATGAGATCCCTGGGGTGTTCTCGCCTTGAGGGAGAGGAGGCGCTGTCCATGGATTATTAGATCATATCAGCCAAGTAGGTTTATCCATACATATATCGAAATGTGAGAGAAGTGTCCCCGTTCTAAGAAAGAACTAATCAGACAACAGTGGACCCAAGAAGTATGTATGCTTGCCTGACATCAAAATGAAGTAGAGTGTTATCATATCCACCGGAACAAACTGGGTACTGGAGTTAGATGGAACATCATTGTTATGAGCAATGCATACGCACTTACTCTCGGTTGGCCGACTTGGAACGAACGCAATTGGAAGTGCAATCTAAACAAAGTATTGGTGAGGCACGGAATGAGACTTCAGTTTGGTCCTTACGTTTCTGTGCATCTGTCGACAAAATGTCACAGTATTCGAAGACAGTTCGACACAGCCGATTCGCCCCGAATCTGTCGTAAACACCAGGTGGTCTTTCTTCAATGCAATCTAGAAATTGTTTGTTTCTTCATCTGGAACATATGGCTGCGTCTACCTCATTAATTTCGTCATCTTCCGTTTCTGGTGGTACGGATATCCGGGCGGTGGCATCCTTCGTTCTCAGGATAGTGCCAGTCATAAGTTCTTCACCATGCTGAAGTGCAAAGTTATACTGGAGGATCTGAACCAAACTAGCGGTTAAAAGGGCGCAGGCGATCAAAAGGGGTACACACCTCCATTCCTGTGGCAAGCCATATATAGTGTTCCTTGCCTTTGACAGAGCAAAACCGGATCCATGAGACACTTTGACCTTCACCGATTAATGCCTTTTGCACCTTTGTTGCTGGTAAATCGTATCGTCGAACAGACCCATCTTCGCAGCCCAAAACGACTACTGAATCCACAATATCTATGCAAGAAACGGGACTTGGTGTTTCTATTATCGCCCCAGGTTCGATTCCTGCCATCCCCGATACAGTTCTTACAGGGTTTTGTTTGATTGGTAAGAAAACACGCTTTTGACTCGCACTCGCCGAAGCCACCGACCTCTTTTGGCTCCTGCCGTCCCCATCCAACTGCTCAGTTCCGTGGCCCTAGAGCATTACATTCCTCTTTAAGACCCTATTTTCTACCTCTTAGTAACTCCCGACACGTGTGGCAAAAGACAGTTTACAAAATGTCGCGAAGAGGAAGAAACAACATCACCGGACCGTCTTCTGCACTCACTTCTTTCTTACGTGTATGTGTGTCTTCTATTCTATCCATATAATTTGGCGCGTCTCCGGGAGCGGGACACAGCCAAGGCGTCAGCTTGCTCCACAGCCGTAGAATTTGTCCTGAATACGATTGTTTCTTCAGGAACACAACATCACTGCTCGACACACATACGGCCGTCGTCCTGAGCCTGATGCAGAGGAAACGAATGAGGCTAGGTCCTCTCCTCCCGAAGTAGAGGAGCAGGAATCTCGCCCTGCTGCGAACGAAAACACGGTATGCAAACCTGGAGTATCAAAAACTTGATGGATTTTAACAATTCTATAGTCTGGATACGCGTCTGACAATCTTGATGAATCCGCAAACGAAGGAACCAGCCCTGCAAAGAAGAAGCGGAAATTGACAAAGGCTGCTGAAGCAAAACTCAAAGCAAAAGAGAAAGCGTCTCTTCAAAAGAAGAAAGGAAAAGTCATAGACGACGATGACGACAAAGAGGACGAAGAGGAAGACCCATACAAGGCAAAATCAAAAGGGCTTATGAGCTCGGCAACGGGAAAAGCCCCTCCAATTGGTACATTCCATGAATGTGCACAGTGTCAGAAGAAATTTACGGTGGTAAGGACTTTTGACTAATGGACCGCGTCGCCTACTAATCACTCTGACAGACCAAGTATACAATCTCCAATGATTCCGGTTTTCTTTGCCATCCTTGTGCTAAGTCCTCGGGAGAAAACCCCTTCAAAAAGCCTGCTCCTCGTAAGAGGAAGCCTGCAGCCGAGAAGCGAACGGTCAAAAACTTTGAAGAGGTGGAGCCTGTCAAAACCTTGACTGGAATGTGCATAAGCGTACGTTTTGGGTTTATCGTCGACATCAATGACTCAGTCACCATTGTAGATTATTGGGAGTTATATTGACCAAGTGGAGGAGCTTGGGGATGTTGGAGCCGTCAATATGGACAAGATATGCCGCATAGTCTCCAAATCCCGAAACCTCAACGAGCACAATGTTCGCCTCTTTTATGACGTGACAAACACATCACTCGTGATTTACGACAGTACCAGTACGTTAAAACCGCATGTGCCTTTTCACCCTCTCATCCCAGTTAGACCTTAAATCACCAGCATTTAGTGCAATGTCAGCGCTCAACCCTAATCTGCAAAGACTCACTCTGCATATGTGCGGGCAAATGGAGAGCACTGTTTTGGACGACTGGTCGAAATCATTTAAAAACCTGACTCGCTTGGAACTTCATGCTCCGTTTCTCGTCCGCGAACCAGCGTGGATCAACTTCATTCGTGCCAAGGGTCCCCAGCTTACTGGGTTTCTTATAACCAACTCACCGCGATTTACGCAAGAATGCCTAGACACCTTGGTGGAATCCGCACCCGACTTGAACGAGTTGAGACTGGCAGAGTTCACCAAGATGAATGATAGCTGGCTGGAAGGGATAGCGCAATTTACCAGCTTGACCAGCTTAGATCTTTCTTCGGACAGGTCTAGTCGGATTTCCCTTACGTCCCAACCAGTCATCGAACTCTTGAAATCTGTGGGTCGCAATCTTGCACTGCTGAGACTCGATGCAAACGAAGAACTGGATGATACGATGTTACTTGATGGCGTTGCCCTCCACTGCACTGCTCTGGAGACCTTGTCCATGTCATTATTACCAGCGCTGACGGACGAGGGCGTGGCTAAATTCTTCGACAAGTTGCCCCTCACAAACGAGCTGACATGTGTGAACTTTTCACGATGCCATGAGGTCAGCTCTCTGGCTCTTCGAGCCATCCTCAAGCATTCCAGAGCGACGTTACAATCCTTAAACATCAACGGATGCAAGGAGGTCGACGAAGATGCGTTGAATTTGATCGGAGAGGCGGCTCCCAGACTCACCGAGCTTGACGTTGGGTGGTGTAGAAATGTCAATGACCTGGTAATAGGCAGCATCTTGCTGCCGAAGAGAGGAATGACAGAACTGAAGACGATCAACTGTTTTGGTTGCAATAGAATCACGCAGAATTGCCCAAAGAAGGTTAGAGCCTGGCTTGTTTCCCCCTTCGTAGTCAGCTAACTTCGTACTTTCCAGGCCGGAGTCACCATTATTGGCGTTGAGACGGACATCAGCAGACAGCGTCTTTGAAGATGGCGGTTGTCCTCGTGTATTGAATAACTGAACTGTGCTATAGCATTACAACGCCAACTCCTCTACCCATTGGTACATCACCAATAGCCTCCAACCCGGCCAATGGTGTGGTACGCCAGTTGTACAGATAGTAATTCAAAAGTCCATCTCCTGATCCAAACTAGTCAAAAATTAGTGGTGGTCATTCCAATGGTTATTGAACTATGTACCTTTAACTCGGGGAGGAACAAACCATTGTCCATTAGGGTGAGTGCATTAAAGACGTCAAACTTTGCCTGAACAAGTTTGAGTGGGACGTGACGACTGAAATTGGAGAACCAACCTGAGCTGCAATAATCATGGCGTCCGTCACCAGCTCCTCCAGCCGTTTTTTCAGCCGAGATTCTCCATCCGGTTTGAAAACCACGTCAGTGGCATAATAAAAGAGATAAGCGGCGTCGAGTGTGGTGTATTTCGAGTTCGCTTGCATGATCGCCGATGGTAAGGTGTAAAAAGAGACATAATCCGTGATTTCCAGAGTTACAGGGTCCTTTCAAAAATTTAGACTCCATCTCATTAACGGGCCCTATAAAGCGACGTACCTCGAAAACATAACTCCAAACCACTTGTCCGTCCCTCCGTCCCTTCTTTATTGGGCCTTCTCCGCGCCCACTGAGTAACTGATGCCGGATGTCATCTTCACTCATCACTGGCACTATACCAAATCGTTGCATATAACGATGCCATAAGCCCTGAACCTTGGGGACGTCGCGGTCTTCCATTTCTCGCAACCCTCCAACTACGGACAGGGCTATTTTGCATCCTCAGTAAAAGTATTCAATCGTAAACTTGGGATTCTTACCAGTAGAACTCTTTCCCTTCCCCTCGTTGCTCCCAGTGAACAATGCTGATTGCTCAGCGTTCATTAAACGAGGGGTTGAAGGAAGAGCAAATTGTCGAATCATTCTTGCCATTGTAGAGTTGCGCGGAACGCTTGTGAATCTTATTTCTACAAGTTTTGGGACATTCAATGAACGATGATAGTATCTAGCTGAGTTTAGCGGATTGCACTCGATACTAGCACCGAAATATGGACCTACCTGCATGTGCTGATTGGTGTAGGTAGCACAACACCTCCCGTATATATCGCCTGAAAGATTCCCTTGAGGTGGCATTGGCGCGTGATTTCCTTGATCAACACTGGTGCAAGGCGCTTGGATCGTAGTTTCTTGTGCACACATAGAAAGTTGACCTCGGAAGCTGACATCATGCTGGGTTTGAAGTACAAGGTCAAAGGACGTCAGGTATCCAGAAGGAGAACTCACTTGCTTCTCACTCTGAGTTGCACAGGAACAGCGCTGATAAAGGCTACTAGTCGTCCCTTTGAGTTGGCATCCTTCTTTTTCCCGGCTACTCGAACACCGACGTGCCAGTCCTTGTACCATCCCGGTGGCTTTAGCGCCCAAAGCAAGAATTGCGAAGAGTAATTAAATCGGAAGGAGGCGTCGTCGTCCTCGACATAGTGGCCGCTTAGCAGCTCATGGAGCTCTTTTAACTGTACAATAGGGTTGTTACGTTGGTCCCTCTAGTGCGAGATTTTAGCGGCACATACCTCGGATTCGTCTGTAACATCGACGATGGACCATTCAAAGTCCGACGGTAGTGGGTATGGGGTCTGCCTGACTTCAGCCGCTGGTTTGGACGGTTCAATAGGCCCATCCTCTTCTGGCACGCCCTCGCCTAAAGACAATGAGAAAGGACGGGGTGGGGAAGGCAAACACTTTACCGAGTTGCGGCACAGGCTGAGTGGCCCAGAACTTGTGCTCTCCCATTTCTTTACGGTTTTTCCCACCTATGCCGGATTTACCCTTGAGAACATCCATGATTCTCAGTTTATCAAGAGCCATGCGGACGTGGGCCTCGTCCAGAGACTCGGTTGTCGAAGAACCATGCTTCTGCCTGTGTAATGAGATGCTGGTTAGTTGCGGTGAGTGATCTATTAGGTGCATACTCACCTAATCTCGCTGACGACATGGTCCACGACTGCCTGAGGGATATCGTTGGCGTCCTTGTTTCCCTTTGCTTTCTTCTTTTTCTTAGACTTCTTTCCTTTGGACACTGTTGCACTGGATGAGGGCTCTGCAGCACCCTCGTTTTCATGGCCTCCTTCCTGATCCTCCCCTTCAGACGCCTCGTCCTCTAACTGTTGTTGATTCTTGAGTTCATCGTCATCTATGACTTCTTCGATATACCCAGACATTTCCCCTTTTTTTCTGAAATTTATTATGCTTGTAAAGTCGCGGGTGGGTGGCAAGCCTCTTTGACACTTGCCGAGTTTTGCCTTGTGACGCCCGCTTCATTGCCATCCACAATTTGCATCTGCGAATCTCGCGATTCTGACCTATTTCACATTCATAATCAAGAAAGCTCGTGTCGATCGCGTAAACGCTTCATAAAGCGCCACTCGAAAACTTTTGATTCCAGAGATCTTGAAGAGCTAGGAAGCGGAGATGTCTGCACCAACGAAAACTACAACCTCTAAGGCTTCTGGAGGAGCCAATAGCGCTTTCAATGACAAGGTTCGCATTAGTACTCTGAGAAATTGCTCAGGGTGGCTGACATGACCAATGAACGGATACGCGATCCAATTAGAGCAAGCCAATGGAAGTCCGATTGTCAAACATGACAGCTGCAAAAGCAATCAGTGATGCTGTTAGAACCTCTCTAGGTCCAAAGGGAATGGACAAAATGGTCAGTCATACAGGTGCATCTTGACAAGCTTTGTACAGAGGATTGATCTTTATTAGATTTCGACATCAAAGGGGGAGGTTATTGTAACAAACGATGGTGCGACTATCCTGAAGAGTATCCAGGCCCTTCACCCAGCCGCCCGGATGGTTAGTCGATTGCTCATGGTCGATGACATTGAGATCTAATGGATTGGATGTGAACATATGCACAGTTGGTAGATCTCTCGGCAGCACAGGATATTGAAGCCGGAGATGGAACAACGTCTGTGGTTGTCCTCGCAGGCAGCTTTTTGGGCGCAGCAGAGAAGATGTTGGCCAAAGGTTGGTGGATCTAACATCGCTCATAGGCTGGAACTAATAAACTCTGCTCCAGGAATTCATCCGTCGCTCATTGCCTCCTCGTTCATCAAGGCGTCGGCGAAGGCGGTTGAATATCTAACAGAAATGTCGACCCCCATTGATCTCTCAGATAATGCCAGTCTATTAAGAGCCGCCACAACCAGCTTGAACTCGAAGATTGTATCGCAATACTCGTCCACCCTTGCACCCATCGCCGTCAAAGCAGTCACCCGGATCTCAAATTCGCAAAGTTCAAATGTGGACTTGCGTGATATTAGAATCGTGAAAAAGGTAAGGACATTATAATTCGACGTGGATAATGCCTAACAATGTTCATGATAGGTTGGCGGCACCATCGAAGACACCGCTCTTATAGACGGTACAGTACTGAATCAAAACATGATCACGACGCATGGCAGTCCTACTACTGTCAAGCAAGCCAAAATTGGGTTGATCCAATTCCAGCTCAGCCCTCCAAAACCCGACGTCAGTTATTTCGGTGTTTCTCTAGTCGGTTCTTGTACTTATTAGCGCTTTCACAATAGATGGACCATACAGTGATTGTCAACGACTATCGCCTGATGGACAAACTCATCAAAGAGGAGAGAGCATACCTGATCAACATGCTCAAGAAAATCAAAAAGTCTGGCTGCAACGTTCTTCTTATCCAAAAGTCCATCCTCCGCGATGCCGTCACCACTGAATCCCTCGCCATCCTATCCAAACTCAAGATTGCAGTCGTCAAAGACATTGAGCGGGACGAGATCGACTTCCTCTGCCGAAGTCTTGGTTGCAAACCTGTCAGCGATATTGACGCCTTTACGGAAGACAAGCTTGGGTATGCAGAACTCGTCGAGGAAACTATGGTACAGGAGTGCAAAGTTGTGATGATCACGGGGATCAAGCATGCCAGCAATGCAGCTGGCGCAAATGCCGGTGGTCAGGCCGGGGCTGGGGCTGCCAGTCAAGGAGCTAGCGTCGGGGCAAGAGGTGGAACCGTCAGTATCCTCGCTATGGGCAGCAACCAGTTGGTTTTGGATGAGACGGAACGGAGTCTCCACGATGCACTCTGCGTTGTGAGATGTTTGGTGAAGAAGAGGTATGTGTTGTGATGTCGTATTTCTTTAGCAGTCTGGTTAACGCGGGTATGATTTAGGGCACTCATCGCGGGTGGTGGGGCTCCTGAGATTCATGTGTCTCGACTGCTTTCTCAATATGCACAGACGCTGAAGGGAATGGAAGCGTACTGCTTCCAGGCATATGCGGACGCTCTCGAGGTCATTCCGACCACATTGGCAGAAAATGCGGGGCTAAATCCGATCGCAATCGTCACCGAACTGCGTAATCGACATGCAAAGGGTGAAAGGAATGCTGGAATTAACGTCAGAAAGGTACGAGCAACGGTTCCATTATCCCGTTTCCCAGTTCTCATAATTGGCATTCCATAGGGTCTTATTTCCAACATCCTGGAGGAAGATGTCGTACAACCGCTCCTGGTTTCTACTAGCGCGATCGAGTTGGCGACAGAGACTGTTGCGTTGTTGCTCAAGGTGGACGACTATCATATGACGCGATAGGCTCTAGATAGATCCGGTATTAATAGTGAAGACAAAGAGCAGTCGAATGAAACGAAGAAAACAATTGCCATTGATACTATACACGTTGTAAGATGAACGAAATATTGGAAAGCCATGTCTAGAGGACAGCGCGGGGAGGAACGGGCAGAGGATGGAAATCGAGTATGGGGGGCGCCTAAGGGACGGTCGAAATTAAATTTGTTGGATTCTTTGCTACCGAGCGAAATGTACCGATGCGGAAGAATCCTTCATCGTATCGAGTTGCTCGGGGAGGTGTCCAAACGCGCCGGCCCTTATCGAGATCGGCAACCACAATGGGGGGGATAGAGAGCGGAAGCGCTCGAGCTCTCACTCGTTGTAGATGGATGGCAAATGCAGCGAGGGCAGCTGTAGTAAAGTATCATGCAATTATACATTCACACCCTTTTTGCGTCTGGGGAGCATATGGATCGTCGTGTCTGCCCTCGGTCCAAACCGATGGAAGGAGCGGGTCACGCGTTTGCCGGCAATAGCGAATCAAACTACGAGATGTAATCGTCAGTTTATAATACGATATAACGAAAAAGAATGATTTTTTGGCGACGAGTCGAGTTGGAGCGGATGGGCGTTACCTGGCGGAAGCTTCCGAAACGGCAGCTCGTGGACGTGCTACATCTGCCTGTAGACGCTGAACGTGTTCTTGAATGCGAGCATATTTGAGCTCGAGCATGTTTGTCTGTCTTTGTGCGCGCATGGTCGATGTTTAGAATGAGTTTTCGTGGGCGGGGTCAGACCTTGGCAGCTCTAGGGACCCAGTGCCTGAAACTTTGGCCTTTGGCTGCTAAAGACATGGCCCTGAGATCCCGGAGCCGGCATAGGTCTGGAATCGAGAGAGTGAGCATAATTAATGCATTTAGTTTTTAATATACACAGATAATGCGATAGCAGAAGGCGGGGGAGCAGTACTGCGTCGTTCACGGACAAGTGGAATTCCTATTTGCCGGCGTTGCGGGGTCGAATATTCCAACCAGGAAGAAAGCTTAAAAAAGAGCCCTGCAGCCCCGTCTTCCACTTGTACCAAGCATACCCTATTCCACCCATGTAATTGACTCCAAGGCCGGCCAGTGCAAACCTAATAGTACGCGTGCAATTTTGTGATCATTTCCGAGAATAGCATCTTTGCATCTCGTATCGACCCAGACGAGCGGAAGGAACCGAGTTGCGAGTGACAGCGGCGTATGCCAGGTCGGGCATTTGCATGACGAATAAATCCGCAGCCATATTTGTTGGCACCACCAGCTCCTTTATATCCGACGGTGAACGCGGGCTATCCAACTTTCCGACGTCAGAGCGTGACAAGATATAGTGCGAGTAGTAAGGCGGCCTCTGGGCGAGTATGCCTGAGCATGCCGATGATGGAGCGCTGAGAATCGGGCACAGTTTGCTCCTATAATATCTTGTGGCGCCAAAATCGCTGTACGGCTCGCGAGGAAGGCAAACACCACTACTATAATGATTTCGGCCTGCGAGAGAACCGCGGAGCAGAAGGCCCTACCTACCTCATGGTAAAATTACGATTAATATGGTCGGAACGATGCTTCCTATTTGGTCCAGCGCTGGCAATCAGAAGATTGGTCTGATCGCACTTTCCCGAATTCCTATATTCTATTCGATCGCACTTTACCCTGCGGCGAGGCGCGCTGGGGCCAATCAAGGATGCGCGCGCGACAGGCAGTTTTCAAATTGTTTGTGTGATTTGATGGCCAAGTGGTGGAGAGGGTGCAGCGCTTGTCGCACGATTTTCGGGGAACCAACCAGACCCTTGGGTCGTATTAGTTTTGAAGATACTGAGCAAGAGGTGAACGTATTTTGCGAGCTTGGATGAGGCCTCTAAGCTCCCTCTACACGCCCGCCTAGACGCGACTAGACATTAGAATCATATATATTATACATCTATGCTCCTTTTAGTGCCGAGATTCGGGCTTAATTGAGCGTGTTTTTGTGTGTACATCATCGCCTCATTCAACGCCCTTGGCTATTGAGAATGACTCTACGTATTGCACTCGCTGGTTTGTTCCAATCAAGCGTTCAGGGTCGTCTTGTCCAGCCCCCTCGGCCCCAAGTTGTAATGTCTTTTTCGGCTGCAGAACGATTCAACTCTAACTTGGTCCCTCCCACTCCCCTCCCCGCCCCCCAAATCACCTTTTTTTACGCGATGCCTCCAACCACTCGACGCACTATTTCTGCACCTTCAACACCTCTAAACCATAATTTGCAGTTTAGCTTGTTCGGTCCCAGCCATATTCCGATTACCCCCACTCGTCCCCGACGACCTCATTCCTCGTCTTCTTCTCCTTATCCCAGTGGTAGAACAGCTATCGAACAAGCCCGAACGTCCTCTCGCAGTGCTGATGGTACCCGTCGAATTTTAGGCGAGATCGACTGGTGGGTCGTAATGAGCGGCCAGAGAGACGAAGAGGAAGAAGAGGAATACGAAGAAGAAGAGGAAGAAGAGGAAGAATGGGAAACTATGCCTGTCGAGGACACTCAGCCCGTCGACGAGCCTACGTCCTCCGTTCCGGTCGAGACAATTTCCCACAACGACCAAGAGGACGATGACACCATCAGTGAGGTATGCCCCTAGTCATTTGCTCCATGCGTCTACTAATTTTTCCTCGAAAGAATTCCGATTCAGAAGCAAGCGTTCATTCTGATGCCGCCGCTACTCCGAATCCATACGAGGTCTGTTAGCATCCGGTTATCACGATCATTGTTTGCCTTCTGACAGCCATCAATCAGACTTCTGCAGCTGAAGATGAACCGGAAGAGGTCAGTGTTCCCCCTGAGCGTTCTTTAATCAAGACTGAAACTCGATTTTTTTTAAACTTTTTTTTTTCTTGCAGCGCGTTTCTTCGCTCTTCTTCCCGACAACTTTCCCGCCCTTGGCAAACCTCTTATCTTCTCAAGTAGGCTCCGAACCTTCTCGTCGTGCCTCATCTCGCTCGCCGTCGAGCAGGCCGTATAACAATCGTGCTTCGACAAGCACGCTCACCTGGGACTATTCCACTTCTTCCATGATGGTAACCAGCAGTAGCGCCATCAGCCCTCCCAGTCCCTCCCCTCCTCCGACTCGTGCCGCTTGTAGGTCCAGTCCTCGCCGCGCCACCAGCGTTGGGATCGCCGCAGGATCCGTCGCAGACAATATCATCCGGGATGCCCTTGCCCTGACCAGCCCACCTACCTCTCCTGGGCCCATCAAGACCAACATGAACTTCTTGACCCTCAAGAAATTCCCAATGGCCGCCCTCATGGTGTCACCCTCCATTTTGACCTTCCGATGAACACCGGAAAAACCATAACCCGCGTGGAGAAATTCTTTTTTTTTTTTTGCCCATCATTCTGCTCTGCCATTCATGGCTTGTACCTATGCATCCATCTTCATCATCGTGCACCCGCACCCTGCGGCCTGTCCCATACAACGTCTCCCCATCGTGATCCGGATCTTGCAATTGACACCCTCGATGCTCGCAGTTATCTTTACACTCCATCGACATTCTCATCATCGGCACGAGGGCTCTACATCTCTGGTTATAATGCGCCACCTATCAGCATACTGGACTCCAACAGAAGAAATCATCCTTCCCGCGAATTGGAGCTGTCCACTTAATCAAATTATAACGCAAGTCATCCCGCGGCTTGCCCTTTTTTATTCATACGAAACGGCCCTCAAGCCCTTTCTCCAAGCAACAGCTGGTTTGGAATTCGACCAAACCACTCGTATTGGACCAAGTCGGAAAACACAGATTAAAAAGAAGCGAGCGAATGAAAGCGGACGAAACCGATAGGATCGACGCATCCACTATGCATTCCCCTCATCTCTTTCGTTTTTTATCACCCCCCCTCCCACATTTTTGTTGACCCATCACCGTTTTCGACGGCCTTGCACCGACAAACCAAATTCTCATTTGCGAGTTCTTTTGAACATGCGCAATGGCTATCGTCATCGTCGGGTAAGGACCGTGAAAGTATTCCCGGGCAACAATGACGGGGACCATATACATCACGGACTTTTTATTGGCTGCCCTTGTTGGAAAACCTTGGTCGATTTTTTGTTCTGCTGCGCTACGTATCCCTTCCTCCCTCTCCCTTTGCTGTGAACACCCCCTTTCCAATGCGCTACACCTTCCCCCAGTACCATATACGTACCTCCTCCCCCCATCCCCCAATCGATCGCTTGTTCCAACCCATTTTGCAGCCTTGTACTTGTATCTGATAACTGTAGGCCTTGCTCTCTCTGTCTCCCCATTCGCACTTCCCCTTCCGCTCCCCCACTTCCCCCGGCTTCTGTTCGCTTGCTCTTTTGTGTGGAGTGACAAAACGGCATTGTTGTTGTTTGCTATTATTGTTGACTAGCCCATTTGCCGCTTTTGAAACCATTATTTTTGCGCATCTGCGCGTCTTCTTTAACTGTTCCACTCTCCCTGGTGCCTATAAGAAGCTACACACGCGTCCTTGACATGACCGCTTCCCCCTTGTGCCGTACGTATTTCGTAAGGAGCGTAGAGTGCACCATACACGCGACCTCGATCGCCTCCCTCCTGGCCCCAAAGTCGAAGTCCTGATTAACCAACCCAACCCACAAAAAAGGAGTGCGGCCTTGCTCTGGTTGCTTGAGCATAGCCCCCCTTTCCGAATGAGTGAGAGGTTGCCTGTCAGCACTGTCAACGGGAACAGTCAAGAGCGCATTAGGGGCACTATTCACTCGCGCCCAAATGGAGTTACTTGCACCAGTTACGTCTTCCCTTTCTTTGTTACCTTAGATCCTCCCTCTTCCTTTCCCCTTCGTCGTGCGAAAATCGAAAAACCTGTCGACAATAAATCCAAATAGCACATAGCCGTAAACGCGCTCATGGAGTGGCTCAGAGTGTCGACTCGTAACACACTGGGTCGAGTCCAAAGGTTTGCGTGCCCCTGTTTACCGCTCACATCCTCCGATCCCGAAGACGAGCAGCCGGGGCAGGAGCCCGATCATGCTAAAGCTGTCACCGACGAGACTGCAATCGAACTAGCATACGCACCTAAAATATCTTCAGAAGAGAGGCCGCCCGTGCCGTCCAAAGATACTCGCACATCGCTTTGGGTCGCAACCAACGGGAACGCGGTGCCACTAGCTTCAGAGCCCAACGGCGCGTTACATAGCCCTCAACAACACGATTTCGCGTACGAAGACGATGTTCAGCCAAAGGAACAGGATGACGTTGGGATCCTATCGCCTCGACCTAGTGTTCGGCCTAGTCGGAGAACTCTTAGTGGGGATCGACCGGCCGGCATGCCGCGTCGAGAGCCTCTTCGAAAGGCAGTACTGGTATGTTAGAGCTCTTTGGAGTGTCTCGGTTGAACGCAGCTAACGTTGGTTCTAGATTGGTATTCTGTACACAATCGACCCGGAGTGGGAATCCCTTGATACGCCGTATGATGACGTGATGAAGATGAAAGCTTTCTTGCTTAAGAGTGAGTTGTTGTTGTGTATTATGAATGAGGTGCTGATGGCTTTGTCCAAGATGGGTACCAGGAGGATTGCATCCTAATAGTATCTGACTATGAGGGTTCTGGAGAAAACGTTTATGCTATGCCTACCATAGATGGCATTGTATGTCACAGTCACATCGTCCTTTCATTGTTGACAAACAATTGGTTTTAGCGTCAAGCCCTTCGTTGGTTAGTAGAAGGAGCTGGTCCGGGAGACTATTTATTCCTTCATTGTGAGTAAATCCACTACCAGTCAAACCAAACTGTACTGATTCATTCCGCACATCTAGATTCTGGGGTACGCTTGGTGTCTATCCTTGTCTTTCTATGCTCATTGCTCGAATAGCATGGTCATCAAATAGAAGCGGACAACCTTTTGGAGGTCGGTATCTCCTCTGCATTTATTTGATGCAGCTAGCTAATTGTACATCATTGGGTTTGGCCTTTCGTTTGGCTGTCTTGGTTGAGGTTCTTTTTTTAGGCCTTCTTTGGTTTCCCGGGTTCTTTTTCTTATTGTTGTTTTTCCTTTTCACTTGGACGGGGGGTTTTTTCAGGGCCATGGGGTTCCCGTTCTTTTTGTTCCCCCCCTTCCCCCGGGGTTGCGGTTTCTTGTTTTTGCTGGATGTTCTTTTTTTCCAGTTCTTTCACTTGTTTTCTTTTTGGGTTTTTTTTGCTTGTTTTCTTGTTGGGCCCTTGTTGGCTTTGCTTTTTGACCTTGTTTTCCCCATCAGGCCGTTTTTCGGAGGGTTACCCCTTGTTGGTCTTTTCCTTGGTTTTGGTTTTTGTTCTTGATTCGGGGAACTATTACTTCTTTGTTGGGTTGGTTCAATTGCAATTCTTGCCGGGCCCAGTTAAAGTTGGTCGTTTTTCGAGCCGGTTTGCACATCAACTCATTATAACCCCGTAGCTCTTCCGCATACCGATAACCGCATCAAAACTCTGAGGACAGTGAAGCGGTGTCCCACGTCTAAGAAGCGTGACACATACGAGTGGCAAATAGCTCACACTTTCGATGCCGATGCAGCACCAGGACCCAGAAGAGGATCATTGTCCCGTACTCCACATAGGATGGACTCTATACCGGATGAAGATGTTTGTCCTGGTACCATCCTGGAGGAGCATTCACGGCCGCCGTCTCGTGCTTCTACCCTAAAAAATACGAAATTGCGGTTTTCGATTTGCGCTAGCCCCATAGAGTATGACAGCCAGCGTTACTTCGGTTCTGAGCATGGACGAGCTAGCCCAGATGCCATGTCGTACCGGAGTGACAGAGCTCGCAGTCCTCGTCCTAGGTGTGTGTGGTTTGTTCTGTACTCTCTCAGAATCCTGATTTTATTCCAGCATTACATCTCCGACCGAAGGACACCCTGAAGCAGAACCTCTCAACTTTTTCACCAGCAGGGCTGATACGTTTGCTCATTATAATGATTCGGGTGGACCTTCAGCACAAGTGGTATGTGTTGGTTTGCTTTGATTTTCTGGACCGCTCTCATCAGTCGTTCCAGATATCCATCGCTGCATGTCACGATCACCAGACCGTGTTTGAGGTGACACAAGAGGACGCAACAGCACCTAACAAGATAAGGAATATCGGAGGACTCTTGACCAATGTGCGTATACGTGTCTCCCTGCTGTCGGTTCACTAAATTTTCTCCAACAGACCTTTATTGAATTCATGGAGCAGAGCAAACAACAGAAAACACTGGATGAAATGCTCCACTTCTTATCGTATGTCCTATTCTAGGCACGTTATGCATCCTAATCTCGTCTTTAGCGATGCTTTCTCTCGAGAAACCGAGAAAATCCACAAGTATTGCTGCAAGTGCCAGAAGAACGTTTGCAATGACGAAGTGTGCAAAACACCTACAGAGGAAGCTGCTTCAAGAGGACAATGCGTCTCCCCTGATTGTCCAATCCCAACATTTCCCCCGAATCCGCTGGTCACGACGCTGACAGACAAAGTGAGTATCTTGTCACGAGTCCTGGCTACCTACTAACAACCCTACTAGCGGCGCCAAACACTCATCACACTATGATCTTTATCTATCTCATCGCAATTCATCTATGCTTCCCAATAATTTATCATTTAGCATATCTAGCAACCTCTCATCATGCAGGTGTATCGGGTTCGGTATTATTCATGTCCGGAGCCTGCAACTATCCAACGGATAAGATGACGGGGTGCTTGTAATCTTTATTAAAACACTGTATTTGATTACTACGGAGGGTTATATTATGGCTGTTGTAACATCGAGCAGACGTCGCTTTACGGCCTTCGCCTAGCATTTGAAATCATGCTTGTGCTGCATGTTGAATACTCTTCTCGTTATTAGAACGCGATATTTTTATTGTGGCGTCCAAAGAGTCTCGGCTGGGAGAAAGCTAAACTCCGCCCCTGCAGTGGCTTTCCATCTCATGCCGACGCTAGTACTAACCTCACAGAATGTATTACTTCCTAGCCATCAAGAACCCGTTCCAGCTACTATCCAGGCTGATCCAACAAGCGGAAAGATCATCTCCATCGAACAGGGGCACACATCGAAATCACAATGGCCATCGGATACCTATGATTTTGTAGATGCGGGAGATCTGTACATCCTTCCTGGACTTGTAGAGTAAGCTACCTCCCTTCTCTCTGCTTGTCATCTCCACTGATCATCTACAGTGCGCATGTTCACTTGAACGAACCTGGTCGCACAGATTGGGAAGGCTTCGCCACAGGCACCCAGGCGGCAGCAGCGGGAGGTGTAACGACTGTAGTCGATATGCCACTCAATTCTATCCCCCCGACGACTACGGTCGCAAACCTTGAAATGAAGCGGGATGCCGCTAAGGGTCAACTCTGGTCCGATGTCGCCTTTTGGGGAGGCGTAATCCCTGGTAATCAGGTAGCCCTTTCATCAAAAATCTTATCTTTTACCGACGCTTGGTAGCATGACCTCAGGCCATTGCTGGATGCTGGCGCCAAGGGATTCAAGTGCTTTCTGATAAACAGTGGCGTAGATGTGGGTCAAACTTATCCACGAAATGGAGTTATTCTGAATTCTATTGCAGGAGTTTCCCAATGTCACGGAAGAGGATCTTAGGCTGGCTATGGCCGAGTTAGATGTGAGGACAATCCTTGTTTCGTCATTACGCTGACGGAAGCGGTTAGGGTACAGACGCCGCGTTGCTATTCCATGCTGAACTAGAACTTGAAGAGAGTGTCGATGCAACCCGAGACCCTCATGATTACGCGACCTTCTTGGCATCTCGGCCACAGAAGATGGAGGTAGCTGCTATTAAAATGATAATAAGACTGCAGGAGTCTTACCCTAATGTACGGTGTCATATAGTTCACCTTACTGCAGCAGACGCGCTTCCAATCATTCGCGAGGCCAAAAAGACAAATCCAAAACTCACTGTCGAAACCTGTTTTCATTATCTTACTTTCATTGCGGACAATGTACCCTCTGGACATCCGGAGTTTAAATGCTGTCCGCCCATTCGGGACGAGGCGAATAGGAAAGCTCTCTGGGATGCACTCGCGGACGGTACAATCGATTTTGTGGTCTCAGACCACTCCCCTTGTGTCGCAAGCCTGAAGAACGTTGATGGCGGTGATTTCATGAAAGCGTGGGGTGGTGTGTCTGGACTTGGACTTGGCCTGAGCGCGCTTTGGACTGGTGCTCGTGACAGCGCGAATGAACGGAACCACTCAATCTCCAAAGTTATGGAATGGACGAGCCACAGGACAGCCGTACACGCAAGGCTGGACCATCGGAAGGGTAGCATTCGAATGGGATATGACGCTGATTTGATCATCTGGGATCCAGACGCACAGACACAGGTTAGTCCGTTTTCCTGATATGGAACACCTCCTTCTGACGGTGTTCTCAGATTACAAAAGATGAGCTTCATTTCAAGAATAAGCTTTCTCCATTTGAAGGAGCAAAGTTAAAAGGCCAAGTGCAGCAGACATTTCTCCGTGGAAAGCTTTCCTGGAGTCGCAGCACTGGTTTCCAGCAGCCTCTTGGTCAACTTCTGTAAATATTGCATACTAGTTTCTGTCCTCACGCGTCACGAATGTATGACCTTTCGACGAAGGTGTGTACTGGAAGAAAAGACCGTTGGATACCCACCTGAGTTTATGACATGGTTGATGTTGCAATTCGAGTATGGTCGCGAAATATTCCATGCCATTTGCTAAATGAAAGTCACGCTTAGGTAGGTTCACAGTTTGCTTTCGGCTCTATTAGAAGCAGTTGGTACCTGCCTGCCAACTGGATCCAGTTCAGAGCTCTGTGGGAAGCAACCCTCCGGTGAACATGATAGCCCTAATTGTAAGCCCACGTCCTCCTGAAAAAGGGGGGAGGGGGCAGGTGGAAACAAGCTTTTTCAGGAGGCTGGTTGGGAGACTGGCTCGTTCCTTTACGCCATCTTGTCCTCTTTCCAGATCCCATCAATATTCTCTCATACGATGGAATTTTTCAGAACGAGTTCATTTGGGACCTTACTACCACTTCATTGGCAACAATCAAACCAAACGCCCGCGCCTCAGCCTGAGCCAGCTGCAGCAGAAAGCATACCAACGGGTGCAAACCCAACAAAAAAGAAAACTTTACTCCAGCGACTCCCGAGAATAAATACGGCGGTTCAACGACATGGATCTGACACCCTAGTAATGTCGCCTTTGGGTATGACTGCCTCGCCTGTTGAGGCTACAGAATTAGCCGATACACAAATAGTACCCGAAAGAAAGAAAAAACGAACCCACAAGAAAAGTCAACGGTCGGGGGATAGAACACTATTCGAAGAGGAGAAACTTGGAGAAGGCAGTGTCTGGGACGTATGGGCTCGTCTGCCCAGAGATGCTCGTCGCTGGGAGAAACCCGCAAAGTAAGAATTTTGGCTAGAGTGATTCGTTGACATCGTTTAACCCTCGAATAGCATTCCAGTAGCACACGTACCAATCCCAGCCGGATCCATCTGCCTCAACCGCCCAAGTGAAGCCTTACCCGAGGGTTGGACAATGTATATTCACCCAGAGGGAAAGCCGTACTATCACCGAGACGCTCGGGAGCCAGAGCCTACGCTACTGGTCGGTGTAAGTGAATTCGCAACTGCGCGTCGTTCGTATTTTCATATTTTTCTACAGACTAACCTGTATGGAGAAGGAAAGGCTGTCTGCAGACCCCTTGCAATTGTTACGGACAGCGATCCTCGGAATCCAGTGACCCGCAAGACCCTCGAACACGCACATTTCATTGCTCAAGTCACCATAGCAGAGAACAACGTCGAGCTTCCTGATCGCGTGGAGCTGTTTTTAGAACTGTATCCTGCGGAGGAGCCCGAATTGCATCCTTATGCTGGATACTATCTTGTCGACCACACAAACCAAGTCGTATTCTGGGGGGCCCCGTTGACTACAAGCGCTCTTGGTGCACACAAAGTCAACCCACGCACATTCTGCGACCGCCATCTCGGTATGTACAATGCGTTCATTCTTTATCATATCCCAACGACTTGAGTAGAGCTTCAACTAAGACAACAGTACTGGTCTCATATTGAGATGTACCCTTTAAAGTCAAGTATAAACCTCGAAGCGGCCAATGAAGAGCTAATGGAGCAGCTTTCCTTCATGTACATGGACGTGTCGACATCTCAGACTTCAACGTCACCTTGGACGGAGCAACAATGCCAGACATTCATTTCGATGCTGCACCGTACGTTTATAAAATTGATTGTGGGCGATAAAAAATCTCAGTACTCGACAGAATGTCCTCGTGGACGCAAGACTTGGATGATTTCACGCCTGATGGCTCTCCTGAGTACGCATTTATCAGCCAAAGCACGGTAATTTCTGACATTTATTCAGTGCACTGGCAATTCCAGAATTTTTACGGCCATCCTGCTGCTCGTCTTTCTCGTACTCATTCCTACGAGAATGAAATTCCTCCGATCACAAATGACTTGGAGGAGCCTCCCATGCACAAAGAGACCTCTGATACATTTTCTTCCTTGCGACTCCATATGGAGACGCTATACACCGCAACCCTAGCGATTCTCCTTCGGATTTGTTGTGTACTCCTCTTTGACGCCCCAGCTGCACATAACGAAGCCCTAGAGAATATATGGGTCGACAAGATTGTGTACAAAACGCGATTTCAACATCTCATAGATCGGACTGTCAAAGACTGGGGAGATGTCAGTCTGTTGTCGACAGTGCTCTGGACGTGAGTGATAGACATAATTGGTATTCAAGCGTTGTTAATGACTTATTTCAGTGCAAATATGGCCTTCCTGGCTATCCCGTATCCTATCAACCCACAAATACAAGGGCCACTAACAGACCCTGAGAAGGCACTGCGGCTTGCCATGGTATCTGCCTCTCTGTGTTCCACTATATTCTCTGTAGGATCTATCATCATTAGCTTATTGCACATTCGAAAGCATAGGGTGGATTGTACCGCGGAAGAATATTGCGACCTCTTGGAGACGACGCAACATCATCTATACGGCCATAGAACGCTCGCCATAATCTGGAGTCTACCATATGCATTCTTTATGTGGAGCGTTATTTCATTCTCCGCTGCGATCATGCTATTCTGTGTCAATGCAGGAGGAATGATCGCCGAAATAGCTCTATTAGCTCTCAGCGGTTGCATGATATCATGGATTATCATTTCTGTGTGGTATTCCTGGAAGCGGGAGACAAAGTGGACGTCGAGCGTGGACGTTCGACCATCGTTCCGGATGAAATTTACGGGTTGGTTCTGGGGTTTAAGATTGACGAAAAAATCATCATTAAAGTCGCCTTCATTACATTGAAACCAAATGTATAGCTCACTTTGTAACACCTTTCCTTTCTCCTGGATCTATCTCCTGTATTTCTTCCTGAACAATACACTTTCATGCCAATGTCCAGTTTCTGCAACCTGTAATAATTCCTTCCGCAAACCCAGACCATGGGGTCAACCGTCATCTTTCTCAGACCTCCACATGGTCATATTAGAGGATTAATTGATTGGGGGCAGGTAGAGTTTGCGTGATTTGCCCCTGTCACTCATGACCCAAGTTAACGTCGTTGCTGGGTGCTGGTGCCCAGGAGATTAAGTACTCCCTGATAACATTGGCATAGATATGGCACACATATAATATATTCACAAAATGGGGTTTCTTCTGAGTTCTATCGCAGGAGTTCCACAAGGTCACCGAAGAGGACCTTATGCTGGTTATGGCTGAGCTGGATGTGATATATATAATGGTTTATAGCAGTTGAACTAACGAGATTTGCTGGAATACGGACGCCTTGTTGTTATTCTATGCCGGACCAAAAACTCGAAGAGTCCCGACGCCAATTCAAGACCCTCACGATTCCGCGACACACTTGGCATTTTATCCATAGAAGATGAAGATATATGCTATTAAATTAATAACCAAACTATGGCGGTCTTACCCTACCGTGCGGTGTTATATAGCCAACCTTTGCCATGCAAAAACGCGAGAACAAAACTCACAATCCAAACCTACCTCCATTATCCCCCTTTGGTTGTGGACAATGCAATCTCTGGATATCCGGAGTTTAAAATGCCGCCCGCCCGTTTGGGATCAGGCCTATAGAGACGCCCTCTGACGAGCGCTGGCGGACGGCACATCCGATTTTTGTGGTCTCAGACCACCCTCAATATATCGCAAGCATGAGGACGGTCGATTGCAGTGATCTTATCTCATGAAAACCCGGGGCGGTTTGTCCGGCCTTGGTCTTGGCCTGAGCGCGCTCTGGACCGGTGCGAGTCAACGGGGATACTCAATCTCCAGAGTTTCGGAATGGACGAGTCACAGTACATTCGTACTGGATCATCTGAAAGGTATTCTTTGAAGTGTTGTGATGGAACCACGGGGAGTGACGCAGGTCGGTCCGGTTTTCTGATATTAAATGTCTTTTTCTGACGATGCTTTAAGATTACAGAGGATGATATCCATTTCAAGAACAAATGTCTCTTTTCGAAGGGCCGAAGTTATAAGGTCAAGTACAGAGACGTTTCTCCGTGGAATGCTTTCTTGGAGTCGCAGCACGGGTTTCCAACGGTCCCTTGGTCAACTCCTTTAAACTCCGCATACTTGGTCCCGTCTTCGTGCATCACGAATATATGGCTTTCGGAGGGGCTGTGTGCTGGGTTTTTGGCGGGGGGCTTGCTTTCCGGCCTTGTTGGTTTTTGGTTTTGGGTTTTGTTTGCATTAAGTTGTTCAGGTTTCCGTTCTTTTTGCCCGGGATTTTTTTCCTTTGTTGGGGTTTTGCGTTTGGTTTTTTGGGTTTTTTCGGATTCGGTTGGGTTCTGCTTGTTGGCTGGGCCTTGGTTGCCGTTCCGGGGGGCCCGGCAAATGGCCCACAAGTGAACGTATTGTATCCAACCAACCTAAGTGTAAGCCTACATGGGCTTTTCGGTGGGCAGATTGGCCAGTCTACCGAGTGCGCCTTGTTCTTGTGACTAGCAGACCGCGGCTTTCTGTTAGCGGCACAGATCTGTTGATTAAAGAACAAAAAGATCCACCCGTCGTTTAAATGAATTGTTGTACCCGCTGCTGCAGCCTCTTCCGTGGAAAACTGAATGGCACCGCTGGGATTCCGAGGAGCACAGTAGGCTTTGTCGGCTTGTGTGGAAAAGCAATACATCCGGTAAAAAATCGCATGACTGACTGGCGTGAGTAAGTAGGCTTTTGATTACATGTATAAGAGAGGGAACCACGTTCAGGCCCTGCTTGTTCCTTTACGCCTCCTCGCCCTCTTTCTAGATCCCATCAACACTCTCCCATACGATGGACGCTTTTAGAAAGAGCTCATTCGGGACTTTACTTCCACTTCATTGGCAACAACCAAACGGAACGCCCGCGCCTCAGGCCCAGCCGGCTGTAGTACAAAGCACGCCCACCAGCGAAAAACCAGTAAAAAAGAAATCACTACTTCAACGACTTCCAAGAATAAATACGACTGTTCAACGACATGGATCTGATGCTTTAGTAATGTCGCCTTCCGGAGGCACGACTGCCTCGCCTGTTGAGGCCGCGGAATTAGATGGTACATTCGACCAAATGGTGCCAGAAAAGAAAAAGAAACGAAATCACAAAAAGGGTCAACTATCAGAGGGTAAAACACTCGTTGAAGAGGAGAAACCCGGAGAGGGCAATGTGTGGGACGTATGGGCTCGTCTGCCCAGAGATGCTCGTCGCTGGGAGAAACCCGCAAAGTAAGTATCTTAGCTAGGGTATCTCGTTAACAGCTTTTTAACCCTCGAATAGCATTCCAGTAGCACATGTACCCATCCCAGCCGGATCCATCTGCCTCAACCGCCCAAGTGAAGCCTTACCCGAGGGTTGGACAATGTATATTCACCCAGAGGGAAAGCCATACTATCACCGAGACGCTCGGGAGCCAGAGTCTACGCTGCTGGTCGGTGTAAGTGATTTTGCGTTAGCACATCGTTCGTATGTTCATATTTTTTATGCAGACCAACTTGTATGGAAAGGGAAAGGCGGTATCTCGACCCCTTGAAATCGTCACGGACAGCGATCCTCGGGACCCAGTGACCCGCAAGACCCTCGAGCACGCACATTTCATTGCACAAGTCACCATAGCAGAAAACGAAGTGGAGCTTCCCGATCGTGTTGAGCTATTCTTGGAGCTCTATCCTGCGGATGAGCCCGACTTGCATCCTTATGCCGGATACTACCTTGTGGACCACACTAATCAGGTCGTCTTCTGGGGCGCCGCATCGACTACAAACGATCTTGGTGCATTCAGAGTCAATCCGGGGACATTCTCCGACCATCATCTTAGTATGTATCAGAGTATATTCTCTCTGTTCTATTCTAACGGTTCGACCAGAACTTCAACTTAGGCAGCAATACTGGTCTCATCTTGAGATGTATCCATTGGAGACAAGCATAAATCTTGAAGCTGCCAATGAAGAGCTAATGGAGCAGCTTGCCTTCATGTATATGGATGTGTCAACATCTCAGACTTCAACGTCACCCTGGACGGATCAACAATGCCAGGCGTTCATCTCGATGCTGCATCGTACGTTCATAAAAAGCCGACTGCGGGAACCCACGGTCTTACTCTCTGACAGAATGCCCTCGTGGACGTAAAGCATGGATGGTTTCACGCCTGTTGGCTCTCCTGAGTACGCATTCATCACTAAAATCAAAGCAATATCTAACATTTGTTCAGTGCACTGGCAGTTTCAAAACCTCTACGGCCACCCTGCCGCACGTCTCGATCGTACTCACTCTTACGAAGTTGAAGTAGCACCGGTCACCCCCACCAATGATTCGAAGGAACCTTCCTTACAAGAAGAGGCTGAAGAAAAATCTCCTTCATTGCGAGCCCGCATGGAGACGTTGTACACTGCATGCCTGGCAATTTTCCTTCGGATTTGCTGTGTACTTCTCTTTGATGCCCCGGCTGCACACAACGAAGCCCTAGAGAAAGTCTGGGTGGACAAGATTGTGCACAAAATACGGTTTCAACATCTCATAGATCGGACTGTCAAGGACTGGGGAGATGTCAGTCTATTGTCAACAGTGCTTTGGACGTGAGTGGTGGACATCTCTAGTAATCGACCATTATTAATGGCTTGTTCAGCGCGAATATGGCTTTCCTCGCTATTCCTTATCCTATTCTCAACCCGCAACTCCAAGAGCCGGTCACAGATTTTGAGAAAGCACTACGACTCGCCATGATTACCGCCTCTCTCTGCTCCACCGTTTTCTCCGTTGGATCTATCGCCATCAGCTTATTGCACATCCGAAAGCACAGAGTGGACCGTACTGCGGACGAATATTGCGACTTTTTGGAAACGCAGCACCACTATTTATACGGCCATAGGCCACTCGCCATGATTTGGAGTTTGCCATACGCGTTCCTTATGTGGAGCGTCGTCTCATTCTCCGCTGCGATCATGCTATTCTGTGTCAATGCAGGAGGAATGGTCACCGAAATCGCTTTGTTAGCGCTCAGTGGTTGCATGACGTTCTGCATTCTCGTCTCTATTTGGTATTTCTGGAAACGGGAGACCAAATGGACTTCGAGTGTGGATGGCCGACCATCGTTCAGGATGCAATTTACCGACTGGCTGTGGGATTTACGATTGACAAAGAATACGTTATTAAAGACGACTTGATTGCGATGAGACCATATTTTATTAGCTTATTCTGTAACAGTTTCCTGCCCTCTTCGCGTTGGACATCTGTCTACTGTATTTCTTTCTGAACAAACAAGTTACGCTTTCATACCAATGTCTGGCTTTTGCAAACTTAGGCACTTTTCTCCTGACTATGGACAAGCTCATCCAGCGTCTTTTCAGGCATAAATATACTAGAAGTCATGTCGATTAAATACACCGTGAAACTGCTTCCTCTTCTGTACCCAATGTTCTCTATTTTAACACCTCCGTTGCTGGGTATATACTGTTCTAACGTTTCTGACCACCTGGAAGACCACCTTGACCAGATGAGCCCCCTTTGGATGTCCCACCAACTGGTTTGCCTCTCGTCTTGCCCTTCTTTTTCGTCCTGGAGATATGTCAGCCCGATAGGATGGCGAGGACAAGCGAACTGGGCACAGACTGTCCATGCTCTCCTTCGCCCTCTCCATGCGATTCATTACTACCAGTGCTCTTCTCACTTTCACTTTCACTTTCCCTGAATGGTGATAGATTCAGAACGAATATCGGCATTGTCGACAAGCATATAAGCTAATCACTTCTTGAGACCACCAGATGGCCTGGATCCTCCTTTATTTCCCGATTTCACTGCTTTGGGTTCACTTTTACCTCGCAATTTACCTAAAGGGTCGGAATCACTATAGGCGACCACCGAATCGTTCATTTACAAGCTCGGCGTCAGTGACGGTAGACAAAAGCTTTATAAATGTCAAAATAACATACCGGCGGTTTGCTTGATCGTGATCATCTACCGAGCTACTCTCTGGCTCTTCTGTTCGCACAGAGTCTGGGTCCTGGCTGCAAGCGCCACAGTGGATCGCTGAATCAGAGAGCGCTGTGGCAAACGACGAGGATGTTGCTCAACTGTAACACTTCTTCTGCACTGTGGTCTCCTTCTGTATTGTGTTCATGGTGCTCTTTCTCTACTGCATGCTTTCTTGAGGACTATCTGTCAGACTTCTGTCTCAGGGCGATCAGGCAGATAGGCAAACAGACCCTGATTCTTGATCCGACATTATGGATGGGAAATGGACTTGATGAAAATGGACTATTTGTCGTTGGCCGCTCGGGGTTTTTAAACTCTGCGAGTGGCGGCAGCGAAGCCGTGCTTAATATTTAGCCACTCGATCACTATCGACAATCTAGGCCACTCTTTAGGAACGACACTACAAGCTCAAACACTATTTCATCCTATCCTCGTTTGTGCTTAATTGCAAAAGATATCAACCTCGCACTATTGGCCTTTTTGACCTCCCTTTGGACCTGAGCCGGGGCCTGCTCCGCCTTTTCCTGTGAGAGATCCATCAGAATTGCGTGATAGTATTCACTGGATACAATGGTTTACCTATTGGGGGTTTGGGTTGTCCCCTGAGTTTGCCCTTTTTCTTCCTAAGAGATAGATCTCGTCAGGGCGGGAAGAGAAAGAGTGGAACCAAACGAGTACGTACGGTGCAGGTTGTTCTTGAGGATTCGCATCAGGTTGCTCCTCATGACTGGAAAGCGTAGCGCGAAGCGCCGCCCCATCAGAAATCCACCACAATCAGTGCAATGAGGATTGGCTCAACTCTTGTGCGCTAGGGGGACGATCTTCAGTTTCTAGGTCATGAATTACGGCATCTTCGCCTTCCGGATGGTTTCTGCGCGACGAGCAGCCTCAGTCAGTGTTTGTGGCCTGGAGGAGATGCACAGAAAACACACTTTACTCCTTGATCAGACATTGCGAAGAAGATTGTGGATGAAGGGTAGTTTTAGTCTCGATCGATCTTAAATGCCTTGACGCCCAGTTGGAAGGCGCGGTTTCTCAAGCCACTCTCGAATGTTTGGTTTCGGGCATCTAGCTCTCCGCTCCCAATTCACAAGATGAAAACTAAGGGAATAATTATAATAAATAAGTATCGTTACAAGGCGTTGCAAGACATTCTGGGCATTACAAGGTCGTCACAGGTGCGTCCCTTACATATCATAAAACAATGTGAGTATCATGCATCTGTTCATAAACGTTTGAGTCCGCTTATTCCATATAACGAGAGGCAAGACTCACCAGCTTTATAGAGCTTGTGACTAGTGGCTTGGGGGCAATCAAGGGCAAACCACAGTCGCATTTTCCATCGCGTCCTAGAGGATGCCCCTCGTGCATTTCTTTTGTCCGACTTTTGAAACATTCACTACGGGATGATGGTTAGACCGTTGAGACGAAAGACAGCGCACGTCATACTCACGCCAAGTAAGCAATCATGTTTCCTAGACTCAAACCATCTCTATGAGCTGGCTCACTCATACACTGGACAAACGTCTGGGAGATGAAGATGTAAGTGGGGAAGGCACGTGTGCTAAACTACGCACAGATGTCAAGAGACCGCCCGTTTTGTTTATATCTATCGCGTCTTCTTCATCAAGGCATGCGGATATTGCAATCTAGATTCAAGGCATGGCCCCGTCAGTTTCCTCTTTCAATCCGTGTACTAATGGAAAAGAAATCCTACCACGGCGGCTTTCGTCTGCTCTTGCTCCTCAAAGGTAAGAGCCTTGATCTGTGAGAATGCTCTCTGTTTTGGATGTGTTTGAAAGTCGCGCACAATGGGTGGCGCGGCAATCTGCTCGTGGTCAAACCTGGCGCTCATCGGCGTCGTGGTAACCGGTTGTTCGCCTGGAATCCAGCGTAACTCTGCACCCATGCTGGCAAACACTGCTGATGTAGGAGGAGGAGTATGCATTCCAGCGTGTGGGGTTGATACGGTGATCTGCATCGAACTCTCCGTCGTCGAGCGATGAGAAGACGCGCTGTTACCGCGTGGTTCATCAACAAAAGCTGCCTGAGGGAGCACAAGCACCTCGTTTGTAGTGGACGTGTCCTCAGATTGGTAGGTAGATTGGGATTGAGGGGATCGGGCGGTTGGGGGTGGTGTTCGTGGCAGCGAGTTGACGGTGTGCGGGAGTCTTAAAGGATTGAATGTCCCTTTTCTTGTGGGGGTTTTTGGGCTGGCTTGCGCTTGACTAGCCGGGGTAGAATTTCGTTTCCTGACCATGGCAGGCAAACTACGAGCCAGCCTTATGGGATGGGCAACTAGACAACACATCAGCTGTGGTGTAAATTTGGGCGAATGGAGAAACGTACAGCGGCGAACTCGCGTCCAGTCCTTTACCCAACGGGCCTTTAGATTACGGCGGGTGAGCCTATACCTGGGAAAGTCGTGCTTAAGATCTAGCATTGTGCCTGAGTGGCAACAGTCGAAGAGGGCCTTTTAGGAATGTCAATGCGGTGGAATTAGAGAAGGAATCGAGGATTACGATGAGGGTGCATCCAGCTGGAAGAGGCTTGACAAGAATGGTGTGGAGTTCGTTGTCAATGATGAGTTTTTCAGGTGTGTTATACGGAGTAAAGGGAACAATGGCTGTAAGGGGTGAATGGGTTGGGATATTGTTTTGATCTGGGGTTAGTAGGGCAAACCTTCATTCTGGCCGTCACTCTGAGGTTGGTGAGCAAATGTACGATAGCGCTTTTGGTCTGACATACCTCACTGGACTCTTCTGTTTCAACCTGGTCGCCATGTCCCGCATCTAGTTGCCAGATTTAGTGCGAACCGAATGAAGAGAGTGAGGTCACATACAATGCAGAAAGAGTCTATCGCCTGGCTGTGCATCATCGATTAACCAGTGCAACCCTTGGCGCTGTTGAGGTGAGATTAGAGAGGGCATCCAGAATGTGGATGAGTAAGGCTCACGATCCCTTCGTCGGTAGGCATGCCGTCACGTTCGGGATCATTCGTGTCCACTAGAGTGCGAAACTCGGTGTAGCCACCTGGTAAAGGTCAGATACGTCTTTGACGAGTTATGGAAGACATACGAGATTGTAAGAGCCTTCGCATTTTCTTCACGTCATCTCCAGGTGTCTCTAGTGGACCCCACGGTGTATCAGGATTTTGGTTGGTGTAGTGTACACCAATCTACGTGATATCGATGAGAAAGGGGCAAGATTTCTTGTCTTCACGTACCAGTAACGCCTTGGAGCGTGGCTTTCGGCCACTAGGGCCATTAGAGTGCTCCTGGACATTTGGTTCCTCAATCACAATGTCCTCACGCGTATAAACATCTTTAAGTCGAGTGGGAATTTGCTTTGGCACTGTGGTGCGCAAAGGAAGTGGCCGTTTCGGGCTCAGCCCATGCGGGTCGATCTTGGGCGTCGTGGGGACGCCCGCTCGCGGATTTTCACTTGCAGCTGGAGGAGAAGGAGGTAATACATGCATGGTGAGTTCAGTGGGCACGATAGGAGGGAGCGTTGGTGGGCCAATGTCTGTAGCGCCCAGCTCCGACATGGGCTTTGCTCCATGGGCGCGATCTGGTTCCTCGCGCGATTTGGCCTGTTTCTGTCTGTTAGGACGCGAGCTTGAGGGTGGTATACAAGAAGTAAAGAGGGACTTGAGACTAAGCCAACGAACCATTTGTGCGTGGTGGTGGTAAGGGGAGAAGGATATATGCTGACAAGTCGGTGCAGTATGCACACATCACGGCGGGCGTGCCTGACTTGATGGGCAATCATGCTGAGGCAATCACAGACAGGAACCCCGATTGTTAAATGCGTGTCGATCCACACTCCCCAAAATTAGAGGAAAAATATAACTAAGCATAGTAAATATTATAACTGTACATTGCTAATGGCTAGATCGCTGGCCGACAGCCTGACCAGAGTTAGGGTTTTAGCGGCCATTGGCGAACGGCTGACCCTTGATCGACACAGATTACCTGGATCGATTGGAGATTGCGGGGTGTTGTATGCTAACATTGTTCAGGTTTGCATGCCGTATTTTATATTAGTATTGTTCAGGTATTGTCAGTGTCCTGTATGCCGCCAGTAGGCTCAAGACGCCACTGTACGCCACTAACTGCAAACGGTCGAGGTCGGGTTCAACGCAAGTGAACGGGATCTACGTCATTCCGATTTTTCCTGAAAAAAAGGGATTGAAATCGCTTGTTTGGGAGGAGGGTCCGCCACGATCCGGCCCTGGTAATAGTTTGATAATTGAAACTTACGCCATTATCAATTTCGACAGCACTTCCGCCGTCAAGATGGAGGCGCGTATCCGAATAAGGAGAGTGACCGGTACCCTTGTTAGGGACATGAGCGCTAACGTCCATTACGGGGTGCACGACGTTCGCGCGTTCTACCAGCATTGTTCCAGAACGGAGATGTACTGGCTGCTTTGAACAGTGTAAATGCATACATTGTGATCGCTTTGCTAAAACGCCGTTCTCCGTCCGCTCACTGGCTGGCTGGCTGAGCCGTCTTTCAATGATTGCCCGATTTGGAAAATGAGAATTTGTAAAGGTTGAATATTGACACGTGAGTTCGTCTTCCACCCTTTGCTCTGCCGGGGGCCGTTGGTTTGATTGAGAGATCCATACATAAAGCTAACCGAGACTGTCGTGCCTTCCTTTCCTTTCCTGCTCAAAGCATTCCCCGTCCCTCCCTTTCCTCTCTTGGACGTCGCTTGCTGCACCCTGCTCGAAATCCCTCTGATCTTAAATTTTTACAAATTTCTGCTCAAACGTTTGGTATGTGTTGACTGGCGCGTCGTTTACGTAATACCAGAGTCCCTTTTGTTCCCAATCACTGAGACTGCCCTTTTTGCTCGTCTTTGCCACTCTCAGAACGGAAGGTAGCAACGCCCACACCTAAAAACTATCC
>KN824290.1:424427-514325 GCA_000827415.1 Serendipita vermifera MAFF 305830 | reverse complement strand
CGCGCCCAGTGCTGAAGGCGAAGTCGGGCTGAAACGAATGACGCGCACACGCTCGGGGCGTGGTGGCAGTAATCGCAATCGTGAAAATAGCCAAACTAATGCAGATGGGACGATAACTCGCACACGGTCCGGTGCGGGTGAGAGGCGTCGGCCTGTGCCTGGGCGTCTGGACTTGTCCGCGATCCCAAGGCCCAGCGCACTGAATACTGGGCTCATTGCTAATGCTATTAGCAATGCACAGATGATACCTGATGTGCGCAAGGTTGTATACCCCGAGCAGGATGGCGTCTTTGGGCCAGCCAAGGAATTGAATGAAGGAGTCGAGGATGGAAAGTTTAGGTATGCATTCTAATCTAGTTAAGACATTTACGCTGGTGCTAATAGTGTTAGGTACGACCGTGACTTTTTGTTACAATTCCGGGGGCTCTGCAACGAGCGGCCACACGGCATGGCTGAATTGGAAGAAATCGGATTGGAGCCTGCAGAACAGCAGCCGCAACAACCTAGCAGGAGTACCCGTCGGAGACGGTCTGTCCGCAGTAATACGGATGCTTCCTTACCCACTCCAATCGTCACGACAGCAGACGGGGACACGCTCACTGTGCCAGGCACACCGCTGACCGCCACCTCCGCCACTGAGGAAAGATTCAACACACCATTCGCAATGCCCTCGGCTCCACTTAATCCTTCGCTTCCCCCTCCGGCCGCCATGAATCGAACAGGCTCTCGAGGCGGCAGATCGAGGACTGGCTCTGGTAACTCCAAGCCCTCCCTCACCATATCGTCTACATTACCCCCACCCGCATTCCCGATGACACGTTCGATTTCCCATGGTTCCTCAAGAGCACAATCTAGTAATACCGCGTCTGCGACATCTTTGATGTCTCCTGGACTTCCACCACCGACACCGTTGGACCGTCGCTCAAAGAGTCTTAAGGTCCGCAAACGGAGTAGCTCGACGCGCACAGATCAGCCGTCTTTCCCTGCATCGTTAAAGTCCCCGCTTACACCTGCTCCGGGAACGCCAGGGTTTTCTAGCTTTATGGACGTCAAGCCGTTGGAAATGTCCGCCAATCGATGGACACCGTCTACCGTTAGCGTCCCTCGAGCTGGTATAATGGGTCGCACAGCTCTTCCTGGAATCACGGTGGGAACAGACTCGCTCGAGGTAGTCGAGAAGAAAGTCAAGGGATTGTTGAACAAGTTGACCATGGAAAAGTTTGACACCATCTCGGACCAAATAGTCGTGTGGGCAAACAAGTCGGAGATGGAGACAGACGGCCAGACCTTGACGCTCGTGATCAAACTCGTGTTCGATAAAGCGACGGACGAAGCGACGTGGTCGTCGATGTACGCCAAGTTGTGTCGAAAGTTGATGGAGCAAATAAGCAAGGATATCACCGACGAAAGCGTTCGGGATAAGGAGGGACGTCTGATTGCCGGTGGACAATTGTTCAGGCAATACCTTCTATCGAGATGCCAAGCCGACTTTGAACGAGGGTGGTCAGCCCGAGAGACGCTAGAGGAGCAGCAGGAGGCTGTTGCTGCGGCATCTGGAGGCGCACCGGGTGAAGAAGTCTTCTCAGACGAATACTATGCGTTGCAGAAGGCCAAAAGGAGGGGACTTGGCCTCGTCAAATTCATTGGCGAACTATTCAAGTTGCAAATGCTCACGGAGAGAATCATGCATCGTTGTATCCTCAAGTTGCTTGATGATCCAGCTGAGGAGGACATCGAAAGCGTTTGTCAACTTCTAAAGACAGTTGGAGGTGCACTTAGTGGACCCAAAGGCAAAGAGTCGATGGATAGCTACTTTGGCACGATGAACAGGTTATCGCAGGACCTCAAGGTGTCCCAGAGGATCAGGTTCATGCTTTTGGTAAGACAGCAGTGGATTTGGGTTATTGAAAAGCTGACATTGTTCCTAGGATGTCATCGACCTTAGATCACGAAACTGGGTCCCCAAAACGCAAGTCGCTGCCCCCTCTACACTCGCCCAAGTACATGAGGCCGCGGCCAAAGAAGCAAGCGAAAAAACACTGGCTTCGAAGCCTATCCCCATTCTGAAAGCAAGCTCTCGTCGCGGCCAGAATCGCTCAGACACCAGTTCTCAGAAGGAGGGAGATGCCTGGCCGACGTCTGCTGGTGGCCTCGGACGCTCCCTCAATAAGACTTCGGGAGCTTCCCTAACATCGACACTTAGCTCACTAGGAGACGTTTCAAAATCACCGACTACGGCCAAATCGCCAACAGTTGCTTCAATGTTCCATCCCATGGCACGGCCTCCTTCTGAACCAGGTAGTAATCGAATGACCCGGATGCCATCTGAGCCAGGAAAGTCTCGTTCCCGACGTGGCGGTGATGCAAATAGGCAAATGAACAGAAGGACGAGTGTCGACTTTGTTCAGCTGGATGCTGCTGTCGAGGCGGGCAACACAGGACGCAAGCGGCTACAACTTCTTCCTCGGAGTGTTGCTACGACCTCTGGCCCAACGGAAGAAAACACTACAGACATCCCACCTCTTGCCGCAACAGTTGAAGATCCTCCGTCAATGACAGAGGCGCAGGCTAGAGCAAAAATTGACGAAGACATTAAAGAGTTTATGCAGATTCATGACATTAATGAAGCAACGGGATACTTCGAGTCGCTGCCTGCCACCTACCGTCATCTTCTGGTAGACAGGTTCGCGTCCAAAATGGATGCTAAAGAGACAGAGGTCGCTCTCATTGCAGAACTCTTTTCACGAATATCAACATCAGGGTTGTGTACGACTCAGATATTTGAGCAGGGATTCACACCAACGGTGGAAGCTCTGGACGATATATCCCTGGATGTCCCCGCGGCTTATAATGTCATGGCCAAACTCTTATGCGCATCCAAGCTATCTAGGGAGGCTGTTGGCCGCCTAGCAGGTTTGATCAGTATTTATGGATCCCCAATTGTCCATCCCAGAGACAGGCTTTTGCGCGAGTTCGATGGTGCTAGTTAAAAACCATAATGTACACCGGTTGGATCCACGTTGTTGCTTTATATTTCCCTCTCTGTTTCTCACGCCTTTGTTATGTACGTACTTGCACATAGAATGGATCATGATTACCCTGTAGTTGAGCTGCAACGAAAAGACTTTCCCTAACCTACCACTACAAATTCTACGTCATCGTCACTCTCCTCAGCTGAACTGTGATTTTGGTTTGAAGGCGAGTCCGCATCGATCTCCATCCTCGAGTCACCCGTCGTGTCTGGTCCCTTCCCGTCTACGACTCCTTTCCAGCGCTTCTCCATTCCTTCTCGGGCTTCGAGAGAGGTCGCAGTCGATAACAAGTTGTTGAACATTCGCGTTGCTTCCCCAACCGACCCTATTTCCAACATATGTGCAGCGTACGCAAATGTAGCATCCTCTTTACTCTGCAATGAATGATCTCTCCACAGTAAATAGATGGTCTCGAGGATATGAGACGATGATTCTCCATTTTTAGGTGACTTTGGATCTGCTGCAGCTGGAAGATTTCTTTCCAAGTCAAATGCGTGTCTATAAACCTCTGGAGATGGGACATAGGTCTGTAACAGGCGCGTTATAGTTTGTCGACGTCCTTTGGCTGTTACTTCTAAGGTGTTTGATTGAACTGATGCATCGGTAATGGTATGATATATGGATGAAAGGGTTCGCAAGGTTAGGATCTCCCGTAGGTGAGCCATTTTTGTGTTTGATGGTAAGAGTAAAGTCTCTTTAATCAGTGTCTGCATATTAATTAGAACCGGATTCAACGTGTGTTATCATACTCACTTCACGCTCGAGTGTCGTAAGTTGATCCCAGCCCCATGTCCAAACGGACTCGATCCCTTCTCCAGTGCACTGACTACGGGCAAGACGCGAGACATCTCTCAAGTTATCTGAGAATGGTGTGACAGGGGATGTAACACTGGAGGAGAGCTGTTGCTCTGCCTCTAGCCTACCTCTCCAAACATACGCACTTGTTGAGGCAACAGAATATTGCCTCGCAAGCTTGCATATCTTCCGAGCGGTCGGAAGAGGTTGTGGATGCGTCGGATCTAGTAATATACGAAGATGAGCAGAGAATACTGCATCACGACCTGGGTTTTGCATTTGATTTCGGGGGAGAGGCTGTTGCAGGATAGTATTACAGACGTTATAAAGAGATGACGATAAATAGAGCCGCTACAAAACAAGTTATTAGTATTTTCGTACAGAAATACCAGGGAGCACTTACAAGGTTTCCTTCGGTGATTGTTTCCCACTGCTTAGTGACAAATTCGGCGTAGGCTGTCAAGGAGTCCACTACCTCTGGAGACTCGCCTTCCTCAGGAGAGCGACTACACGACGCTACCAATTCTTCATTGGCTAGTTTTAGTCCTTCCACGAAGGCTTTTCCTTCAGGAAGGGTGGACAAGTGACGAGTCGCATATCTTGCACGGATTTGGCCATTACTTGCGTCCTTTAAACCTTGATAATGTGGTAAGAGTTCGAACAAAAAGGGTATTAGCGACTTCGAGAGAGGTGTCGGGTAGTTTTGGAGGGTTTGTAGTAGGGCATCGAATGTCTTTAATGCAGGGAGAGCTAATACACAAGTCAGAGCGATTCATAATTACCATGTGTTCGATTTGCTGACAAACCTTGAAGGGCATTGCTTAGGACTTCTTTGACAATTGCTCCGTTTAGCACGTCTTTTCTGGCAGAATCTGCATCGGATGTTGTATCCTCCAAACTGTCTTCAGTAGGTCGAATTCCGAGAGTTTCCCATCTTCGCTTCAGAAACTCGCACCACCCGAGTTCCATTTTCACGTATTCACACCATAAGTCTATGCTTGTATTGTTGATTCGAATCCCACGTTGAAGGAGGTTTCGTGCTGCTGATGGTAAACTTTGGTCTAGCTCATGTTGAGCAGCGAGGATATAAAGGGGTATTGAGGAAGGGTGAAGTTTCAGGGCTCTGTGTGATAGGAAATGAGACGCATTCGAGAGTCCTCGTTCCTACTTACTTTGCTACGATCCTCCCTACAAGGTTTCCAGCGCCCTCCTTTTTGGCAACGTCGATGTATTGCACCCATAGTCTCACATCGCCTTTAAACTTGCGGGTTGCACGCTCGAATATTGAAAATTGTTTTTGGACTAATGAATGACTTGATAAAGAGTGTGGAAGAGGTGTATCTGTGCGACGAGGTCAGAAACAACCACAGGTCGGAAGGAGACTTTGAAAAATACCAAGTCTTGACACCCTCTTACGCCTCAGCCGCTCTAATGCCATCTCGTACTCGATATAATCCAAAAAGTCCTTCTTTCTCGGTTGCCGTCGGATCAACTGTAGTTCATAATTGGTTCTTCGCTTTATAATTTCCTTGATTTCCATAGGGGAAAATATACCATTTGCTTGCAAGTCTTTTAACTCTGGAAGAGACGCTTCAAGGGAGTATTGAACGCGCTCCATGATCCTTTTTTGCGCCGGCTATCGAGTTAGTCGGTGGTCAAGCTCCAAGCTAGTTTTTAGTTCCTGGCACTGGTGGCAATCTCAACTGCTTGCATTCTCAATCGTATCTACTCGATAAATATTCTCATATAATGAATTAGACTCTTGTGATGATGACGGGAAGTTGCTCTGGGTCTCTTGTAGGTTGAACCCAACCTCGATATCGCGGTCCTGGAGGCCAACTATCTACTATGCCGCCATATATATCGCTTCTTGTGTTTATCACAAAAGCTTTTAGGACGCTGGCCGTTCCTTTCTCCTCTGGAAGTGGGCCCGGGTCGACCATTCCGTTTATTCCAACGAGTACGAGTAGTGACGAAACCAGGCTTTCTATCAACACTTCCGTCATCGATGTTCCCCCTGGGTACTCGCCAACATTACCGCCCCTTGAAATAACCCTGGCTCCTCCATCCCAAGCCTCGCAGACTGTGACCATCACTCAGGCTGCATCCACTATCACTGTCACGGCAGATCCTGATATAGTGGTGACTACAGTCACTGGAAGTCAAACGCGCCCGCCTGTAGATGTCCCAAGCCCTGCAGCGTCGTCTAGTGGCTCGCAGGCGCTTAGTGCCAGTGAAGATCATCCACGTCCGACTGAATGGGTCCTCCCTTCTCAATTCACCTCTATTGATGAAGCCTTCAACATCGACCACTATGCGTTTGGACGAGAGAACGTACAACTCTCTAGCGGGGCTCAGGAGAGTGAGAACGCATTTGAGACACATTCAGATCCTGGAGGAGATCATACCGCCTTGCAGGTTAGCTATCCTCGAGGTTCGTACTCGCCTTCACATAGGCCAAGAGGTGGCACGGACTTTTATGCGACCCCTTCCTTTTACACTTCCGATGAGAATATGGACTTGAATCCCGGTTCTCGAGAGAATATTCCGTCTTTGAGAGATGCCAATAACGTCACGCTATCGTATTCTGTCTTCTTTCCGACCACATTCGACTTTGTCAAAGGTGGCAAGTTGCCAGGGCTCTATGGTGGGCACGAGAAGTAAGGATTCCAAGCTTAATCCCATCCTCGGCCATTTATTGACGAATTTATTGTAGATGTAGTGGAGGAGACGACGGTCTCGATTGCTTTAGCACTCGTCTAATGTGGAGGGGGGGAGGTAAAGGTGAACTCTATCTCGTAAGTATAATTGCTTAATGCATAGGGAAGTAAAAGTAATATATAGCCTTACTAGTATGCACCCAAGGACCAACAACCGCCTGCCTTATGTTCAACACCCCCACGATCAGTCTGTGACTCGGCCTATGGCCTTTCCATAGGGCGAGGTAGCTTCGTATTTGAACGGGGAATGTGGACACATGTAAGCCAAACGGTCTGGCTCAATACACCTGGTCTTGCAAACGGTGGCTTTACCCTTCAGGTTGGCAGTGGTGCGCGACAATATTAACACTCTTTGCATGTGGACTTATAAATCTCATTAGGAGATGAGCCTACATCGATGAACACGGTTATGAGTAGCGCAGAGGTCCTTTATCGCGTTGGTGAAGGAAGTGGAGGCTATTTCGAGAGTGAATCTATCGACGATTACTTCGGCGAGGATGACGAGCCCAGCGATACCACGCACGGCTCCTTTAATGAATGGAACCCCGTACAGAATCTCTTGTCCAGCGAATCGGTTAGTCCGGGCACTGGCGCAGAACCAGAAAGAATGGGCGGCGCACAAGCAACTGTATTCATCGTTGAAGGAACTCGTACTGTGACTGTGCCCAACTACAATACTATGACGGTTACGAAGACCTTGGAAGGCACGGCAACCCCATCCTCGACTATTTCGGCATTCATGCCACAATTGAATGGCCGGAGCCACAGCACAGTTGTTGACGCCCTTGGTCCTTCACCTGTTGGATTCATCGGAATTTTCTTTAGGTAGGCGGCGCCGTGAGCTTTTATACCATTTTCGTTACTTATGCGTTAGTTACAGTACATTTTTTGGTGGGTCCACGCCCGACTGGGCTTCCACCAAAGACCAGAACGCGTGGTTCAGGGATTTCAAGCTGGTAATCAATGGGTGAAATGGAGGGGATGCTATATATTCGTCTGAAAGGCTATCAGACCGAGAGTGCCGATTCTTGTGGCTTACTGGTGCCATAGTCTTGTCCCCGAGTTATGTATGCCACATGGGGAGGCTCGTTCAATTGGCAGGTCAAGCTTTGATTGAATGTGGCATGTTATGCAAGAAGCAGTAAACACAAACAAATATAGCTCTAAGAAATGGGTTTCACCCTGCAAGTTCTCTGAGTCAAAGTGCCAATGTGGTGATCGAGAGAGTTGGTTACTGCAACCACGGCCGCGACCGACCTCGACAAAGACTTGCAACCGTCGGGAGTATTTAGGAATTTGGAGACAAGATGAACACGGGAATTTTCTTTTCGTTTGCGAGCGTTGTAGCGAGCCAATATCCGCAGTCATATGAAAGACCACATCTAGAGCCGACGAAATACCGTGGAAGTACAAGACAAGGCTGTGAAGTAACTATACCAATTTGGTAAGAAGCAAAGGAAACATGTGCTGCGCATCTTGCGGCAAAGAGGGCCGACGGCCATCGCCCTCCAGAATGATATGCCGGTTTTCAGTCCAGTCCCCAATCAGGTTCGATTCCCAAAGAAAGCCAAGTCGCGGGCGCTTCCTAGCAACCGCCTGCCAGGACTTTACGGCTCGTGATCGAGAAGAGTTCTGGACGCACAGGTTAGAGTTATGCTATTGGTTACCGCTGCTGCATGAATGGCAGACAGGCAGCCAAGCCTCGTGCCGTCGCGCAGTAGCAACTTCAGCGTCACCTAGCAAAAAGGGACTTTCAATTCGTGTGTCCAAGTTTAGCCTCGCTTGCTATAGTTTCGGCTGTTCAACAGCTGGGGTTATATAATAAGGCCACTCGAGCCTTCGACTCCCGTCTTTACCCCTCCTTCCCATCCTAGCCCATCCTTTCCCTTTTCATCCTTTTAACTTTTTTTTCTCTTTCACTTTCCCCAGGCGGCTTCTTCTTTCCTTAATTCTTGTCACCCGTGGTCGACTTGCGTGCACTTTCAACTTTCAGGAAAAGTACCCTGGTCAATCGACACTTCACTCCCTCATTTCACTCTATTAATTGGTACCCTTGGCCATGCTGTTCAACTCTCTTCTCGTCTTCACGCTAGCCGCGGGCGCGTTTGCAGCCCCTCTTAGCCCTTCGCGCCGCGCCCCCATTAAACGGTCCACAGCGGCAAACGCTAAAACTGTTGGGCCTGACGCTTATATTGTCACCATCAAGGCAAATACCGTCGACCCCACGAACCGCGGGGTATGGCTAAACAATGTCATGTCTGCCGCAGGGGTCTCCATGACGGAAGATCAAACCAACAGCCTCAGATTGGGATGGAACGAGACGATCATGAATGGAATTGCTGGTAATTTTAGCGCAGAGGCGTTGGACGCGATAGCGTCGCAGCCAGAGGTCGACTTTATCGAGCCAGGTATGTGCTTTCGCCCGTTTACACCCGCATATAAATGACACGATTCATTTCAGATTATCAAATGACCATCTCTGCAACCGTTCAGCAAAACGGTGCTCCTTGGGGGATCTCGCGCCTGTCCACTGCGCAAGTGTCTCTTGCGGGCCTCGATCCTTTGACTCTGCAATATCCGTACTTTGCGGATAGTACTGCAGGAGCCGGAACGGATGTTTACATTCTCGACACTGGCATTCGCGCCACTCACACTCAGTTTGAAGGACGGGCAACGTTCTTGCAGACATTCGGCCCCGGAGTTCCAGGTGTAGATGTCAATGGCCGTGAGTCACTTTTATCCTTTCCTTTGCCTGATGTTTATACTGTTGTGTAGATGGGACACATGTTGCCGGAACCGTGGCAGGCAAGACCGTGGGGGTAGCCAAACAGGCCTCCGTGTTTATGATCAAGGTATTTTCAATCGAATTCCAGGCTTGGAATTTACTGAGATTATGCTCCTAGGTGGTTGCCGACGATGGATCCGCTGCGACCTCGGATATCATCTCTGGTATTAATTTGGCTGCACAGCGTGCTGCTGCCAATCCGACTCGACCCGCCGTCGTCAACATGTCATTGGGTGGCCCACCTTCGAACACTTTGGATGCCGCTGTCTCCGCTGCGGTGGCTCAAGGTCTTCCTTTCTGCATCGCCGCAGGTAACGAGACCCAAGACGCCAACAACTCCAGCCCTGCTCGCCTTCCTGAAGTCATCACAGTCGGTGCTACGGATATCAATGACAACATTGCGACATTCTCTAATTTTGGGTGAGCTTCAATTCCGACTATCGGCCCAAAGTCAACGCTAACCAAATTTTATCTAATAGTGACAAGGTAGACGTCTTTGCCCCTGGAGACACCATTATCTCTGCATCGAACCAAGATGACAACCTTGGTGCCGTACTTTCGGGAACTTCGATGGCCTCGTAAGTAATGTTCCTCTCGAACCCTACTGCCTCCATATTAATGATGCCCCCTAGACCTCATGTTGCTGGATTAGCCGCCCTTATTATGGGTCAAGAGGGCAAACTGGCTCCTGCCGATCTTTCAACGAGGATCACCACTCTTGGTGTCAGTGGTGTGATCAACCGAATCCCCGCGGGAACGACCAACACACTGGCGTTTAACAATGCTCTTGATGCCGCTCAAGTTCAAGCTGCCCTAGCCTCGCTTGGTCAGGCCAACGCGGGTGCTTCTACTACGGCAGCTTCTGTTTCCACCCCTGCCGCCGCCGCGACTTCATCTGTGGCAGCTGCTGCAAACGGCAGAGGCAATGGAAGGAACAGGAATAACGCGTAAATGTGTTGCGGAAAATGAGCGTCCCGAAGGCCTTGATGGCTGCGTTCGGTGAAGGAATGTACCCATTTTTACATTTTAAAAGGAATAATAATGGTTGGAGATGTCTTATGCCCGCAAATTTATCAATGAGAACCAGTTCACTGAGTTTGAAACCTCATTTTGCCACAGTCGAGTCTTCACCTGGGCACGTGCTCAGCTGAGCCTGTCAATACAGTCGAGTCTTTGACTTTGCCACGACTATGAACGCCGAACAACGCGAACAGAGGTATCGATATGGTCTACAGTCTATGGATAATCTGTTAAGAGAACACCGTTTTGGTAAGACTATCGCCTGCTCTAGTTCCTAATGTTTACGATGTTCCAAAGTGGATGTGCAAGTGAAGAGAGCCACCCGAGACGAATGGGTCATGCAATTCGCAAGATTCTACACGGGTGATACATGGCACAAAGGCATGCAACATCGAAATAAGCAACCAGCGTGGGAAGAACACTGGATCCCCGTAGAAAAATACCCGGAGCTTTGGACCATTTTCCGGGAACGGATATGTGAACAGACAACTCTCTCGCATGCAGGAATAGGGGATATTATCAACTCCAAGGGAGAGAACCTCAGTAAGTTTTGGTTTTGGTTTTTGTGACCCCAGCCTTATGCATTCCCCTAGATAGTACGGCAGCAGGACCGGTACATCAAACATCAGCAAATAAGAAGAAATCGCGAGTAGAAACTACAGTTGATAACTTTGAGAGCGTCAAACAGGAAGAAGTGCTTCCGTCAATCGGACAAGAGAACGTTCACATCGATTTAACCGACTGGCCTAGCCCGTCAACTATACCCGAGCAGGAGAACTATGAGGCTAATGATTGTATCTCGGAGACACACGAGTCAGAATACCCAACAAGGCATCCCGACTCCAACGTTATTGACCTTACAGAGGACGTCGTCATTGTTATAGATGATGACGACTTGCCTGTACCCAGTGATATTCACCCAACTGGTATGGGCCTGGGACAGGGTGTACAAGGAAGGAGTTCGTCTATGCAACAGGATGAGTCGGACGACGATTCGCTTTTTGACGGTCCGGACCTCGAGGAAGATAGGGAGAGTCACAAGAATGATGGCAATATTTTGTGGCATCTTCCTCCAGATGATCCCCAGTATTCATCCCAGAACGCTGGAGCGTCCCGACCCATGGACTTGATTGTGACTCCAACAATATCTGTCCCACCGCTCATAAAGAAAGGCCAGAAGCGAGCCTTAGATTTTGACGAAGATACCCAAGAACAATCACGAAAGAAACGATCCGGCTCTCGAGTCACCCCTATGCCCAGCCTACTTACAGCAGAAAGAGGGAAGGTGGTAGAGAGGCGTAGGGATGGGGAATATAGAATCTTCAACGCCCAATCAAGTGCAGGGTCCGCTTTAGCTGCTAAAATGGCACAGAAGCACGAAGAAAGTGACATCAAGTCATATTCACAGCCAAGCAATAAGCCCGTAGTCGCCGATCCAGCGGACCTAGAAGATTACGAAGACGAGGATGAACCGCTTAAACAAGAGGCTAGGTACGTTGGTTCTGTGCCCAAAATATTTTTGATTCTACAACAATCTCTCAAGCACAATCACGGATCCGCAAATACAAGCAATGTACGACAAATGGAGCCAAGTCGAGAAGCCTCGGAGGTATGATAGTTCCCAACGTCAGTTTCACGCCTTCTAACAAACCAACAGTAGCTATGATTCTGTCTCGCATCTTCTTACAACCGGGTCCTCGCGTTCGACTCTAGAGCCCAATGCTCCTCCCTTGTTTCTCCTCGCCATTAACAAGGAAACAACCTTGAGGCTGACGGCGCGCAATTGTTCGCAAGCATACCCGCAGTGGTACCTGGCTGATGCTGTCAAGAAGGAAGAAGAAACCTATGACACAGACGATTGTGACATGATATACCCTGTCGACATGATCTGGAGGCAACATAAGGCGCATCTCCCCGATTTACTTCCACAATACCATGATTTGGTTTGGCGAAAATCCTTGAAACGCCAAGAGGAGCTTCGGGTTGAAATAAATCGAGCAGAGCTCAGGCGTGATGTGGAGACAACGCGCCGACTGGAAGAGCAAATGCGCACCGAACTTGCATCATCATGGCGACTAGGCGAGAGAGAAAGGACGTGTGTAATACCTCGAGTGGCAGATATTGTCAGTGCAGAGTCTATTCTTTTTACCACGGACGACGGAAAGCAGGTAATTTCCTTGAACGATCCGGCGAAGAGGATGGTAGGCGGTTGGGCAGAGCTCGTACTTTTTCGCCATGGTTCGGAGATTCCAGGAGAACATGAGCATGAAACTTATGAAACGCTTGCACGGACGTTGGAGAAGCAGGAAAAGGTAGGCGGCACAAACTTCTTTATACACTTCCCATTCTAAGGACTTGTTTCACAGTTTCTAGTTATATCCTATGGGATGGTCGATGAACACAACAAAAATCCTCATACGCTCCTCATATTTGCGTCTAGGTCACGTACAATCGGCGAGTTGTGTGGGCTTCCCGAGGACATGATGAGGAGGCGTAAATCACTGGTCGTGGTGCATGTTGGAAGGTCGTTATCGACGAGCAATCTTCCGGTGTTCAACTTAGAATGATACTTTTATAGTTTATGCCGATAGCCCGTCAAAAACGATAGGTCGCCCATGTCCGTGTGGATTATATGAGCTACCCGCCTCCAGGTCTGAAGGAAGAGGCGATTTCAGGCCAGGACCTACGACGGTCCACCGTACGGCCGTGTGGCCAACGCCCGCATGCATTCTAGCGAAAAATTTTGCTTTTCGTATAGGAGGCCCTCCATCTTTCTGCCCACTTTATATGGTCGAGTACTTGCTGGTGAATTGCCGGAGGAATCCTATTTTTAAGTCCCCCTAAAGTCGGGTAACTTTCATTCAAAACGCCAGTGCTTAATGGGGGACATTCTTGACAGGCTCTGAGCATCCCGAGCGTTCATTCTTTAGGCAAGAATAGCATCCTGGACTACAATTCATCGTAAGTAGACCGTTTAAGAAGTACCAGTGCTCACATGTCTCCGTCCATTATGATCTCTTGCATTGCCTCGGAGGACTGAGAGAGGATAGATGAAAAGTTTTCCACTTGTGGGTATAATGTTGTAAATGCTTTAAATAATGTGGAGACCGAACTTGGACTGGAGGATCCCCTGACAGGCCCAACTTCCCTCAGTACAATGCCAAGTACCTAAGGGATGCAATTGTTCGATTACTATATGCGATCTCTGGAGATTCTGACTGATCCCAAATGTTGATGGTCAACTCGAAAGTATGAAGACTCGAAAATTCTCGCAGACAGTCGACCATGTCGCGTATTTGGGCCGACCCAATTGTGAGTGCGAGAAAGGAGAGCGGTGGGGCGGCGATGCAGATAAATTGTTCAAAAGATATGCACTCGTCGAGATCAAGGAAATAATAGCTTGGCACTCGTCGTCAAAATTCCAATGTACTCGTTTGTTCCATCACACAAGAGTTGAAAGCGGATCCAGGTGGTCAAGAGGGACTTCCGGCGCCTGTCTCGCAGGGAAAGACTGATACTTTTGCATGTCGAAGAACTTTCCTGTGCTTCCATCCCTCGACGGTTTGGGTACATCGAGATCAAAGGTACCAACGAGACGTGGAGCAGGGGAAAGCTTGATGATACTGGGCCAGCCAAGGCTCCCAGTTAACCTGTCGTCCACAATGAGATCCCTAAGGTTTGGTGGATGACCCAGATGCTCGAAACAGGCGGACAGTACAGCAGAACAGGCTGTGTTGTTAATATGCCTGGCAAACGGCACGCATTCAGGAGCCATCATAACGGTCAGAGCCGTAATGCGCGAACATGCTGGTCGGAGCACGTTATGTAGCCCCACCCAATATTTAATGGGGCGACCATAGATAACGAACTTCAAGGGCGTCTCACCCGAGAGATGGATGGATACGGCGAGGAGAGTTTATAAGTCGGATTTGATCTCGTCTACATAACACTGGCTCCATAAAATCGGTGCATTAAATAAAAGTGTCTGCCACCTCATGAGACAATGGTAGTCGACAAGACGGGAAGTATAAGATCCATTTGACGGCAAGACGTCTTTTGGAAGATATGTGTCGAGATTTCTGAAGGAAGATATTGTACAAAATCTATCGTAGTCTCTTCATTCGAGCTGTTGACATCTAGCATCGCCAGTTCGTCTCAATGTGGATGGGAATAAACATCAGTGGCTTGGAACCGAAGCAAGGGAAGACGAGCCGAGTTAAGAACCAAGACCAGTTAAGAACGGCAGTATACATTGGATTCAGCACGGATTGTTCATGATATACAAAGGGATAGAGTTGTGAAAATAAGAGGGGTGGAAAAAAACCATCGTTCAGATTTGATGCCTTTTTTTAAGCCAGTTAGGGGAGTGAGAGAGAGGGAAGAGTGTGCAAAACGTAAAGACGCGGGATTGCGCGCGAATAAAAAAGGGAGGGAACGGTAGCTGGGGGAGTCGAGGGAAGGGTATCGGTGTTACATGGTAGGGACGAAATAGGGAACCCACATTGGGCTCGGGTCGATAAAGGTACAGCTTGAAATGTTTGCCTTGATAGGGGGTCCAAAGTGAAGGGTGAAAAGGGATGGTGAAAAGAAAGAGGGGAGAAAAGAGCTCTAGAAAGGGGGTTGATAGGGTAAGGAAGCAAGCACACTTGGCACGATAGAACACGACGACATAGTGAAAGAAAGGAGATAAACGCCAAAACGCCAGGTCAGGGCTTGGGCATGGGGCTATTGCTGTTCGAGGTCCTTGTGCCTCGAAATCTTTTCGACACCAGCGCACACCGACGTCTTGCGCTGTTCGTTCTTCGCATCATCCTCTTCGTCCGTCTCGCTCTCGTCTTCTTCCCGCTCATCGTCCTCGTCGTCAGAAGACTCAGAGTCCGAGTCGCTGCTCGACTTGCTCGAAGGTGGAGCCAGCGGCGACTGCAGTTCCGGCGATGCGACGACATCCGAGGATTCAACTTTGCCTGGCGATAATACTGGGGGCGATCCAGGGGACGAGGCGGAACCTTTTGGCGTGGCCATAGCCTCCGAAGCTGGTCCGTGGCCGTGTCCATGCGCATGGGACGAATGCGAATGTGGCGGGGCAGGTAACGTAACGGCCTGAACAATATGATGTTCGTCTTGTCCAGGAGAGGTAGCAGCGGTGATGGTGGCTGGCGTGTGTGTGCCCGTTCCACTGGTGCTACTCGAGGCTTGCACGACGTTGATGGGTGTACCCTGACGAGGAGAAACGGTTTCGACGGTCATAGAAGGACTGCGCTTCATGGGCACGGCCCGCGCTTGAGACTGCTCTTGTTCGCGTCCTTCTTCGTGGGCCTGGGTGTCCCCGCCGTCATCGGTGAGACGGTGGCTCAGAGGGTCGGCGGTCGAAGCAGACGTCTTCTAAAAGATAACAAACGTTTGCGTCAGTCTCGGACAATTAAACCAAAACGAGAACATGGGAAAAGGCAAAGTAGATAGCCGGTGCTCACCTCCTGCTCCTCGTTTTGCGTACTAGCGCCGGTGACAGCCTGAGCCTGGTCAGGAGAGGCTTGGCCCTCGGGCTCCCGTGCAGCACGTTCGGCCGCCTCCGCACGTTCTCTAGCCTCCTTTTCTGCGCGCTCCTTTTTCCGTTTTCGAATCCAAGCGACTCCACTTCCATCGTCATAATCGTCGCCGGCCATCTGTCCACCGTCTCCACCACTAACAGCGCCGATACTGACTTTGTCGGCGCTCTGGATGCTGGCATATTTGGAATCGACACCGCCCCCACTGTTTCTGTTAACGCTACCAGCCCCACCGGGCCCCCATTCGACAAAGGACGGTTCCTCGTCTCGAATGTTTTGAAAGGCGTTGTTGGCTGAGCGTGCGCCGTATACGTGTCCGTTGAGCATCTTGGTGTTCTTCCTAGCGGAACGAGCACCAGCCGTACCGGCCGACTGGACGCGCGTAAGCGGTGCACCAAAGCCGGCAGCAGCACCGTTTCCTGCTGAAGAAGGGCGAGAGGTGTTGCCTGTTACGGCTCCGATCATGGACGAGGGCCGAGCAGCGGCGTTCCTGCCTGCAGACGAGGGACGAGTGGAACCGTCCGTGGTCATGCGTCGGAAGAGGCCAAGGCCGTCGGTGCTCGTGGCAGATTGGAAAGAATCGCGCGAGCTGGTTCGCCACATTGCGTCGTCACTTTGGGCATCACCGCCAGCAGAGGCAGAGGAGGAAGCCATCGAGGTCGATTTGAAGAGGGGCTTGAAGAGCGTCTTTGACCATCGTTTCGACTTTTGTTTCGTGGCCGATGTGATGGTGGACATGATCCCCCCGTTATCGGACCCAGGCTCAAATCCATCGTCTGGGAGGTTGTATGCGAATGGATTTGCGGTGCTGGCAGTGTTTGCACTTATCGCACTGTTTGCGCTCACGTGTGAGTATTGGGAGCCAGGTGTTGTGGGTGAGGCGAGCAAAGTGTCGTCAGTGGTGGTGGCGGGGAGGGTCAAATTATTATTTTGGACCGCGAGCGGACTGTCCAACAGCTCTGCCTCTTCCAACTTGCGTGGGTCTGGTAAAGGTGCGAATCGAATTCTGGTTGAATTTGCACGAGAATGTTTGCCATTATGCGCGCTACTGCCGCCGGTAGCACTGATGGAGCCACTATTGGACGATGAACGCGAGTCTGTACGTGGGAGTGGAATGTGATTTATGCCGTTTGGTTGCATGTTAGGTGTGTTTGGGGCAGAACTGCGAAAAGCTGGTCCTTCTGGGAGTGGGAGAGACTGGACGTGGCTCATTCTAGGGGACCATCCTGGCGGGTAGGGGTTGAGGAGAATACCGGATTTAGGAGCTGGAGAGTAGGTGACATTGTTGTTTGAAGTGTTGAGCAGCGTTGGCGAGGCTACAGTCGCCATTTTGAGACCAAACTGTCTAAGTTGTGGTGGGTAAGCGTGAAATAAGCTTGGAAATGTGCTAGAAATTACCAGAGATGTGAAAAGAGAGGTGATACGATGAATTTGAGATGAACTGAGGATGAGGTAGGGTCCAAGGGATAGAGAGGGGCGGAGGAGTGGGGGGGGGGTTTTTAGGCCTTCCATTGTGAGACAACTTTTTCGAAGGAAAGGAAGCTGTCCAAAGCGAGAAAGGAGTTGATCACGTTCGAGTTTGGTTGGTTCCGTTGTCAAATAACAAAGAATTTAACTGTCCCTGTATTTATTTTCAAAACCCGGAAAGCCAAGACGCAGAATCTGTATTGGCCAAGGCGGGCGTTGTGGAAGAAGACTGGCAATGGCCAGATGCGAGTCTGAGTCGATCACCTTGCGGCTCTAATAGCTGTAATATTCCTTAAATACTCTACAAATATTTTCTAAATAATCTTGGATTTCTATCGCTGCGGACTGTGCGCGTTAGGGATCCACATGGTCGCTGTTTTAGCCCCGACGGAGTGGTATTACGCCACACCCCGCCACCATCACAGCCACCGGATAAGATTATGAAGCTCGAGGACCCTTTGGTTTGGAGTTTATAGGCTTGGTTTTTGATGCACTTGGGGGTATCTCGCCCCGTAAATATTGATGCGACAAGATCGGTCTCGCTCCTCTTCGGACACCAAAACTGGCAAGAACCCACCAAGCCAGTTCACACGAAAGAAGGAACAAGAATCAGCGGCGGTGTAGACCACTTGGAAGTACGGCATTCCAATCGTGGAAGATAATCTGCGCTGCGGTTTGGGCGATCGTCCCGTCATCTCTTCTACGACTGAAAAAAGTTATTATTAGCATCAGAGAACTACTAGAATCAACGAGTCTTCGACCTCTGGAAGCCATGGGGAGTTCACTGCATCTGCATGATTAGATGTCGGTAGAATACCCCGCGTTCAAAATGTCAAGGACGTCATACATGAGGCTCGCAAAGCTTCGATCGTATTCCCTAACTTTTCAAACTCAGCTTCTCCCGTCGGTCCTCCATGCCGCCGCCGCTAACCGTTCGACGAGAACCAAGGCGGGTTCTTGCCCGATGCGCGGGGAACCAGCCAACTCGGGGAACTCGTTCGATTGGGTAAACTTCACTTAGTAATCATTGTCGTGATACACGCTTGTACATACCGGTTATCGTCGAAAAGAATGAAACTGCGGTTTGTCATCCTTCTCAGCCATCATCATCATGAACCACGCTCAAGCCGCTCAGATTATACAAGCAAACCAGGAGCATTTCAACAAGGTTGCCGTAGACGGTGGCTACGATAGTAATCCCTTTGTTGAACAAGTAACCCGCCAAATCGCAGAGGTCATTCGCGAATCGTTCCCATTTGACGAAGAATCAACTGTTCTTCTCGATTATGCGTGTGGTACAGGTGAATACCTATGCATCTTCCTCATAATAGTGATGATATGCATCTAACCCCCCTCAGGCCAAATGTCCCGCCATCTCGCCCCATATACACGCCAAATCATCGGCGCAGACATCACTCAAGGAATGGTAGACTATTACAATCAAAGGGTCTACAATCAGGGTATCCCTCCAGACCAAATGCGCGCCATATGTCTTACAGGAACAGATTCCGACTTGGATGGCCAAAAATTCGATCTCATCGTAGTACGTACAACAATACAATCACTAATCTAGACTGATTGCCTTGTCCAGTGCTCACAAGCCTACCATCATTTCCCTAATATTGCCGCTGTCACGAAGACGCTGGCCTCGTTACTCAAACCAGGTACAGGCAAGCTCTTTGTCGCGGATCTCATGCCATACGATACCTCCATATTCAAGCAGCATGGTCAGGGTCAGGGGCACCAAGGACACGGTCACAGTCACGATCAAGGTCACGGGCATGGGCACGGCCACTCGCATGATCAAGGTCACGATCACGGCCATTCTCACTCACATAGCCATGGACATGAAGCTCACGAAGAGTCCCATGACGCACACGAACCCTTCCAGGGTCCCGCAGTTGTCCGTAAAGGAGGGTTTGAAGAATCAGAGATCCAGACCGTCTTTACCGAGGCTGGTCTCGTAGACTGGCAGTTTATCGAAAATGCAGCGAGTGCAGAGATGAAGAACAAGCGTGTAGAGCTCTTCTTGGCAGTAGGTCGTCGACCAGAATCGTAGACCCGCTACTGGTCAAAAATACATGCATACAATAAAAATTCCCCGTTTGTTCCCGGTTGCTTACCTTAAAGTTCTTGGTTTTTACCAACGGCGTTAAAAAAGTCCAAATGTCCGTATATCGACCCATCCACCCGCTGCATATATATTTATTTAGAAGGCAGCCATGGGGAATGGCGGCTCCTCTCCTTCAGGCGTATTCACCGCCGTCCTAAACGAGAGTGCAGTTGTATCCGGGCTTCCCGGGTAATCCACTTCTTCGACTGCATCGGGAACTTCGTTGTCATACGTCTGCGACATGAGAACCGCTGGCTCTCGCAAGAGCGAGTCCGAGTATGATGGCCGCTTCACCATCGCTTCGCCCTTGCCCAGGGTGGTAGCAAGAGACGTCGCAGAATCTCCTGCCGACGATCCAGCCGCCCGTGGCGGTATCAATGCGAGGTTTGAAGGGTTCTTGGACGACGGGGCACTGTACGAGCTAGCAGTAGCCGGACGATTATCTCCTTCTCTAACGGGCGAAGAAGCAGCAGATGCATTGGCACTGCTCGTCTTCAACTCCAGTTTCGGCGTCTTAGAACTACCATTGGTACCCGCTTGTGTCCGGGAAGAGTTGTTTGCTCTCCCATCTTCCGATGGTCTGCTGGATGAGGGAGTAGTTGCATTTTGTGCATTCCCCTCAGGCGCGCTACCGGTCGAAATTGTCGCGCGTCTCGCTTGCCTTGGTGGCCTAGGCGGAAGTCTTGGTGCTAGTTCTGAAGTTGTAGAGGTCGCATTGGGCGGGCTCGTGCTTTGCGGTGGCAATGTCTTGATGACCGTGTGCGAAGAACCATATAGCGAGGTATTGGCGCGAGAATTCAGCGCACCCGCCATATAGGTGTCTTCAGGAGGACTTGGTAACGGAGGGGAGGAGGCTCGTTGTTCTTCTGGTCCTTGATGGTCATAAATCATTCTCACACTGTTGATGAGATCTTCCATTAGGGTATCCTGAATTTTTATTAGAAGGGCACTCCTATCTCCATGGAAAGCCTCACCTTTGGCATAGTCAAGAGATCCAGACCGGCCATGGGTGTGTCCTCACCTAGCAGGACCGGACCAAATACGACGGCAAGATTCTTGGCATCCATCTTATTGTGTTTTTGATTAGCAGTAATCTTAGCCAAATGTTCTAGCATTGCACGTAGGGTGGCTTGATGAATACTAGGCAATCGTCGAATTTTGCTTCGAACCATGGCGAGGTTATTGGCCAAGTATCGCTCTGGAAGGTATCATATGAGATGACAAAAATATTGAGGCCATGAAATCCTAACCTCGGCCTTCCGTGTATTGTGCACGCTCAGCCATTGTGACTTTGAACACAGGTTCGGGGAGTTCCCGTAAATAAAACTTGAGCCTATTGTGAGCGACTTTTCTGGGTATTCATGAATTTGTATGACAGACCTTTAACAATGCTGCAACGGAGGATACTTCTTCCCTCGAATGGTCAAACCGAAAGTTCACTTCATCCCTTTCGGCCTGAAGGCTGAGCTTTATAACATCATGAGTATTATGCTGTTTGATTTTGATCTAGCTCACCTCCATAACGGTAGTGTGTTTACCCGGCACCTATGCAGCCCATTAGCCATTAGTAGGCGGTTTGGAAGGATTGTGACTTACCCTGTAAATCCCCTCGTTTTTGAGTCCTCGAGCCTCGACATCTGCAATACAAAGTGATACAATCTTGGGTACCTCTCCATCCTTTAGGCCTCGCGAACTAGCGTAGTCCACGAGGCTGACTCCGAATAGCATGTCTTTGCATTCACCAACTTGATAGTTATAATATAGAATCTTCTTCGGGATGGATTGAGCGAGAGTGAAAGATGTTAGTTGACGAAGATGCTGGAGGTCTTGAGCGGGATTGATATCATGGACAATGTCGACAAGAGTGTTGGAGAGCTGTGTGTTGGTGGCGTTCGTGGCACTGTTCAGCGTAAGAACATGATACACAGAAGATCGGAAAAGCACAGACGTGAGGTTATCGCCATAGCGTTGCACGACTGACAACATTAACTCTGCGCTCTCACTGACCAACGTCTCCAAGCTCTAAACTCCGTCATGAGCATCATGTATTGTTAGAAATCATTGACCGACGTACCGTATATCCAGCCTCCAGAGTCTTTGCTCGCCGAAGTCGCAAGGTTTCCATAGCATGGACACCCTTACGATATTCCTTGTCTTACAAAACTATTAGCCACCGATAAAACAAGAATGTATAGACGCGTACCAGCTTCGTCTGCTTCTCGTTTTGCCCTAACCACACGCAAAGCAGCCTCGGCCTTTGCATTGCTTTCCCTACCAACACCCTTGGTCTCAATCAACGTGCGCAAATTATTCAGCTGCCTCTTCCCTACAAATAATGTTCGATTCAAATCTTGAGTGAACCTATTTGCTCACCTTGGTGAGCCAAGTCGGAAAAGCTCGTAGTGTTAGAGCCAGGACTTCGATCCCTCCTATTAGGAATGCCAATAGAACTTTGTCTCCCTCGAGGGAGGGTAGGTCCTCCTCCATTTCCAGCACCAGTAATGGGTGGGCCAGTGTTTGTGGATGTTGGAGGAAGGGACATGCCGGCTTTCGGCGACATGGGGTTGGAAATGGTAGGACTGGTGAGCTGAGGCTTCGGTTCACCAGCAGAACGCCATTCGTCCACTTCTTGACAGCGTTTGAGGTACGTTCGTCGTAAACGGGGGAGAACATTCTCGGCATATTCGATGTATTGTGTAAGGGATATCTTGATGTCTTCCTTTATTCTCTTGCGTGAACGTTCGTGGGTTTCCTGTAGTGTATTCTCTATCAACGATCGTCTGGTGCGACACAGACGCCCAACGCGTACCTTCAGCTCTTGCAGAGGGTTGACAACATCGGTCCTGAGTGAGTTGATGAATGCTCCTCGAACTTCTGATTCTAGTATAACACCGTATAAGACCTTGCACGATGATCACGGCGGCTAAGAGCGAACCTCGGTCAAGGCCATCACAAAGGTCCCTCCAAGCTCTACGCAAAGTCCAATCACGTTCAGGAAGTCGTTCCTCGAATTTAGAATCGACGTTTCTCTGCCTTTGAAGTAATCTCGTCATTGCATCGCGGCTAAAAACGGCGTATGCAATGAGGCGTGAGGGTGGCCAAACGACTACGTCAGCGATACTGCAGCTTCAATAATCCTCACTCACTATTGTTCTTCAATCCTGAGCCTTTGAGAACATGAAGGCGGCGTCAGTAGAGTTCTCCGACCAGTTGAGACCGTTTCTCCGTCAACGCCGCGACAATGCGCGATTCCATCGCGGGTTTACATGTTACACGACGAGAATGCTCACCTTTCCGTAAAGAAGTCGAGATAACTTTCGCCCAGGGCCCGTAGGAAGAGATCATACGCGGGCAGAGGGCCTACGTTGATATCCTGCGATTTCGTGCTCTGGTGAGATGAAGGACCAGAGTCCATCGAGGTCTTTGACGTTGTCGATGCCATCCCCGACTTTGTTCTATTCGCCACAGGTCGGAGATGGAGTAGGCCAAGGTGTGGGGGATCCCGGATGCCGCAAATTCTTAGCTTCTTAGAATTGGCCGGAAACTGTGTTATAACTTAGGTAACTGAAAGTACATTACAAAGCTAAAGCTGGTAGGAAACGAGCATTATTAAATAGGACGGCAGTGGGCTGGCAATAAGCGTCTAAAAAATCACGCGATGGATCATGATTCCACCAGCAAGCACTGATAGAATGAGGATTGCACTGTCCAGCCATCGTGGTATGCCCGCTACATCTGAGCCTCTAAAGGCGGGGAATGCTTGAACCTGCAGTTGCTGTTGACCTAACAAAAGAGGTTCGTTCTGCGCTGGCATGCCAGCAGCTTCCTTTTGCTGTGCGGGACGGTCACTCTCCTGTGCTCGGGCGGCTGCGGGTTCCGGGACGGCCAGGGAGTCTGTCCCCATTCCAATGAACGGAGCATTGCGCGCTGGGGTCGTAGATGCATTAAATGCCAGCGACGGGTTTGCTATCGAGCCGTTTTCTGTACTCGAGATTGCAGGGGGCTGGAACGTCGGGAGAGCAACGTGGGACGGCATCGATCCATTTGAACCCGGTAGATCCATTGAGCGGGTTTCTTCAGGCGCCTGCTGAACCCTTTCGCTCTCCTCCTTCACTGCTGATGTCGTCGGTTTGGGTTCTTCCACCAGATCCGGTAAAAGCTCGATATTTTTTCGCTTGCATTGTGGACAAGCCCAGTCTCTTGACCTGTTACAAATGGTTAGTACCAAGTATGAAGGGGCATCGATGATGACGCACAGTGCTGCCAGTCGTTTTCGCTCCAAGGGTGGAGAATTGAGCGCACCAACGCCCATAGCACTAGTTCCAGACTGTGAGAAAAATCCTTGAAGTCCAATTATCGCTTTGGGGGAAGCAGTGAGTATTCCCATCATTGACGAGTGGCGCTGCGCTAAAATCATAGCCACTTACCAGTTTGTATGCCCCAGGCTGGTTGCCATAATTCTTCATGGTCTAGAATCGAAGTTATTAGGCACTATCGAGAGTAGGAGTGACCATACGCACAATTGGTAAAGCTGATGCAGATCTGGGGTATCCGGACGGCAATGATTAGCAACCGTAAATAGGATGTAATTAAAGCCGGAAACCTTTGACTCACAGGTGTGTCTGTCTCAAATCGACCACTTGGTGTCAAGACCCGTAGCGACGGTGGCCGGAAAGGATACTGAGGAGGGAAGGTGATGCGGACATGATACAAGCCGCCTTCGAATTCTGTATCCTTTGGTCCTCGCAAGGTGCAATGCCAGTCCTATCGTGCATCCTATGTCATTGTGACTCCCTTTGAAGCGGCTGGCGCAGCACTCACGAATAGGTTATCCTGGAAAGCAATTAGTTTGAAAGAATAGAAAGATATAGGAAGACCATACCTCTAAAGGTCCAGCGACGAATTCCGTAGGGGGATCATTAGCTAGCTGCTGGGCCTCTCGTAGTATCCGTTTCACAGCTACAAAGGAGGTTTCATCATCAGCAACATTCCAGAATATAAGAAATATAATTTACAGGCATTTGAAGTATTATGAGAGGTTAGTGTGGCCATAATACGAAAGCAGGTGGAGGATCCAAGAGTCAACGTGTCAGCCTCACATCAATGACCCGAATAGAGCAACTCAAAGTAAAGCCCAAGAAAGGTTTGTAATTTCAGTAAAATCCGTCTTCAAATTTCACTAAATTATATCTAGTAACGAGGCCCGGGCCCTGTAATCCTCAGCTTATGGAAATGCTGAGCTGTTGGGCTTCGACACAGGACATGGAGAGCACCAGAGAATGCGCAACTGTTGCTAAAAATTTACACGACTGCATGAGAACAGCGGTATGTTCATTCTGCTCTCGAGCCGATTCGTTACTTACCGTCAGTCCTTAGCCACCACTCCAAAAAGTTCAAAAACCGACTATAAACTATCACCTCGCGAGACTTTCGAGATATTTGATAAAGTAACATCATTTACGGGCCGTCATAGATGTGCTGTACATTAGGCAGCAAATAATTTTTCATGTTGGAGGTACCGCTTTGGTTTTGGTCAGAATTTATAACCCAGAGTGCAGGTTTATTGATATTCTCGTTTCCAATCGATTATGCCCAACGCGCTAGGGCAAGGGCAAGTATCAATGCGGAACTCTCAGTCTGGTCGCGAGCACCACGCGTTTATTAATCGTTGGTCTGGTTTGGATTCAGCATTACCGCGTTGATAGCTGGTAAGCTAGTTTTATTGCTCCCAATACGTGTCTCCACTCGCGACGGCAACTCCAATCTCGCAGACGATGTCCCAAATGGCCATCATTCCATCGTCCATCTCCGCTTGCAACCTCTTGATTGTCTCTTCTTCCTCCATTACCTTCCGGCTGCCCTCATCTCGAAGTTCGGCATCCCCTATGGCCTCAAATACGATGGTTTGGAGATATACTATGTCTTGCACAGAATGATGCATCTCCAGGGCTTCATAGTCGTGTTCTGCCTGCTTCAAATAATAAAGCGCGTCCGACAGACTCTCTGCAGCGAGTGAGTGGGTGGCTTTTGCAAGCGAAATTAGCTAACCTGCGCTCCTCAGTCTGTCGCTTGCCATCTTCACTTTAGCGTAGACTGCATAGGTTAACGCCTGCTGCTCAAGGTCCTCTCCCCTCGCCACCTGCGGTAGTATTTCATCAATCATCCTTCGTGCAGACTCTATTTTCCCTCGCTGAAGTTCCAAATCGGCAAATATCGGAACTGCAGATCGATATAGGTACCAATATCCGTTTGTTTCCGCGTAGTGCAGGGCATCCAGGATCAGAAAGGTGGCATGCATATAATCTTTGACTCTCTGCAATCAGATGAGCCCTGCAACCGAATAAAATATAAACGATACCTACGAATGCTTCTGCAGCGTCTAGTATCAATCGCCTGATGGATGCACATGACTTTTTCCCGTAGTCGCGTTTCGTCACAGGCGACGGACCTGGTCTCCTCGACTCGAGATACTCGCGCTTGAACCTCTCTTGGCCCCTTTTCCAGAGTTTGAATATGATGGTGTGGGTAACAGGAAAACTCTACCTTCGTGTGGCGATATCCCACATCAAATACCAAACCTCGCTCGACCAATACTGGTATTGTCCAAGGCTCAATTGCATCCAAACCTCCTTGGAAAGAAGTGTAGCGAATGCTTCGAGGTATTCCCCCTTTTGGAAAAGCTGGCGTGCTTTATTGCATATTGTGTATAGTCTTATATCCTCCCCAGGCGATGTATTTTGCAGAACGACCGAATCCCCGATTTCGGCGACCTTCGACAGGCCAGCCATCCGCCATAATTGGGAATCGATTGCCCATATTTGCCATTGGGTTTCCAGCGATGCCCCGGGAAAGTCCTGTGGAAGGTCTATGCACCCTGTAGCCTCGAAGCGCTTTCGAAAGAGAAAAGATAGTGGCTCGCCCTGGGATTGAGAATCTGGTTAGAGCTACCGGATGTGTATGCCATGTGTAAACTGACTGACAACGTCGATGCCCTTGCTCACATCGTATAGTAGATCCAATGGAGATACGCCAACTTGTACCAAGGAGTACTGCCCATAAACTTCCGTGTTCGATTTTCCTCCTACAGCGTCCTCTCGGTCAAGAAGAACCTTTTTAAGATGACGTTGAAGTGGATCGTTTAAGAATCGAGGTGGTGGTCTGGGAGGAAGCCGGCGCATCATGCTATGGAACTGGTAAGATGAGGTACCACTGTCTCGGTAGTCATTCTACTTGCCTTGAAACGTTTGTTAACGTCTGTCTGTCGCTGACGGTGCGTGCCACATCGACGGCTTCGCCACCCATCTACTATTCTGTTAAGAGAATTGTACAGATGTTTACGATTTAACACTCACCATCCGAGCTGACTCTATTTCTCCTGCAGTAAAGTGATATTGAGCGAGAGCATTCAAGGCGTGCTGCCTTGGTGGCTGACGACCCCCAGTGAATTGCTGATCAAAGTACTGTCGTAGGTTTTCAACCGCCCCTGCGGTGTTGCCGACATGCTTGTCGTACTCAAACCTAAACCGGTCGCATAAAAGTTAGAAGTAAGGATTGTAGCAGTCGTGAGGCTCACCTCCTGAAAGGATCTGTATGACCATGGCTTCGTTCATCAACGCTTGTTGTTATTAGCAGATACCCAGCTGAGCACAAACATTTAGTATCATTGATCGTGGAGACTACAAAGACCTCACGCGCTTCCACCGTATCAAGACTGAACTCGTAAAGATCGCCATTATCTTCGACCCAAGCACAATAGGCCTTTGATAAGCGGTATAGTGCCGCCTCAGAGAGCTTATGGAACGCCAAATGGCAACGTCTGAGATATATCCCTAGCCAGGATCTTCTGACCTAGGTGATGAATTGAGTGGCATTTAGGATTGACGATAGAGTGGCTTACAAGTTTAAAGGATGCATCCGGCTTATTAATACGTCAGTTTCGCTCCTAGATGCTTCTGGCGAGCTTACAGGGTCTTCAGGATTGATCACAGCTATTACTTTCTGGCAGTCGTCTGCAGGTTTGGTTAAAATTTCAACGATTATAGATATACAAAGTCACTTTCCGGTCATAAAGGAGCTCAATTGATCAGGATTCTTGAGACCATCCATCTATCCGATATCAGAGCACATGTGATGGTTGCATAATGAGAACTTACCATATTCATAAAGGCCTGGATACACGTCTCATCCTTGTTATCGATGCTAGGCATACAGGCAGCTTGCAGCTCTCCAATAATGCTCCTCCAAGGCGTTGGCTGGAGCTAGTGGGGGTTAAATTGACCAAAAATATAGGCCATATAGCGTCTTTTCTTACATTATGAGAGCCTCTTAGGGCTATTTGAAGGACCTTGTACAGTAAATTTGGCGTCATTGCGCTTGGACTGGACAGAAAGTGGAGAACAAGGCCGGCCCAGCAAATGTCGTGTGGTCCCAATACGAATGGTCTGTGAACATCAAACGTCTCCAAAGCAGTTCTACGTTTGTCTGAAGACGAGCCAAGGAGCTGATATTGTCGTCCGGACATTTCTCATCTGGGGTGGCGGAAGTCGAAGTGCAGCTTAGCAGATGCCACCTTCCACAAAATCTAAAAAGCGAACGGCTCCTCAGTCAACAAAGGTAACTATTCCATTCCTATTGCAAGTATCCAGCCAACTAAGTCTTTTTGCAGCCCAGAAAAAAAGTCAAGCATGACTTTGGAAAGGCCCCTGTAGGCAAGAAAGAAAAGGCGTTTCAAAGGTCGACAGTGCCACTTCCCGCTATTCAAGATAACTCGGATATCTCCGATGAGGATGTTGGTTTCTTTCAGGACCACTTAGGAACGAGCGGGTTTTTGGAGAACTTGGATACAACGGCGATCGCCCGGTATGCTATATCTGTCTATTCATACATATTGTACAGACTCACATCTTGACAGGAGTAAAAAAGAGACAGAAAGGCTCTTCAAGCTCACCAAGACCCCTTACGCCAGGGTCGAACATGTTCAAGAGTCTGTAGGGAGCTCTGATGACAATGAGTTCAGTGAGCTGGACTCGAGTATGGAGGACCTTGATCTTTCGGACGATCTTTCGGATGTCGACAGCAATGAGGATCTCGATGATTCTTCCTCTCTAGTGGATTCCGAGGAGGAGCAGGTGTATGAAAAACAACCACGCAAGATGGGGGAAGCTACAAAGGGCATGGAGAAGAAGCCTAAAGTTGTGGCTAGGCTTCCTATCAAACTTGCTAGTGGACAAATCCAACACACAGGTGTCCGTGAAGGGTCAGCCGAAACCGAGGAGGATATAGAGGATGACGTCGAACTACCTTCGGTGAAGCCTCCAAAACCCACCAAACGAGATTTTTCCGGCCCTCGATTCGGCAGGGCCTCCGTCGCTGATATCATTCGGATCGAATCACGGGCGGAACGTATCAAATCTGCAAAGGAGCAAATAGCGGGCATATGTCAAGACATTCTGAGTGAACCAGAGAATGGAGTAAGTAGGTTTGGCCATTGCTGAAGAACCTCACTGAATATCTTTCTACCTTAGTTAGGGCTCCTAAGGAGACTACTCGCCTTTGCAGGTGAAACTGTCTCTGTTGAGAGTGAAGAAGGCTCTTCCAAGTTGAAGAATGATCCATTGATCCGGCAACTTGCAATTGTCTCCCTCACGGCCGTCTTCAAGGACATTGCTCCAGGATACCGAATACGAAAGCTAACAGAAAAGGAGAAAGCGGAGAAGGTCAGCCAAATGGTTGGACAGACGAGAGATTGGGAGCAGGGTTTGGTCTCTGTTTATCAGTCCTATCTTCAGCTATTGGAGAAGGAAATCAGAGGTAAGTGTCCTTCTGGGCGATCCCTTCTAAACAACCAACTGATGGCAAGCCTCAGGGAAAACGGACCTGGCTGAAGTTAGCTTACGATGCATGAACACTCTCCTCCGGCATTTGACTCATTTCAATTTCCGAATGAACATTATGAGCACTCTGGTCGCTCGTCTTAGCCGGCGGTCATGGGATAACGTAAGGATAGCTCCTTCCGCGCTTGGTTCTATTTAACAGTATTTCAAGACAAGTGAAGAATGTCTCAGCACCTTCATCGAGGTCTTTCGGAACGATTTGACAGGCTCCTCATCCCTCGAAGCCGTACGCTTACTTAACCGAATGATCAAAGAACGCCATTACAACGTACATCCTAAAGTCCTGAGCTGTCTTCTTCACCTTCGACTGAAGACGGATCTGGTAGGTGTACGGGCATCCAAAGAGCACGTCGACAAAGCCACCAAACACTCGGAAAGCAAGGCGAAGCAAAAGCGAGCGAAAGGGAAAAGCAAGAACGTAGCTCTGCCACATTTGAGTAAAAAAGCAAAGAAGGCTCTAAAGGAGACGAAGGAGATTGAAGCGGAGCTACATGAAGCAGAGGCAGAAGTTGATAGGGAGGAACTAGCCACACAAGTATGAATATCGATCTTTTCAGACACGGCACTAACCGCTTAACGTAGCAAACAGAGACCCTCAAGTTACTTTTTGTGCTGTACTTCAGCATTCTCAAAGCCGCCAAACCATCCCCTTTGTTATCGGCTGCGCTTCAGGGCCTGGCACGATTCGCGCACATGGTCAATATAGACTTCTTCCGAGATCTTCTCGCAGTCCTCAAAGACATTATGGTTCGAACCTCCCAGCTCGAAGACGGCAGTGAGGATGAACCCGAGGGGATTACCGTCGATTCGACGGAAAATATTCACCTCGAAATATTATGTATTCTTACTGCTTTTGAGCTTCTAACTGGTCAAGGTACTTAAGCCGTTGTGGGTGAACTACTGGATGCTGACGAACCCATAGGAGAGGCACTGAATCTCGACCTGAGCCACTTTAGCACCCACCTATTTAGAGTTATACCACGGATGGCCATGTGCTTGGCTCTCGACAGCACCACGAATGTGAACCGCCAGGATCACTCGTCACCAAAAAAGTCAACGGCGGATGTCTTTTTCCGCGCGCTGGCGATTATACTCACTCCAAAGTTCGGAAAAGCTCCGTCGTATCTCCTTGCTGCCTTTTCAAAAAGGCTGCTGAACCTTTCTATCCACTTGACCGACCCAGAGATGGTTGTGCGAACACTGGATTTTGTCAAGGGTTTGCTAGGGCATGACTCCAAGCTCGATGCCTTGTTATCGACAGAAGAGAGGATTTCAAACGGTATTTACGGAGATACCGTCGACGACCCACAGTTATGCAACCCTTTCGCTGCCGTCTGGTGGGAGGTCATGATTTTGGAGGAGCGGCACTATGATGCTAAAGTAAGGAAAAGTGCATTTGAGCTACGGACGTGGAAACCGTTGTAGAATGTCGCATTTATTTAAATTTTTCCAAAAACTGTTCGTGTAAGCATGACACCCTCGGGTGGCAATGGTAGACACCTCTATTGAACCCGACCAAAACCATGGTTCTCGCGGATTTAGGTCGCAAGCTAAATTCGGCATTATCACAGCTAAACAGAGCTCCTGTTGTGGATGAGAAGGTGGTTCCTGATATTGTTGCATGCGAAACCTTTAATTGAGACCTTATAGGTGCTCGATGGCTTACTCAAAGAGATTACAAATGCACTGCTAGAAGCAGATGTAAATGTCAAACTCGTTGCCACGCTAAGAAAGCAAGTGAAAGCGAAGGTCAAGCCGGCATTGGAGAGCACAGATAAAGCCAAAGAAGTACAGCGCAAAAACATCATACACAGGGTGAATCATATGCTATAAAATACATTCATATGACTAATTTAGCATCTAGGCAATCCACGATGAACTAGTACATTTGGTAGATCCTGGCGTCGAGCCGTACAAGCCCAAGAAAGGTCAACCCAACGTTATAATGGCAGTTGGACTTCAGGTAGGTTCAAATATAGCTGTTGATGTTGTTCTGATGGTGTCCTCAGGGCAATGGCAAAACCACTACGTGTACCAAACTTGCGGTGCATTATCAAAAACGGGGCTTCAAATGCTGCATCGTCTGTGCTGATACGTTCCGTGCTGGAGCATTTGATCAAACGCGTCAATCTGCGACTAAAGCAAAGGTTCACTTCTATGGATCATACACCGAGACGGACCCTGTGGCCATTGCAGCAGAGGGTGTTGCAAAATTCAAGAAAGAGAGATTCGAGGTCATCATCGTCGATACAAGTGGACGACACAGACAAGAGTCGGAGCTGTTTGAGGAAATGAAACAGATCCAAGCAGCAGTCAAACCCGACATGACGATTCTAGTCTTGGATGCTAGCATTGGTAAGCATGGTTAGAAAGAAAGAACTTGGGTTCTGAGATTCTTAAAAGGCCAGGCGGCGGAAGCACAGAGTAGAGCTTTCAAGGAGAGCGCCGACTTTGGTGCGATTATTGTTACCAAGATGGATGGTCATGCCAAAGGAGGTGGCGCAATATCGGCGTGAGCCAGTCCATGCCATTGTAAACGTCCAGTACCTGACATCTCAAAAAGCGTAGCGGCCACAAAGACCCCGATCATCTTCCTTGGTGTTGGCGAGCACTTGGGCGATCTCGATCGGTTCGCACCTCAACCATTTATTTCTCAACTCCTGGGAATGGGTGATATACAAGGCCTAATGGAGCATATGACGGATTTGGCCCGCCAAAACCCGGATCGTCAAAAGGAGATGACGAAGGCGTTTGAGGAAGGCAAACTAAGCATCCGGGATTGGAGAGAGCAGATGCAGAATATCATGAGCATGTCGGTTGCGTTCCTATGGTTGAATGAAAAGTGCTAACAGTCCTAAACAGGGGGCCTCTCTCGAAGATTACCTCAAAGATTCCGGGCATGGCGGGTCTTATGGAAGGACTTGCCGGTGAAGGAACAGACGAGGAGGCCTCCACTCGTTTAAAGCGGTTGATCTGCATTACCGACTCCATGACTCCCGCTGAATTGGACTCGGACGGTATGCTCTTCATGAAGCTGGATAAAGATAGAAAACCTATTGGCTTGACAAAACGGGTGAGGAGAGTGGCCAAAGGCAGTGGTGCGAGCATTCGGGAGGTCGAGGAGGTCCTGATGCAGCACCGGATGATGGCCAATGTCGCCAAGCAAATGGGCGGCAAAAACGGAATGTCAGTGATACTTTTCCTATTGGAGAGCTTCATCTAAAGTCTATATAGGTTGCAAGCATTGAAAGGAATGGGTGGTGCTGGCCGAGGACGTGGTGGCGGTCCTGGTGGAATGCCTTCACCAGCGCAGATTCAGGCCATGAGGGTAAGATATCACGCCACGCAAAGAGCCCTTACTTATCGAACATCAGAGAATGATGCCTCCTGGAATGTTGCAGCAAATGCAACAAATGCAACAAAATGGTGGCATGGAGGCGATGATGAGAAACATGATGGGCGGAGGAGGTCCAGGGGAAGGAGATATGCCTAACATGGAAGAAATGCAAAGTAAGCCTCTCAGTTTCCAAATAGCCTGTGGATGCTTATCATGTGATCAGAAATGATGGCCCAAATGGGTGGTATGGGTGGAGGTGGCATTGGTAACATGTTCTCAAAGATGATGGGATCCATGGGCAATCGGTAGATCCAACCAGGGCGATGTTTGCTTTTGCTACAGGTACGAATACAAGATTGAAACGATGGTAATGTAGGTGCGAATGGGTGTTTCGTTGACTAGGATGCTATGATCGTGAATAAACTATAGTAGGATGAATCGAAAAGAAAGCAATGACGAATATTGGGAGATGCCAGACTATGACATGAGTGCTAGAAAGGAAAATCAAACTGTATAAACCACGTTAATCGGAATCTCTATACCCGACAATACCGCCTCCGTGTCGTATACGGCTGCTAGGAGCTGGTGAGGGCGGCATGCGGAAGTTCTGGAGGGACGGGTGTGCCGGTCCACTCCACTGCATCTGTTCTCTGGATCCACCAGCCAGTGCGTGGTGGTACATAGGACTTCCTGTGGGCGTGCCCGCACTTCGTCCAAAGGGGATCTGGGCTGGTGGAGATCCCATGCCATTTGCGCTTCTACTCCTCCCCAATGAGAGATCCACCGAGGATCCCATCATGTTGGCGCTTGTTGGCGTCGCTATCCGCTCGTCATACGATGGAGCGGGGGAAGGCGGTGGTTTTCCAATCGCAAACGAAGAAAACGCGATAAAAGACACAAACTCTTGTGTTGAATGACCAAGTTTTTGAAGATCGGCGCGGAGGGATGCGTCGAGAGGGATCCCCCGTTCTGTGCACGTCTTTTTGACAAAGAGCAGTACATTGGCAACGTCCTGTGTGATAATTGTCAGCCATGGTCTCGCAAATTGTCGGTTGCATCGTTCACTGACCTTGCTAAAGGTTTTGGCCCCTTCCCATAACGCGGCTCCGTATACCTCGCCGTCTCCACCTTCTAGTACCGCACGAATGTTCGAACGCAATGACATGGTGACTTCCCGAGCCCTCATCAGATAGTCTCGTCCGATAATTGACCCTTCCCCAGCGGTCTCGAACAAGTCTTCAACCTGTTTCCACACGGACAGTGCCAAGTCTGTCGACTCTTCCATGGCATCGAGGGTTGATGCGTCGACAAGTTTATCCTTGTTAGAAGACAAAGCGGCATGTGCCGAGCCATTTCTGCTAGGGCTGCGTCCAAAGTCGGCCTCTCCATAGTTTCCGGCGCTGTTTCCATGGCCGTGCGACGAGTTTGACAAGGAGGGGGAATGAAGAGACACTCCATATTGGCCTCCCAGTCGCGGAGAAGCGCCGCCTGTGGGTTGACGCAATTGGTTTCGTAACGCCTTTGTCGCGGCGCTCGGAGGCTTGATTACCAATGGTTGGACAGGACCAGGCTGAACGGTGGGCATTTCTCGGCCTTTGCGGACATCGTTTGCACTGAAGGATCCACCTTGACGACGTCTCTCTGAAGTAGGAGGAATTCGTGGACGGTTGACAGGGAAGGGATGGACTCTTCCGGCGCTTGATGGAGTCACGGTCCGTTCTGCCGTTCTGGGTTCACCGTTCTCTGGAATGGTTTGGGTCGGGCGTCCGTTGTTAGATAGATTCAAGGGCATTGTGCTTGGTGGAAGTTCGGATTCTTGCATCAACTTTTGGACTTCTTCAATGTGGGGGCTCATGGCGTTCCACGAGTTGGAGAGTTCGGCCATCGAACCGTACACCATCATCAACAACGTCCGCGTATATCGGAGGTCTTCAGATCCAGCAAGTACTTTGAGTTGGAATTGAAGAACTCCAACGACTTTGCGGAAGACGGTGACATTGTCCCGGCAGCTTTCGACAACTCCTCGGCATGCAGCTGGTGGGGGAGTCCCGTTTTGGCAGAGACTATCGAACCGGTCGAGAGCAGTAATCAAGTGGGCGAGATATTGGCTTGCTGGATCGAGCACTTTGTTCAACACGCTGGTCAAGCGATCGTTGATGGCAAATACGATGTAATGGCGCAGGGCAGAATATATTTGTGACAGGGCGAAGAGAATTCCTCGGGCGGCGTCGATTGTCACCAGTAAGCATTCTGGCACGGCTTTGGAAATGGCTGCCACGGGTAATGTCGACATTCTTCGGAAGTAGGAATTACGCTCTCCATCCATTGGTGGGGGTTGGGTCGTCTCTCCTTCCTCTTCGTCGCGCACGACGGCCTTTGGCGTAGACTTGCGGATAGTGTGGCCCGTATCGCTGACGGATCCTTTGGAGACTGCAGCCCGTGGTGGTAAAGCACTCGATTCTTGTGGAAGTGGAGGCCGCTCTCTTGGCCGTCTATCAGGATGTTTCGCTCGTATGCTGGAGAGGTCGGGTAGGCTCTTTTTGGTATGGAGTGAATTTGGGTTACTGTCCTGTTTCCGTGCAAATGTATATGACGCGTTTCGACCGTGTATGGGAACTAGTGTGCTATGTCCGTCCACCGAAGCGGAGCGGTCTGATGAGGAGTAGCCGTCTGCCGGATCCGGTAGTGCTAGTCTCTGGGCGAGGCGATGATCACGGGGCGAGTCTGGTACACTGGACTGAGACATGTTGGAGTACTGTGACCCAACGGATTCATTTGATGGTGTCCTGTCATGGACGGGTGTTCGGCTGCTGCTACCTTGGCCACCGCGTCGATCATCCATGCTCGGTCGGCCGTATCGTGCCAAATGGTCACGGATCCACCCCTGAATGCTCTTGACCCACCGTGACGCCACGAGTGGATCGGTGCTGTTCGGAGCAACGTTTAAGATGTGCGGGGGCGGCCATTCTATGGGGTTGTGTTCGATTTTGAGGAGGTTGAGCTCGGTAAACTTTGGAAAGTAGGTGGGCAATGCCCCAATCTGGTTCCTGCCCAGGTGGAGGACTCTGATGTTGATGAGGGTGCCCGGGAATGCCGGGAATGACCTAATTTTGTTTCTGCTGAGGTCCAAAATCTCGAGTGATTCCATGGTTGAAATCTGGTTAGATTGCAATCAGTTCATGTCCGGCATTAAAGTCAAATAGAAGCGCGCGTGACAATAGAGGGTAGAGGGTAAACCTCAACGCAGAGAGGACGGAAGATGTTTGCCCCGCGAAGGCCTGATAATGAACAAGACAACGTACAACTTCGGGGAATTGATCAAGGGCGTTTGAGCGCAGGTTCAAATATCGTAGACGCCATAGCGAGTTGAAGGAGGCGGGGAGAGTCCGTAAATGGTTATTACTCAAAGCGATTCTTTGGAGAATTTGGTTAGCCTGGGTGATGACCTTGGCCTGGCGACGGGCTGGCTTACCGAAGGATAGTGCCATCATTGTCGTCGTCGTCGACGCTACGAAGCTGGGCTAGTTGCTGAACGGCATTATCTGGAATTTCCGTGATATTCAAGTGAGAAAGATAGAGAGAAGAGGGGGCCTCTGAGCCCAGGACGGCTTGAGCGATTTGAGCACTTGTGAGGGGACCACCTCCAGACGACGGCGAGGCGGGTAAAGAATCAGCGTAAACCATCCAGAACGGCGATGAATAAGGGCCTCTTGATAAAAGTCGCCCACGACGCCGGGTGCAAGTGTCGCTTCCACCACTTGGTCTCCAACCCCGTCGGCCTCCTGAATTATCTTTTTCTGTTTTTTGATAAAGAAATAGGGATCAAATACAATGGCTGGTATGCTCTCATTTCTGCTATATCCATTACGTTTTGCTAAGGATGCCGCTTTGGCCCATTTCAAGCCATCTACACCGTCTTCACGAGTCCTACGCATGCGCCGATACCCAATCACCTTCCAACGTTGATCGTCACGCCTCATGGTGAGTGTTCGCTCTCTCCGTCGTCATCGTCGCACTCATCGCTATCGGCGCGCTTATAGGACAGCCTGCAAACATTCTATATTCATATCTGCACACCAACTTTGTGAGAACTTTCCCTCCAGCAGAATCTTCTAGAGAATGCTTATTTGTTTAGAATGCAGAGAATTATCTACTCACCCCGTCTCCACAAGGCGACCTCTGTGTGGCCAAGCTATTTCCGCCTCGGCCTCCAGCAACGGGCAAACCGAACGCGTCTGATCCCGGTCATGGCTCCGCTTCATCACGGGTTGTTCGCTGCGAAGCTTCTCGGAATCTCAAATGGACTATCGCCAACACCGGCGTCATGTCTCCGATTTACAAGCTCTCTTTGCCTTCTCCGGACTCGGCCGACCTCCCTTTGTTCCAGATTTCGAAACCAAACCCGAATGCTACACACTGGAGCATGTTTTATTTCGCATATGCCGGTCATCTGATCCCGCCGAAGCGCATAGAGTTTGGCAAGATTCAGAAGAACCCTGCTACGTCTGGAGGAGGCACCAGGATCTCGATCACGGGCAAGTCTCCGGAAGAAAAGGCCGTTTGGCAGACGTTGGGAGAGGGAAACGAAGACTGTGTTGAATGGGTTGTCTTGTGCGCAGCGTTAAACTTGTTGGAGTACGTGAAGCCCTAGTTTCACAAGAGTATGCCGGTCTAACCACGTTTTAGTGATGAGATCCTCAAAGCAGCAGAGAAGAATGGAACGCCAGTCGGAGGAAGTGCGCCTGTTCCTGCTGCGGCTACTCCCCCTGGTGCAGGACGCGGCGGCCCTCCTCCCCCGATGCCTTCCAATGGTCCACTCCCACCTAGTTTGAGACCGGGAGGTGGAGGACCACCCCAGCAGCAACAGCAACAACGTCTCCAGCGACCTGGACCACCCCAAATGCAATCGTTCCCACCACCCGGTGGACGTGGCTACCCACCAAACGGTATGGGTGGCCCACCACCAGGGATGGGACCTGGTCCTGGCATGGGTCGAGGCATGCCGCCAATGGATCCGAGAGGAATGCCGATGGATCCCCGTGGGCAGCCAATGGGACCGCCTATGGGACAGCCAATGGGGGGTCCCATGGGGCAACCGATGGATCCTAGGTTTGCAGGAAACCCATATGGAGGACAAGGTCCACCACAACCAGGCGGCTATGGTGGTGGCAGTCACATGCCTCATGCCAACCCTCTGTTCCAGAACCCCCCTCCTGGAGGACAGGGTCCACCTAGAGGTCGAATTTAAGAACATTGGAGGTAAATATTCACGAGTTTTTTCAAGTGCTCTGTTTTTTTGGAACGTTGGACTCTGAAGTCGAAGATGGCCCGAACGATCGAACACGTCCTCATTTCTTTTTCTTGGAATGCCCTTCTGATACCGATCTGTTTCCACGAGTAATTATGCCTTTTATGATTCCGTTTCTTGCCCCCAATTTTCCTTTTTATATCCGGTGTTTGAGTAGTCGGCGTGGGCCATTCCAAAGAAAGAATGAAGACAAAGTACCTTTGCACATGCGTTACGCTACTAAGTATTCATATGCTTGTTTGGCGCATTATTACGTTTGATGATTAGGTCATGGGCGACCGAACGTAAAGGGGCTTAGCCATCTATCTGCGCTGTGAACGGTGCTTAGGAAACATAGAGATACCCGGTGCGCTTCCAATCAACGGCCATCGATAGCCTATCGGTACCTCTTTGTCAATCTATGTTTACGTGCTCTGAGCGCTCCGAACGGTGATGATATAAACCCCATCATCCCCCTCGTCCTTTCGTCAAACTGGCTGCCCTCTTATATCGCCCCTCTGCCTCCCCCGTTGCCTCTGTACGGTTGCTTGCAAGGCAAAGCACTCGGTCATTTGCAACATTCGCATCCTCTTCAAAGCTAGTAGCTCGTACCAAACCGCAAATAGCCATATCACGCAATATCGCAACAGGGAGACTAAATCAGGTTAGTATTATTGAATCTTCTTTGAATGTGACTCCTAAACTGATGTTCTATTCTGCATATTGTACTTCAACGAAAATTTTGTATTTTCGCCGTTGGTCAGCTCTCCAGAACATTTGCTACCATGCCACCAGTTACAAGTCCCAGTCAAGACAAGTACGATTACGTGATTATCGGAGGCGGTAGTGGTGCCTCTGGCTCTGGAGTGTGTTTTTCGTTTCTGCTCTGTGAGCCGTTATCTCATGTCAAACCCGCGTAGAGACGTGCCGCAATCTACGGAAAGAAAGTCGCCGTTGTAGAAGCAACCGGTGTTCTCGGAGGGTGCTGTGTCAAAGTCGGTACGTGTTCTCCCCCTACTCGAGACTTCCAAGTCTAACAGTATCCTCAGGATGTATCCCCAAGAAGGTATGAACCCTCATGCGTGTATATTCTAACTCCCTCTAACTCTTGCGTGAATAGATCATGTGGTATGCAGCAGACATGGCGGACAAGCTGAGGAACGCCTCTGGTTACAACTACCCACCCGTCCAGCATACGTTCGATTGGGAAACATTCAAGCCTAGAAGAGACGCGTACGTGAAGAATCTGACGGACTCTTATGCGCGCAACTTTGGCAAGGACGGCGTCGAGTACCACGACGGATGGGGTCGCTTCAAGGACGAACATACCGTCGAAGTCACGCGTCACGACGGTTCCACTTACGAACTGAAAGCGGATTACATTTGCATTGCTACGGGTAGCAGGCCAACCATGCCATCCGAATCCAAGATCCCAGGAGCGAAACTTGGAATCAATTCCGATGGATTTTTCGAAATTGAGAAACAACCCAAGAAGATGGTCGTTGTGGGTGCTGGATACATTGCGTTGGAACTCTCTGGTGTTTTGAACGCACTGGGAACGGAAACGCACATGATCATTCGTGGTGACACTGTCCTTCGAACCTTTGATCCCATGATCCAAGACACCATTACAAATTGGACCGAACATACTGGCGTTAAGATTCATAGGAAGACAAATGTCGTCAAAGTTGAAGGCACCAGAGTTGGCGAACCCGTCAAGGTCCATCTGGACAGTGGTGATGTCATTGAGGCCGATTACTTGCTTTGGGCTATCGGAAGAGAGCCTGTCACTGAGGATTGCGGACTGGACAAGGTCGGTGTAAAGGTAGATCCCAAAGGAAACGTCATCGTGGACGAATGGCAAGCAACCAATGTCCCCAACATCTTTTCAATTGGAGATTGTCAAGGAAAGGCACTGTTGACACCAGTGGCTATCGCAGCTGGAAGACGTATTTCGAACCGCTTGTTTGGACCCGCGCAGTTCAAGGATGACAAGCTCTCATACGAAAACATCCCATCGGTCGTGTTCTCGTAGGTATTTTTTGTCTTCGTAATGGGAGGAGTCCTCACCACTTTACAGCCACCCACCAATTGGAACCGTCGGCCTAACTGAACCTGAAGCTCGCAAGAAGTTTGGGGACTCTGTCAAAACTTGTAGGTCTTTCGTAGTTCCTCTGGGCAAATACTAACACCAATAACGCCAGATAACGCCAAATTCAAGTCCATGTTCTTCGACTTTGTGGATGATGACCACAAAGAACCAACTGTCTACAAGCTTATCGTCCATGGCCCAGACGAGAAAGTAGTGGGTTTGCACATGGTTGGAGCAGGGAGCGACGAGGCCATTCAAGGATTTAGCGTAGCCGTCAAGATGGGTGGTACGTAAACTGTCCACTTCTCCTCTCATAATCTCATGCTTTCGCAGCTACGAAGAAAAACTTTGACGACACCTGTGCAATTCACCCAACGTACGTTCTAGTCCCCGTGACACCCACTCGTGCTGACTTGTTTTCGCTCTCTAGATCCACTGAAGGTACGCTGCTATGTAAACATGAATATGAACCGAGCTTAATCCTCTCTTCCAGAGATTGTCACTATGCGGTAAATTTTGTAGACTATCTGGGCGGGAATAGTGCAATAAAATCAATGATTGCAAAACCTATTGAGCGGGTGATACAAATGCTAAGACAAAAATACAGGAGACGCCTCCATGAGCACGCTCATACCCGGCGATCAAAAGAGACCTCTCCGACAGGGGGTTGATAACACCCAGCAACAAGACAGAGATTCCGAGGGGTAAACTGGACATTGAAAATGGGCGTGCGTTTGGTTGGGAATGTCTCCATGAGATCGCGGCTGAAGGGCTCGACGTTAGCTACAGGATCGGGTATGGAAAAGAAGTCCTTACGTGACAAAGTTGTCGTCCTCTTCTTTCTCCGTTGGTGCTTCTGCGCCACTTGCAGTAGGCTTTTTTGCGAATCCATTGGCATCAACTAATGATGCATCCTCGGCACTAGTTTTGGTGGCTAGTCCTCCGGCCGACTTTACATCCCAGCATCTTACAGTCCAGTCTGCACCACCACTGACAAGCACCGATGTTTCCTGCGAGAATGCGAGAGAATATATGGTAGCGGTATGTCCGGTCATTTTCTTGACACGCTTTCCGGTGCCAAGGTCCCATAGGTTGATAGCCAAATCCTCCCCTATATAACGGTGAGAAGAGTTCATTCCCGGCCACTTGCGTCTCACCTGCACTAGCGAGGTACTTTCCGTCTGGACTAGTTGCCATTGCTGTGACTGGCCCTTGATGGCCAATAAAGACACGCACACAAGTGCCACTTTGTACATCCCACAACCGACAAGTCGTGTCTGACGAGCCGGTGGCCAAATAAAGCGAGTTCGGGTGGAACTTGACACACTGTAGTGGTGTTCGTAAGTAAGTAAGTAATTGATCACGCAAGCAAAGACATCTCGTCACTTACATCGACATCACTGAGATGACCAGCAAAGATCCTCAGTGGAGAGACCCGGTCACTAGTCCATAACCTTGCCGTATTATCTCGACTTCCCGTTGCAAAGTAGATACCTCGGGGACTCCACTCAATATCCCACACAGGCTTTGAATGACCGCGATACGCAACGACGTTTGTCATAGTGTCCAACGACCAAAGCCGAGCAGTACTATCGGCGGAGGATGATAAAAGGAAGCGAGGGGGAAGGGCGGCACCCCCAGAGGGCTCAAAGCTCAGCCCATACACTGGAGCGGAATGACCGATCAGCTTGCGCGTGATTGTACCATGACGTTCTTTGATCTCCCGTACTATACAAGGTTAGATTCTGATTCAACGCGGAGAGGTCGTGAGACGTACAGTCCTTGACCTCAGATAGATCAAAATCGCTTCGCAGAGCTCGCAGTTTGTCTCCTTTTGTACTCCACAGGCGGATGTAACTTTCGGAAAACCCAGCAGCAATCAACGTCGAATCTGCGGAAAAAGTGGCACTCGAAACCCTATCGCGGTCATTCTAGTGCCTTTCTCAGGTAAAAGATAGCGGCTTACCCCTCTGGAGCGTCTTTAAACGTAAAACAGCATACACTGGGTAAAGCCTTTTGCCTGGCAGTGACCTGACGTTGATCAAAACCGTTCATTGAAAATTCTTTCCGTTCCATTGCGCTAAACGTTGTTGGGTCAAGCTTGATCCGTCTTCGAATATCGCGCACTCGTTCGACTTCTCGTTTGATGTCTATTATGCGGAAGTTTGGTGGCATTGGTGGACCATCTGCTGGAGTGGGTACTGGGTGGCCGTTGGACGGGGGTTGTACCAAGCCACGCAGGTCAGGAGCATTGGGATGTGGAACAAGACCATTAGCCATCTGCATGCCATGCATTTGGTCATCCTGTAGAGCCTTCTCCACTTCTTCTTTGAGAGCTGGCTCGGGCCCAGGAAGTCCGAGCTTTAAGTCGGGATGCGAGGCATTATACTCCTCAGCGGCGGTTCCGTTCGTCATTAGTATATCTCCGTCTCCATCCGGTTGCTTTGAAGGAACAAGTTTGGTTATGAGGCCGGTCGACTCCTCCCAAACATTTGGGGATATGGTTAACGAATGGGACGAGGTGACTGTGCGGGCATGCTGTTAGCATATATATCGTATGTGAGACTTGATACGTACCATGGAATTCTAAACAGTTGTTAATAACCTTGAGTACTTGGTCACGACCCGCCTTAGCACGCTCGCCACCCATAATTCCTACTCCAGAGCCCATATCCTCGCCACCCACGCCGTCCGTCAACCATCCTAGCAACAAGTCTTTGCCTGATTTTGAAAGTCGAACTACATATTTTTCCTCTCGATATCGTCGTGCAAGGTCACTCTGCCCAACATGAATGGGCATCGTCAAGGCAGACAAACGATCCAGAACAACGCGATGGTTGACGGAGAAATAGCGATAGAAGCGTCGCATAAACATACGGGCTACATCCTTTGTTGAATGGTGCGTCTAACGGTGAAAATATGGTAAACTAACCTCCTTCTAGATAGCCTTCTTGCACAAGGTCGAGATAAAAGTGTACAAACATGGGGAAAAGCAATGGCCGGAACTCTGGCTATTGATTTCGTTAGCAATAGAACAAGATTACGAGAGGTGGTTGAGAACCTTGTACATGTCCAACGAACCCTCTACCCATGCTTGCAAATCTCTGAAGGCTTCTTGTCTGTTGAGTGGGTCATCTGATAGTAGTTGGCTGGCGGTTGCGGCACCCAATTCCGTCAGGCTGGACTGGGGTGGTTTGGATCTTGGCTCCCTTGAATCTCTCGAATCTCTCGCTTCTTTGGAGTTTTTAGAAGAAGGATCCGATAGAACGCCTGCTACACGTTCGGAGATGCCGGGTTTATCAAAAGGAGAGTCCCCTGTTGGTTTCTGGCGGGGAAGATGCCTGTTAACGAGATCTGAAGAGCTTATTGGTGGTTGTGCTTGAACACCAGAGACCAGTCCTCCTGATCTTGACTGGATTATGGCGGCAATGTCGGCGTAGCCGCGCTGTTCGAGTACGGCTGCAGCCAACTGGTCCAAGTCACGGCCAGAGAGTTTATTTATCGCGACTCCATTGACGACAAGTGCTTCATTTCCATCCAATTTTGGAGAATCTCCATCTGGCGTTGCGGACATTGTCGAGGTCGGAAGTCAACTTTTGAAAAGGAAGCTAGACCCGACCATGAGTGTCGCTCGGTCTCAGCTCAGCTTAAAATGCTCCAAACTAGCTCTACGTGTTTCTGGAAAGCGTAGCATTGGACAGGTCGCGTCTCCTCTCGCAGCAACTACGCAAAAGCCTTACTATGTTACTTCTCCTATCTTTTACGTGAATGCTGGTTTGTAACGCAAGTTTCAGTTGCTTTGGAATCTGAGTTTCTCTTAGCACCTCATATTGGACATCTATACAGCATGGTTGTCGCCGACATCTTTGCACGTTGGGAAAAGTTGCGAAATCCTTCTCGAATCACGCTCTTCACCACGGGAACCGACGAACACGGATTAAAGATACAGCAGGCTGCCACTTCACAGAATCTGTCGCCACTTCAGCTTGCAGATGCCACTAGTGAACGCTTCAGGGTATGCTAGGAATCATTGGTATACAAAGCTCGTAGCATTGATAGGACATTTTCAGGATCTTGTAGCAGCTTCTGGACTCGCTTCCACTTCGTTCATTCGTACTACAAACCAAGACCATGCCAAGGCAGTGGAAGACATATGGGTCTGTAAATTACCGTGTCAAAGCAAAAACCCGACTCAAAAATGATAGTGCAGACTGGTGAAAGGGGGTCACATATATAAAGGCGTGCATTCAGGATGGTATGCCGTCTCAGACGAAGCGTTCTATACCGCATCCCAGGTCGAGGAGGTATTCGATGCCACAACTGGCACCCGTTCGCATGTAAGAACGTGATTTTCAACATAAGGATGCCGTCTAATATCTTTTTAGAGATCAAAGGAGACAGGGAAAGAAGTCGTGTGGACAGACGAAGAAAACTACAAGTTTCGTCTTTCAGAATTTCGCCTCCCGCTAAAGAAGTGGATTGAGAGTACCTCCGGTAATAGCATTTTATTCAAATAGTTGACCGACATCTAATTGAACATATAGCGATTGTTCCACGACAAAGACAGGACGAGATTCTGGATTATCTATCCGACGAAGCATCCGTTCAAGACCTCTCCGTCTCACGTCTAAGCTCGCGTGTTTCGTGGGGACTTCCTGTGCCGAACGACCCTATGCATACGATCTATGTTTGGCTCGACGCTCTTACGTCCTATATGACTGCAGTTGGCTTGCCTTGGCAAAATCAGACAGAAATGAGGGCGTCAGGGTGGCCTGCCGATATGCATGTTGTTGGAAAAGATATTCTACGGTAAATTCATTTCCTATGAATCCTCAGTCGAATACTAAAGCCGGTCACAGCTTCCACGCCATATATTTTCCTGCATTTCTAATGGCGCTTGATCTGCCATTACCAGGTGGAATTCTTTGCCATGCCCACTGGACAATGAATCGACAGAAAATGTCCAAGTCTGTGGGTAATGTGGTGGATCCGTTTGAGATTCTACAGAAATACGGGCGTGACAGTGTCCGATGGTACCTTGCGAGAAACGGTGGTAACTTTGCCGACGACGTTGGTAAGGATCTCCGGAATGCGTAGCTCAAAAAACTCAACCTTGGCAGACTGGTCTTTGCGTCAACTCGAAATATTGCATGACCGTGACCTGAGAGGATTGGGAAATCTTTATAGAAGGCTTCATGCTTCGTCTTTGTGCGATGGCACATGTTTCGCACTTCCATCGTATTCACCACATGACCCTCTTGAGCGTGAGCTCACCGACGCTCTGATTTCTCTCCCTGGAGAAGTCACAGACATGATGAAGTCGAAGGCGATATCTCGGGCGGTTGACGTCATTATGGCCCGTATCGAATTGGTGAGTGGTTTGAGGTTATTTTAGTCATTTAACGTGGCTAAAGCCTCCTGATATTGCAGACGAATCGGTATCTAACGCAGCGAGAGCCTTGGAAAGAGGATGACCCGACGCGCCGTGGAGTGGCTCTCGCCTTGGGACGCGAATCTCTACGCATATGCGGTATCCTATTACAGCCCTTCCTCCCCGCAAAGATTCCGTTGCTTCTTGATTGGCTGGGGGTTCCTGCAGATCAGCGTGGCCTGATATGGGCATCGTTTGGTGCAGTGCAGAGCATTGGGGGCTTGCCCGCAACTCCCGATCAAAAGTTATTCACTACAGTTAAATAGATAGTCAGTCTGAGTTTGAAAATTTAATATATATCGCATAAACCCAAATGCCGAACCACGCAAAGACTCCACCACAATTCAATTTTCCACTTTTTCACTCCCGCTCGTTCTCTTCTTGGCCTTTTCCTTATTCTCCCACCCTTTGGGTGTGCAACATCCAGACTTTACAAGGAACAGTCCCGAAAACAACCTGGAGTACTGGAGCATATGAGGATCACGTATTTGAGGACAATTTGCCTCGCGTTGGGCAGCCATGTTTCGATATCAGGAGCATTCTCGTTTTCGTACTCGGCTCCCAAATCCTGCGACCCATTTGAAGTATCCTGGAATGGTAAGAGGCTTTGACCGAAAGACATGAAATGCGCTCATGCCTCTTCGCGAATCACAGGAGGAACTGGGCCGTTCTCTATGTTGCTGACTACCGTAAGCATGACAATACCAGACATATAACTCTCATAATGTTGACAATATGTCACTTATAGCCTTCTGGGACTCCACGGAATGTGTCGATACCGGACGATGCATGGTCTGGCTCCTCTGGCTCATTCACGAGCACATTAAACTATACCTCTGGACAGAGCTTTATCATTACAATGTCAGATTCAACAGGTTTTGGAACAGGAGGCAATTCGGACTTGCTCATAGTTGGAAGTGGAACCACCAATACGCAATGTAATACAACCAATCCCAGCGCAGATTTTTCGTTTCAAGTCCCGTCCAACATCCAGCAATGCGGGCAATATTTGTTCAGCAACTACGACGCTGCTACTCAACGTGAGTAGCGGAATTTTATGCCAATGACGAAATCTGACCGTTTGTTTCAGCAATTCAGATACATGGGCTTATTCCTCTCGGGTCGAGTTTCACAATCAACCCTCCAAATGGAGCTTCTTCCTATAATTGGACTGTCAATGTCGCATCGGGTACAAGAGTCGTCTTTTTCATGACAGACGCAGAAAGTCGAATAGGCAGCGCGTCAAACCTACAGTGGGTCGAGCTTGCATCCCTGAGTTTCATTATATCTGACACGGCTATAGACAAATAGGCTCAAGTAACAATAGCACTTGTATCGACGGAAATTCACCGCGTTCCACTGTGTCATCCGCAACAGAACAGCCTACCTCTACTGCTTCAGGACCTTCTCAAACTCCCGGTGGTGGGGGTCAGCAACACGGGAACAGTAATGCAGCCATCATAGGAGGAGCCGTTGGTGGTGGTGTAGCCCTGTAAGTGATATATACATCCCACTGTCTTTGTACCCTTACGATGTTACCCAGAATTCTCGCCATCATCCTACTTGTGTTTTGCTTCAAACGAAGACGCGCGGACCCGATGAAACGATATTCGCGAAAGCGTGCAAAAGACGGACTTGATGGTATGCGTGCTCTCGATCTTGCACCGTCTACGCCAAGTCTGCCTGGCCAAACAAATCACTTGCCTCCTATGGACTTTGAAGCCCATCCGTTTGTTTTACCGCCCCCGAGTAGCCACAGTGGAGGTGAAAACGTCCCAATGTCCCCTACCACACATTCGGGACAATCTGGCGTGGGTAACAACCCACCTCGTATGGGACATACCGCTCGCAGTCCATCACAAGGGACTACAGACGGATCATCAGCCGCAGCGCGAAAGGCTGCAGCGGCAGGACCCTCTAACCAGCGTTTAGCGGCACCCAGGTTCGTCCTGCATACCGACGCTGGCTCCATTGAAAATATGACCACGGACACGGTGGAGCTACCGCCGACGTACAATGCTGCCAACGCTGCCAACTCTTCTAGCGGGAACTCGGGATCCGGGACATCTGGCAATACCCCTCCAACTCTTAATGGCGCAGGCGCCAGCCAAAGCTCACCTGGGACAGAAACCCACTCGGCCGACGTGCATTCTCAGACCAATGCTGCGTCGGCCACTTCCAATCACTAAATGGACATGGATTGGGAGTCACACTTGAATATTCTTTAATGTATACTCGCCGCGTTTGCTGCTGCATGGCTCGCACAGATTCCAGATATCTCACATTCTTCGTATGCTTGACCACTTGTAATTGGAATTATTTTTTTGTACGAGCATTGTAACCGCATAACGTCGGCAGGTACCAAATACAGTCAGCTACCTAGCTATAGGTTTACCAGGCAGCTTTTACTTTAAGGATAATTTACCCCCTATCATGTCTCTGACGACAATGTCCATCTCGGCTTTGGTTTCCCAAAACGTTCTCCACCAGGCTTCATTTACCTGCTCAATACCACCCAATTTCTCCTCGTCAAACTTCATTGACTTCGTATCCCGGACTTCCCCCCAATGTGCACGAAGGAGCTCTCGCCACCACTTCATAATGATGGTGGCCTTCTCTATACCCGTGCCTGTACCCTCCATTTTTAAGCACTTGATCAGCCATTTCCGCAAAGCGTCGATGTCTGCAGGGGAGGGTGCAAGCTGCCCCTTGTGGCAAGTGACAACCCATCGTTTGATATGGGCCTGGATATCCCCCATATTGACCAAATCAGTTGGTGGATTGGGTTTGTTTGGGTTCTTCGTATGTGATTTGGCTCCTTGGTCTGCTTGCTCCGCACGAGAAGCCAGATTCAAGGCGACCATTTCGGGGAATTTGACCTCTAGCTTTACTCCTTCATTTCGTGGAGCGTCAATTGACGGGGAACGCGCAAGTCGTCCACGATCTAGACCGAAACCAAATCCACCCGCCTTTGCCATGCTCGGACTTCCTGCTCTCTCCGCCAAGTTCATCAGGCCCTTTGATCCAAATTTCTTCTTTCTAGCACTTTCTCTTCCGTGTAAAAGCTGTTCTCTTTGTAGATCCTTGGGAAGGTCAAAGTACCAGTCGGGGTCTATTCCAAGTTCTTGTAACTCTTCCCTGGAGGTCTGGTTGGCCTCCTTTTGTTTCGTGAACAGGATGCTTGTGTTTGGAGCGAGAATAGTTTTCGTTTTGGGGTGAAGCTGGCGCGTAATATGTCCGACACTTTTCGTGGGGGTATTGGAGGCAGAGACGGCCCCTGCTGCTTTCTGTTGAGCTCGAGGTGTCTCGGATGCAAGGGAGGAAGGACCGGGGACCTCTACAATGTCGTCGTCAACTGGGGCGATAACAGGCACTGGCTGCTTTGCCTGAGCATCTGGCACCTCAACGACTTTGTTCGCCGATTCCCTTAGTTGTCCAAGAATCTCCTCTCGGATGTCTTCGGGAAGCTCGTCCAAGGTAGCTCGATCCAATGTTTCCGCTGTCAGCCCCTCGAAACTTGTACTCAACTCTCCATCGACAACAGGCTCGGCTTGGTCGCTGGTGGACTTTGCTCCTTTGTCTGGCGAAGCTGGGAAGCTCAATTTTTTTTGCCCGCTTTCCAGCTTTGGTTCGCTTTCGGTGGTGGTACCTTCCTTTCCTTCTAGCTTGGTCACTTGTAATCCCAAGCCGCGTAACTCTCGAGGGTCAAAATTAAAAGAGTCGAGAAGTTTCCACGCCGCTTCGCCGATAATACTACCGTCGTGAGTCGCGCCGCTCGAGTTTGATGCGTCGACAAGCGGGACACTTTTGGAGAACTGTTCACAAATACCATGCCCCATGAACTTGGGTGGCTCTACTGGTGCTTCGGGGTGCCGTTTCATGATCTTTATAGTTAACAGTCGGCCCTTCATGTCGATTGCTTGGAGACGCGACGCAACCTCTTGTCCCAATTTGCGCATAAAGAGGGCTGCCTGGTCGTTCGCCTCAAACCTGATACCAAACTGAAGACTATTAAGTTATCTTTGGACAGTAAAACGGGAGCAAACATACGTTGATTTCGGCGGAAACCGACTTTCTCTTTTGGTCGAGCTGCAGCTTGCTGTCGTCTAGGCCCCTCGCAGCCTTGTAAAGCTTGTCTCCCATTGCTGGCCCAAATATTCTGACAAGAGATGTCCTGGGTTTTGGTAGGATATCGCCAATGGTTTTTATTTGAAGTTTCTCTTCCGCTTTCACCTTGGTTGCATGCCCAACGCCCCATATCATATCCAGAGGAAGGGGAGCCAGAAATTGCTCCGCATCTTGAGCGAGGAGATGATATGAGCCAGCTGGTTTAGCCCTCCTTGATGCTATACGGGCCAAGAGTAGGTTTTCTCCGATACCAATGCTGACTATTAAAATACTCATGTCACTAAGAGCATATAATAAAGTGATCACACAAACTTTGGCACTGGGTAACTTCCAGAACACGAGCACGAATCTGCTCAGCAAGCAGCTTCGCAAAATCGGTTGTCACGGAAGCAGGGTCTTGCGACAATGTTTGCACTTTGAGATTGGCGACTGCGTGACTAACATCTAGGAGAGCTTCGTCTACTGAGACGGCTTGAAGTTCGTCCGTAAATGACAAAAGAATTGTGTAAAACTTGAGGGACAACTCTTTGTACCTAGATATTTGTCAGTAAGCATGGCTTTTAGGGGATGGGAGTATTCACCTTTCAAACTCATAGGGCAAGGTGATGACTTCGGGGCATAATTGTCGCGCTTGTCCCAGGCTAAAGTAAATCGTGAGCAGTGATAGTAATAGAATCTGATAATCCATACCTCATTCCGTTGTGTATCCCAGTCGCTCGGGCCTCGTAGCTAGAGCTGGCTACTTCACTGGTACTCGCCGCTCCTTCTCCGGTGCTCTGAGAATGACAGACTACAGTAGGTTTTCCTCGATGCTCCGGATGAGCCAAAAGAGATGCTGCCACAAAGAAAGAATCAAAGTCACAGTGCATATAGACTCGTTGTAAGACGGGTTGAGCCGTTTCTTTTCCTTTCTTGCTCGGGGAAGATGCTTCCCACGTTTTGAGAAGTTCTGCACCTTTCATACTGACACCATGTCCCATCTGTTTCCTTGTTTGTATTTCATCGGCGTCACCTGATGAGGGGCCATCTGCGCTGTCATTCTGCTCCCGCGCACGGCTAACAAGATCCTTCAACTCTGCTTTCCACATGGATAAATGATGGAGCCGAGAATTCTCGTAATAGTTATTGATAAATTTCGTACCAGATGTGGCCGTGTTTTCTTGTTTCCATCCTGGCTGGGCCATCAACCGCTGAGCAGCCAGGTTGGACTTGTTCAGGGCATATGAAGGTATTCTTGCGGCTTGTTCCATAGTAACCGGGTCGGTCATGTATATTGGGTCCTTGATAGTAGTCGCAGGTTTGCCTGCCGCTTGGTCTGCTTTTCCGAGCTGGCTTGCTTGAACAGGTCGTAAAAGTGTCTGGTCACCACGTTTGCCCTGTGCGAGATCGGCTCTCTGATCAATCACCAGCTTGAAGTCGGTCCATGGCAGCAAAAAGCCAGCCTTTACGCTCTCGACTATCCAAGCAGGGCGGGCCACTCTCATCCGTGCGAATTCTTTGACCTTTGCTGGTGTAAGATTCATTGCGAGAATATGTGTGCTACAAAGGATCCCGGTTAAGCTGTGGCGTTGTGTGGCAAATTGATAGGCGACGTACACCAACGACTTTTTGGTCAGATACGCATGAAAAATACCCCCGTGTTCTACTATCATCCCTCTAAGCTCCTGTAAGGAGGGTTCTACTCTCCCGTTGATCTGTGAGGCAATCAGTCTTCGTAGTCCGGTCCTGTTTGCATGAACCGTACATAAATCTCAATGCCTTCAAAAATATTGGATTTTTTCTCCGTCATATCCGCGTTTTGTATTTGCAGTTTGGCGCGTTTTCTAGCCATGTACTGTCCATAATCCCCAAAGACTGATGCCCCGTAGATATCATTCTTATCGGTTTTCTGTCTCATAGTGGCCAGTATATGAGGATTCACATCACTCTCTTCCTCATCCCCTTCCTCCAGTTGCTCAAGCTTTCGTTTCTCTGGGAGTGCGACACGAGTTGGAGAATCTGCTTTGGCTGGGAGGGAGTCTACGTCCATTTGCATTAACGCGTCTTTGAAATCTTCTTGGTCATCTTCAAAGTAATCCGTGCTTTGCGAGCTCTTCATGACGAGGAAGGCGGTCGGAGTAGACGACGTCCTCGGCCGTCAAGGTACGCAACCTTTGTCAGCAATTAGCGCCAATTCGCCACTGACCACCATATCCGATAAAAGCTACTGGTCAGCCGTTGAACCCCGAGTAAAGACGCCCTTGCTAAGAATCATCTTAGATCCATCCAAGCACTCTTCTTGAATCATGTCGACTCGCGTGCCACTGATATTTGGGACAATGACGTTTGGGTACCCGGGCAAGAATGGCGTTCGGACAGATACTTTAGGTGAGTTTTTGTGCTTTGATTGGGCTCCAGACACTAAGCTCTCGTTGCCATAACCAGAGGGATGTCAAGGAATCCTGGACGTCTTTTTCAAGCACAATGGCAAGGAAATAGACACTGCAAGGCGAGTCGACAGCTCTAGTACTTATATACAAGCTAAAATTTAAGTTAGAATGTATGCTGAGGGAACCACTGAGGAGGCATGCTTCAGATTATAGGGATTATGGCTTCCGTTTCACAGTTCCACAGGTACTCGCTAAGCTCAACGTCAACGGAGCAACTGTAGATACAAAGTCAGTATAGCTCTTGAACTAGTTCCGGTTGGTTTCTGATTTGGCGACCAGAGTCTACCCAGTAAACCCAGGGGATCACCACCCCGACAAACTTAAAGCTACTTTCGAGACATCGCTTGAAAAGCTGGGACCCATCAAACCCCGCGTCTTGTACCTCCACGCCCCTGATCGCAGCGTCCCTTTCGAAGACACCGTTGCGGCGATGTAAGTTTAGGCAACCTTCTCGAAAATGTCTTGTTCATTCGTTTATAGCGACGCTTTACACAAGGCAGGAAAGTTGTTAGTACCTTAAAATGATACCGCAGAGTAGTCCCCTGACTCTCACAAGTGAGATATTTGGGCTCTCAAATTATGCCGCTTGGGAAGTCGCAGAGATCGTAGGAATATGCAAGGCCAAAGGATTCGTGCAACCCAGGATTTACCAAGCCATGTACAACCCGATCACCCGCGCCATTGAAGACGAGCTAGTCCCTTGCTTACGTCAGTAATAGCCAACATCGACTCTAAAATATGCTAAAGGGGTTTGTGTACAGGCAAATATGGGCTTCGACTTGTGGTGTATAATCCTCTTGCCGGCGGCTATTTGGCTGGAAAGGTTTCTCCTAGCGCTGTGCCGGGTAGGAAACAGAGCTATATCCCACAAATTAAACTAATCACGTTGTATAGCCGATGGCAGATTTGGAGGCGAGTCCGCCATGGCAAAGATGTATCGAGAACGATACCTCCAAGGCGCATATACTGAGGCACTGGAAACAATCAAAGAAGCAGCTGTACGTTGTGGTCTGTCACCTTGGAAAGTTTTAACCTAATATACCATCTAGGGAAGGCACCAGCTCCGTCTCACTGAAGTTGCCCTTCGCTGGATGCAGCATCACAGCGTTTTGCAGCCTACGGACGGAGTAATCTTGGGAGCAAGCAGTGCACAGCAGCTGGAAGACAACTGCACGGATAGGTAATTGACCTGGAGACATATAGTACCATATATTGACACTTTGTTTAGCGCGAAGGGCCCTCTCCCTCAGGACGTGATTGATTCATTGGATCTTGCTTGGAACAAGGTGGGAATGAATTGTCCAAAGTATTGGAGGTAGATTTCCTATCAAAAAAAGAATTCACAAATACGTTACACACATAGTCGATACAAAGTTCTCCGATGCAAAAATGGGTTCAAGCCTTCACTTGTAACAGAGGTTCTAGTCAGATTCACTTTCATATTCTATTTCGTCCACGTAAGTGATTCTTGTGCCCATTTTGCGGCTTGAGACAGCTTGTCTGGTACATCCTTCGTCTCTAGAGCCGTTTTGAGAATATCCTGGTACGAGTTTGCTAGTTCTTCCTGCGATTTCTTGTCTTCGGAGAGGTTTCGTGCCAGGGTTCCAATCAGGGAACAAGCATTTGCTCGTAATTCGGGTGGATATTTGCCGCTCTCGTTTGTGATAATCGCCTTTAGCATGGCTATTCCGTTGGCTGGCGCCGCATCTTTCGTATCAGCCGCATCCTCAGGGGCGTCCCCTGCAGTCAACGCAGGATATACCGTGGTAGCTGCCGGGTGTGGTTAGTATATAGGGGCCTTGGGGACATTAATCGTACATACCCGTAGCAGCTTTGCTGGCTATCAAGGATAACGCCAAAGTGCTCTCGCTAAGCAAAATGACGTGCTTATGGCCTTCCACGAGGAGATTTGCGAGGGCCTTTATGATCTTCTCTTGGCATAGGGCGTCAATGGCTTGCCTTCGTCTTGAATCGAAATCGGCTGGTGCGTTCGCTGGTGGGTCTTTCTTCCACATGGATTTGACACAGTAGGCGAGAACGCGAGTTCCTTCACTTTTGACAATTACGGAATCAGACCGTCGAACGAGCGCCACAATTTGATCGGTTCCAGTCGGAGCGTCGCCGCTCACAAGGCGCAGTGTGTTGTCGACTTGAGGTTGAGTATAATCAGGGAAATGATCACACGTGCACTTGAAAACAAGACTCACCATCACCATTGCAGAGGTGCTTGGCTACTCCAATGGCCGACACTTGCACCGTCTCTGCCATATCGCAACCTTCTCCCCAAACTTGGGAGCGAGTAAATTGCTCCAAGATCCCCGATTGTCCAAGTGGTCGTCGATTTGACGAGGCCTGAGCGAGATTCTTGAGCAATCCTGCCACTGCATGCTTCACTTTGATGTCCGCTTCGACAGTCAAAAGCGGAATTAATGAGGGCAATAATTTGTAAGGTCCCTGTACTAGTGATTCGCAGTACGCGTCTACCGAAAAGTTAGAGAAGAAGCAGGGGGAAATCGCTATTTGCACCTTTTCTGGCCAAATTTCCTAGGGTCAGACACCCGGCGATGATCAGATCGTCTCGCTTTGAGCTGTCCGTGTCGGTTAAGATCCACTTGACCATTCTTTTGACAAGAATTTCTCCATTTCCCCAGAAGGTATCCATGGCCTTTGTCTCTCCTGCAATAGAGACGAGGGCTTTGATGGTCCCAGCTTTGCACGTATCAAAGCTTTTCTCTCGTTGCTTGCGTTCTTCCTCCCCATCTAAATTCCAGTATTCTGGGTAGTCAGCCCCTTCGATGAAATCAACGAGCTGCAAAATGAGGGACTGTTCTGCTGGATGAGAAAGTGAATCCGCAAAACGCATACGAATCTCTTCAGAATCGAGAGAGAGGCCTTCAAGGAGCGTCACACATTCCTCTAAAGACTCGACGTCTGCGTTGATCAGGGCCTTTCGAGATTCGGCATGTTCGACTAAGGGGGATGACGGCTTTTGAGTTGGAATGAAGCCGCCAAGGGTGAACAATAAAGGTTCCAGAGACTCTGGGCCCAATGTTGAAGCCTCTGCTACAATATATGGTTGAATATATGGTTGTAGCGTTGGTAAGGGCGACTCACCTTCTTCGGCAATTGCCGACAGTAGCCTCCAAGACCAGTCTGAGAGCCCACTCCGGATCTGATACGACGAGATCAGGGTTTCGAGAGACTCTTCTTCGGTTGATTTTGTGGGCCATCGGGCTGGTGGGTAGAGTGCTTGAGAGACACAAAGGATCGTGTTTGGAGCCTTGAGTGAGATGAGGTGAGAGCGCGCTGGAGCTATTTTCCAATTTGTCAGAAATGAAGAGTCTTGTATTTAGTTTCAAGAGACTGTACCGAATGAATAACACGAGTTGAGGAGGGCGCCTATAGCGGTCTTTGCCACTTTCAAAGCGTCTAGTGTGAGGTTCTGGACAGAAATGTAGCCTTGTAGAAGAGAAAGAGCACTCTCATGAAAGTTTGCGTCTAGAAACTGTTGTCGATTTGCATCTAGTAGGGAGAGCGCGCTTGAGTTGCCACCATCAGTGATTTTGTGTGCGTAATTGGTGACGGACCATGATCCATGCACAAGTTTGCGGTGAGTCTCAGCAGCTCAAAGGATGCAAGTGCAACAGGTTGCTGTGGTAGTCCCTTTTCAAAGCCATTGTTTAGGAGCTTTACGATGCTGGCGGGTAAGGCCTCCTTGCCGAGAGCGGAGTGGAGATCTAGCGAGTCGTTTAGAGACAGTTTCTATACCACTATGCGACATAACTTACCAGATTCATCTTTGGATCGGAGGGCATTGGCCAGCTCGCGCGCGTCTACCTCAATTTCTGCCCATGGAACGGTATCCTGCGCAGCCGCAGAGATTATCCGCCTTGATGCGATTTGAGACGATTCAGCGTTGGAAACGGAAGCCATGATAGCGATAAGATGGTGGCAGCCAAAGCTAAAAGTGGGTGACTGAGTGTGCCATATTCATTTGTCCCTTGGTTCCATATGGCGCATCGTAGGCGAGTTCGTGATTTTCTCACTGCTTCACGTTGGCATAGCCTTGTAATCGATATTATACCCCTAAATTAAATGTCAAGAGTTTTCTAGCTCGTTAGCCAAGCGAACAAAGTTGCTCGCGTACGGAAACAACCGGAGAGCTTGAAACCCCCGGTTGTTTTGGGGCGTTTTTTTTGTTATTATTTTTGTTGAAAAAGGGTTGGTTTTGGTTCGGTTGGGTTCGGGATCTGGAGCCCCACCAGAATCTGACTTTTTGCCGTCCGCGGAACGCCTCAACAAACTGTCGTACGGTATCGGGCATCACCGCCCTCCCCCGTTTTACCCTTTTCTCGTGTCTAATTAGACACTTCCTGTCAAGAACCACATCTAGGGTTTTCTCACCGTCGTCGCCGTAGAAAAACCGCCTAACTCCGCGCGACCGGTCACCAGCCTTCCAGTGAAGCGAACTGTAGATGGTTGCGCTTACGAGCACGTTATGGACCTTTTTTCACCGCTTAAAGGGAACATCGCAATTGAAGCGAAAACACCGCCTGTGGCTTCGAAAGTTCGCAATGAAGCGAGTGTGAGACTTACTCCCAAAGTCCACATGGAGAAGCAAGGCCACTATAATACACCGACTTTGGCTCATTTCCACACTTCACCCCATTTCCCTCGCACCATATCTCTACTCCCTTGGTCGCCATGTCCGACCTGGAGAAGAAGAGCTCGCGAGACTCGTCGAGCAATGAGAAAGCGTTTGTGAAGGAACAAATCGAGGCCGGAAACCCCGAAGATCACTATCATGAAAATGTCACAGAAGAGGAAGAGACACTCCATCGAGGTCTCAAGGCCCGTCAAGTGAGTATAGCTGGTCGTATGATGTCATGTAACGGGGGCTTACTATCTATCAAAGATTTCGATGATTGCCCTAGGAGGTAAATCGACCTACTCTCGAAACTGAGGAGACTACTGACAGTACGATTACAAGGTGCCGTGGGTACTGGTTTGATTATTGTGAGTCAATCTGCTTCGTGGGAGATACCGCGAGACTTACCCTTGTCGTCTCTCAGGGATCCGGAACGGCTCTTCGCCGAGGTACGAATTTTATCTACTGCGCTATCCGATCACTAACATTTGAGACCAGGTGGCCCATTGGGTGAGACACAGGGTCGTGGTTTCAATGAATGCAGTGTGCTAACCCATCATTGATAGGCATTCTCATCGGGTATTCAGTCCTCGGTACGTTTGTGCTCCCGCGTGCTCGTTTTGTGACTTATTCGTACCTTAGGGACGATATGGTACGCTTTGCTCGTACAGGCACACCTCATGATACTAACGTTAGATCAGCTACTTTGCTATGATTAGTCTTGGCGAGGTGAGGTCCAAATATCAGTGGCGAGCCATATACTGACCGTTTCTGTTCAGATGTCTGCGTACTTGCCACATAAAAAGGGCTTCGCTGGCTACAGTACTCGTTTCTGGTACGCTCTATTTATCTCAATAAAACTAATTCTCACTCTGCTTTTTAGGCACCCAGCGTATGTTTGTGTCTATAGTCTGGTGCCTACATTCTAACCCGTCATATCCAGTATTGGATTTGCCTTGGGTTGGAACTACCTTATGAAGTATCTTGTGGTAACACCAAAGTTAGTGTTTATTATAAATTGGCAAACCCAGCGCTGACAGTCCCTCGTAGCAATTTGAATGCCGCTATCCTAGGTATGCATTTTTGACCTTTCCAAATGCGAAAAGAGCCAACACGGGTATAGTCATCAACTACTGGACATACGCAGTCCCGAACCCTGCGTGGATGGTTATCGTCAGTGAGTATCTATTTTTAGTTTGGGTGGCAAAACGCTTATAATTTCTCAGTTCTGTTTAGTACGTTTCGAGCTTCCACAAAAGATGGTCAACTGACAAATATGGCCGTGTAGTCTTCCTCATCAATCTCTTGTTCGTACATCATCGCGGAGCACGAGCACGAGACTAACTATTATGCAGGGGTATCAAATTTTTCGGTGAACTCGAATTCTGGTTCAGCTCCATCAAGGTTTTGGCATTGATTGCGTTGATCATGTTCGGAATCATCGTGGACCTTGGAGGAAACCCACAGAATGATCGCATTGGTTTCCGCTACTGGTGGCCTCCGAAGTAAGGATTTTTGTTGCTGTGCTTCCAGCCGGTTCTTAAGATTGCCGCAGTGGTCCTATGGGAACCTATCTCCTTGACGCCGTAGGAGGAAACCTTCCTCTTTCGCGCTTCCTTGGATTCTGGTCTGTGATGGGTAAGCTACACTGCATCTGCCTTGACTATTTGCTAACATTGTAACAGGAAATGCTCTCTTCGCCTATATCGGTACCGAGCTTGTCCGTCTTACCCTTTTCTATCATCACTCTTGCTTATAAACTCTTAGATCGGTGTAACTGTCGGAGAAGCCGAGAACCCCCGCAAGAATATCCCTAGGGCAATCAGGCGAAGTAAGATTACCCTCCCTTGTCTAGAGCTAAGCTCACAGTATTGTAGCATTCTGGCGTATTCTTATCTTCTATATTGGTGGTGTCTTTGTCATCGGTCTCGTGGTCCCCAGCACATCCCCAGAGATCTTCCAAGCCACCCAGGCTACAACTGGCGCTGCGGCATCTCCTTTCGTCGTTGGTATGTATCCAACCTTGCCATTCTTACCTTGTACTCACCTTTCCTAGCTGCTACGCTCCTCGGTATCCGTGGGCTGCATCACGTTATCAATGCGTGAGTTTCTTTCTTTCATTATCGACTTATATTTATTCATCTGCTCTTTAGTGCGATCCTTGTCTTTGTGATGTCTGCTGCCAACTCCGATCTGTACATTGGATCACGAACCTTGTACGGCTTGGCTTTGGAAGGAAAGGCCCCCAAGATCTTCCGTCGCGTGAATAAGATGGGTGTGCCGTGGCCATCTCTCATTTTCTGCACGGCTTTCTGTTTCCTCGTCTTCCTGAACACGGCCAAGGGTGCTTCCAAGGTCTTTGGATACTTTGTCAATCTCGTGTCAACGTTCGGAGCCATTACATGGAGTAAGTAGTTTCATAATTTCGACTTTCGAAGGAGCTCATCTCTTTAAAGTGTGTATCTTGTATACCCACATCCGTTTCATGAAGGCTCTTGAAGCTCAAGGCATTTCCCGAGACTCTCTTGTAAGCTTTGATCAACAACTCTCTGGAGCATGATTTCTGATTCAGTTAATGTAGCCATACAAGGCGCCTTTCCAACCATATGGCGCTTGGATCGCTCTGGGCTTCACTGCCGTCATCACCTTCTTCAAGGGATTCGACACCTTCATCCCCGTGATCGCAGCCGACACCTTTGTCACGGCATATATCGGTATCCCCGTGTTTGTCATCTTCGTCGCGTTCTGGAAATGGAGGCACGGCGATGTGACTATCCCGTACGCGAGCGTCGATCTGATCAGTGGAAAACGCGAGATCGACGAGGAAGAGGAGAGATTCTTGGCAAAACAAGCTGCGAGGGGTCCTCGCACACGGTGGCAGAAGATCTGGGACTCGCTCTAGATGACCAAGTGGTCATTACGCGCTGTCCTTCACGTACCTTGTTCCATATTCTGTCATACATGTTAGGAATCCTTAGTTTAAACAGGGCATTGTGTCATTCTCATTACGAGTGTCCCGTGAGACTTTTTGGCCTAGCAAGGTGGGCGTGAGCGGTTTTGACCTTTTTGGGTAATTGGTTCGTAGGGTGCTGAATCATCTATTTGCCGGTCTGAAAACCTATAAAATGACCTAGTTATCCTTTCTCCTGTTCCATGTCCAGACATTTACTTGGAATCCTAACCGCAATCACTGCTTGTCTGTTTGCATACTACTATCACATCAACTCAAACCAAATGGCTACCGCAAGTATCAGTCGCTCTGTTATCAAAAAGGTTTATGCTGTTGAAACATCTGAAGTACGTCGCTAGTTTCGGTGCTTGACCAATTTGACGCGAGCTATTGGTCACAGGGGTTAGTGATGTCTCGCATAGCGAAGGTCCATGGCTTTAGCACGAACGTGTCGAAATACCGAGTGGAAGACATCTGGTGCCTGACTAAGGTCGTAGCACCTATATGTGCCCAACTGGTATTCTGGCCCGCGAAAGTCATGGAATGCTCGCTGTGCCCGATGATTCGTTCGCATCTGACGCGGTTTCTAGTGTCGGCGCTACTGTTCGACGTTCTATCGGAGGAATGAGGTTCGTACCTCCTTTGGAGCTTCGTTTCTCGTACTGATTCTAGCCCGTCTCTAGCCTTCGCAATCTTTCCCCATTCCTTATGCTGGACCACTTTGATCTGGCAAAAGGTGGAGGATGTAAGTCTCTCTTATGGCATTAATATGCAACCCACAAACCCCACAATAGTTCCGGATCATCCACACCGAGGACAAGCTACGGCAAGTTCCTTTTTACGCCCCTTTATTTCTTTATTAACGTAATCGAAATATAGGTCACCTATGTAAGCGCCTACAACTCAATACCGGCAGTTCTAATCATGCTATAGATGATCGAGGGCGCGTCGCAGCACGAGGATAGTGTAGGACACAAGGGTGTCATTCGCACTGGGGGCGTCCAATGGATGTCCGCCGGCAAGGTGATTAGAATTATCTCGGCATCGCATGCCCGTTTTGCTCCCCCCCCAATATTGACGAGGCTGATAGGGAGTTATTCACTCTGAAATTCCTCTTCATGTGGAGGGCGCCAAGAACCCGAATGGTTTGCAACTTTGGGTCGATCTTCCCAAAGAATTCAAAATGTCCGATCCAAGCTACCAAGAACTGGATGCAGAGCAGTGGGTACACACCTTGAATGCGTGCACGCATCTCTGACAATGCCTAAAGGATCCCAAATGCCTATCCAAATGGAGAAGATGGAGACGTTCGTATCAAGGTTATCAGTGGCAAGAGCTTCGGCGTAGAATCTCCAGTGCGCCCTTTGGGTAGGCTAAATTGACAGGTTGTACGACACCGCGGCTCACTTTCGACAGGCGGTTGCTGGTATATGCATGTCTTCCTCAAGAAGAATGGTGCAAAAGTATTCCAAGATCTTCGTACGTGTTGCGTCGTAGGTATTTTTCTTGTAAAATTGACACGAGTTTCAGCGGCTGGTTGGACCTCGTTTATATACAGTAAGTACAAAGGTCGTTGCTGTGTAGAAGGGTATCCTGATTGACCCCTGTTTCAGCTTTGCAAGGATCTATCTACGTGAACAAGGATAAGGAAACGGCGCGTCACGAAGCGCACAATACACTAGTCCTTTCTGCAGGCACAAACGAGACGGGTGTCGCAATTGAAGCCGCAGAGGATGACACCAACTTGGTCCTGATTTCTGGAGAACCACTGGATCAGCCAGTCGTCCAATATGGCCCATTCGGTGAGTTCATTTGGACATTAACCGCCTACACTGCCCGCTAACGTAGGGTTTTTAGTGATGACATCCAGAGAGGAGATTCAGCAGACCCTCCGCGATTGTAAGTTTGCCTAATACCGAATGTGGGGTATGCCCTTGTACTGACCCGACGGAATTGAACTGAATAGATCAAGGAGCCAAAAACGGATTCGAAGCCGCTCACACATGGCAGTCCGACCTTGGACAGAAGTTTTTAAAATTAAGGAAGTCTATGGAGGCTATGGGCGACGGAGACGAGTAGACGGGCGCCGGCGTAGACAGGTAGACAGAAATGTATTTGTAAATGCCGAAAGGGGTAGCTGTTCACAACCGAAGCATCCGGCATCGACAAGGCACACGCATAAGGAAAGCTAATAAAGTCCTCGGTTTTCGTTGCTTTTCCGAGTTGAGCACCGACCACGACCACCCCTTCTCTCTTCCCGCGCCCTCTCTCTCTCTCAGTCTCTCGCAGTTCTACGAATTGTTTGCGAAATTAGCAGAATAGTTCTTATCTAAACAGCAAATCCTCATCACCTTTACTTCCTTTTCCCTACGAATCATACAATGGGCTGCGCACCTTCTTCCCAAGTCGACTCTGAAGCTAGAGCTCGTACGTATTCTTGACGTTTTTGTTGCCCTTTTGGCTTTTTGGGGCTTTGTTTTTTTCCTTGTGCTCCTCCGTCTCTCACGGGCATCTGCTGACAACCTAATCTCGCCAGGCAACGACGAGATCGAAAACCAGCTCAAGCGTGACCGCCTTCAAGCCAAAAATGAGATTAAAATGCTCTTACTTGGTGCCGGTGAATCTGGCAAGGTAAGCGAGACCTGCCACTCTCTGGTTGCCTGAAACACCTCCGCTTACTATGTGTGAATAGTCGACCGTCTTGAAGCAGATGAAGCTCATCCATCACGGTGGATACAATGAACAAGAACGAGAGTCGTACAAGGAGATTATCTACTCGAACACCGTTCAATCTATGAGGGCCATCCTCGAGGCCATGCCCGCGCTTGACCTCGAACTCGCGCCCCAAAATGACGCCCGTCGCGCCACAATTCTCGCGCTTCCAGTGCAACTCGAAACCGATACTCTCCCTCGCGACGTTGCGGACGCCATCCGTGGATTGTGGAGAGATCCGGGAGTTCAGGACGCCGTGCGTAGGGCTCGCGAATTCCAACTAAACGATTCTGCCACCTAGTGAGTTTTTCCACGAGAAGTTCCACGCGAGTGCATTTACTGATGATCCGGCGAATTTAGTTACTTTAATTCGATCGAGCGCATGGCAAACCCCGGCTACATGCCATCCGACCAAGACATTCTGCGCTCCCGTGTGAAGACCACCGGTATTACGGAGACCATGTTCCGAGTTGGAGAACTCACCTATCGCCTCTTTGACGTCGGAGGTCAACGAAGTGAACGTAAGAAATGGATTCACTGCTTCGAAAACGTGACTGCTCTCGTTTTCTTGGTCGCCTTGTCGGAATACGACCAGATGCTCTACGAGGACGAGTCCGTTAACCGAATGCAAGGTACGCTCCATCCACTTTTGCTCCCACAGTTTGTTGACACCCGCCCACAGAGGCTCTCACTCTCTTCGACTCCATCTGCAACTCTCGATGGTTCGTCAAGACTTCGATCATCTTGTTCTTGAACAAGATCGATCTCTTCCAAGAGAAATTGGCCCGCTCCCCTCTTCACGACTACTTCCCCGATTTCAACGGTGGCGATAACTACGATGCCGCTTGCGATTTCCTTCTCCACCGATTCGTCTCCTTGAATCAGTCGGCCGCTTCGAAACAGATCTATGCGCACTATACGTGCGCCACCGACACTCAGCAGATCAAATGTAAGTTCTTCCCAGTAACATCCAAATGATCATACGCTAACAACTTCGCAGTCGTCCTGAGCGCAATCCAGGACATTTTGTTGCAGTTGCATCTTCGTGAATGCGGCTTGCTCTAGATCATCTCTGCTGGCGTCTCAACTGTTTCTGGATTTCAATTAATCTTCTTTTTCTTTCCTCTCTCGTCGCAATCACAGCGCCTTTCTGCGAATGTATCCGTTCAAACTTCCCCCGACTTTCCTTTCCGACCCCTCACGATACTCAGTATGTGTCCCCAAGTAAAACATATCTTACCACGACCGCCTCTTTACTACTACTACCTACCGATTGATGTCGGTTCACGATCTTCCCCCTCTCCACCCTCGCCTACTTTGGGCATGGGATTCTCGTCACTCCTTTCCGCCCCGTTTACCCCCTCAGGTTACGCATCACCGTGTATCTGCAACACACGTCCTGAATCCCTTTTGTGGACGGCGTATCTACACGTCTACATGGTGATTGTACAGCAGGATTTTCTTTTTTCCATTCTTGGCTCTGCCCTCTTCTTTGCCTTTTGTTGTCTCTACGGATGTGGGATAGTGGTCCTATTACAAGTTTTCTCCTCTGTCGTTCTGTGTGCTTCCCGTGAGATTTTGAGTTTCTTCGTCCAATTGGGAGCAACGACCCCATAAGGAATATCGACCCATAAGCGCCCGCAGTGCTCATCCTTGGAGTCGGACCCTATCATGGCCACCACTCCAGCATCGCGTACTAATGGTCATCATGGACACCCAAGCATCGCTCGTTCTGTATCAACAGGACTCGTGCTAGCAGGCGCCGCGTACGTTGGAACGTGGTTTGACCAGAATTTACGGAAATGCTGACGTGCATCTAGCATCACTGCAGGAGGCATTTTCTGTTTTCCTCTCTTTGCACCTACGCTTGCTCTAAAGCTCTCGTTGACGCAACCACAATTGTCCACGATAGCCCTAGCGTGAGCATGACCGTTGCTGTTGCTGGCCTTTAACAAATATCTGATTAATGCTATTCCTAGTGGCATGTCTGCGCAATACCCACTCGCAGCGGTTATGGGCTCTTTACTCGATACATATGGCACATGGTTGACCTGCTTCATCGCCGGAATTCTGTTCTCTACTGGTTTTGGTCTCTTTGCATTCCAATTGGGCCATGTATCAACCCAGTCACCGTTTGAAGTGCTGGTCGCTTGCTTTTTCATTGCGGGAGTCGGTACAGCGGCTTCGTGAGTTCCGTCTCTCTTCCTTACAGAAAGTCTAAATAAATGATTGCCGCAGACTCTTTACTATCATGTTCTCTGCCTCGCAAGCATTCCCAGGCCATACTGGTAGGTACTTGTGCAGTGAGCGAATAATGGTTATTCACGCGTTTTTGCGACCCAGGAATCGCTACAGGAGCATCCACCGCGTTCTTTGGACTCTCCCCGCTTTTCCTCTCCTTTGTAGCATCTGCATTTTTCTCGACAAACGACGGCGAGCTTGATGTCAAGCGTTTCCTGATCACCTTGAGCATAACCGCAGGGATAGCGCACATCTTGGCAGCCGCCTTTCTGCGCGTCTTCCCAACAAAGACTGACCATATACCCGAACCTGACGAAGAGATCAGCGATCCAGTTCCCGTGCTTCATGCCACAGAGGAGACACCACTGCTAGCCCAGCCCAATAAGCCAGCGCCGCAGTCGCAAACAATCGGTCAACTTCTCAAAGATGTCGATTTCTGGCTGCTGGCATTTTCTATGCTGCTCTTGCTGGGCTCATGTGAGATGCTCATTTCAAATATCGGCACCATGGTTCTTGGAGTTCCAGAAACCAGAGACGGCGTTACAACAGGAGATAGCTTTTTGAAGAGTAGCACTGGCGGGGCCGTACAAGTCCGCTTACTTTCGTTGTCCAACACCTGCGCCCGTCTTCTCATAGGCCCCTTGGCTGATTACTTGGCACCTGCGCCCCTGGCCCATCCAACTGGCGACATTTACTTCCCTCGCAAGCGCTATTTTAGCAGACTTGCTTTCATGTCCGGATTTTGCGCCTTGACGGTGGTCGCCTTCTTGTGGATGGCAGCCGGCGTCGTGTCCCAGAAGGACATCTATTTCGTATCTATTGCGACTGGGATAGCCTATGGAGGCTCTTTCACCGTCGCGTAAGTGTATCATCCTGGTCTTTTTATATGCTAAGCTGAACCCTTCGTAGACCTAGCATTGTCGGTTCATTGTGGCTTGGCCCGAGTGCCGGCCGCAACTTTGGGCTGATTACATATGCCCCATTCATTGGGACACCACTCTTCTCCTACTTGTACGCGTTCATATCCTCATCCTATCAGTTGGAGGATGGCGCGGTCTGTACGGGTACCAGGTGCTGGAGGAAGACATTCTGGATCACATCCGCGACCTCAGTGCTCGCATTTATTCTGACATTGATATTATTGAAGCGAAGACGAGACCGTGTTTGATGCGCATACATTGTTTATTCGTGTCTATTGTCAAATCCGTCTATAGAGCAGTCTAGTCTAGTCTATATTACGTGTTACTTTATCTCGTGTGTCAAAGAGTCACAAAAACCGAAAGTGATCGTCTTTCCGAAGCAATCGTATCCAGAACTCTTGGGCATATATTAGGGCATTTCGACAAGCGAAGCTCCGTGAGTTTTGGCAGCAAGCTTGCATCAGTAGTTAAATTATGCATGTACTCGCTGTCGATGGAGCATTCCACAAGCTCTAGCGTCAAAATTTCGGGGTGGTTTTTCAAACAAGCCAGGAAGCCTGGGACCCCTGCCGTGAAGCTGCTCGTCCACTCTACACGAAGCTCTTCGAGTGACTTGTAGTTCCAATGAGACTTGCCACTCTGTTTGAATCTCCAGTCGTCCTCGGGCGTGAATCGCTCAATGCGAAGTGTCGTATAGGCTGTCTGGTTAGGGAGGTACGCTAGGAACCGTGGTGAGAGACGAGAAAAGTTTCGAGCGGTGATATATGTGAGTTTGGGGGCGTCAAGCTTGTGGAGTGAGTAGTGACAAATGCGTGGATCAAATGAGATGCGTTCAAGAGCAGGAAGAGTGGCTGCTGGAATAGGTTCCCATGAATCGAGGACTTTGAAGTTGTCTGTACATTGGAGTGTGAGCTCCACGAGATTAGGGAATGAAGTAAGTGTGCGAAGTAGGATGGCTTCGTGCTCGTGTCCGAGGTCTATGGAGAGGCTTGTGATACCCGAAAGACTGACGTCCATGGTACACCATTGAATGCGGCCGAGAGAGAGCCGTTTGAGAGGCGTTTTCTCGAACGCGATGAGAGCTTCCGGAGGAATGGACTCGTGCGGCGTGAAATATCCTGTATGATATAGCACAAGATCCTCTAGGTTTGGTGTAACAGCTCGCTGCAGTATCGAAAGGAATGGGAGGAAGGCGGCTCCTGCCAGCCCAATCTCAAGACGCTTGACGCGCTTGGCTACATTATTTTCGGTGCCAATAATGTTCATGACGGTATTAAAACCTTCATCTGAGCCTAAATTAGCGAATGATAGCTCGAGAGGACATGAACCCGATAGCCCGACATGGCGTTGAAAGAGTTTGGAGAACTGCTCTTTCCTCAAGGCTACTTGGCAGGAAGTTTTGAGATCTAAGTGAATGAATCGCCACATGGAGGGCGTGGATAACGCAGCACACCTCCATTGTCGACAGACTTGGGCGAGAACGCTGGGTATTCGTAGTGGCTTGCAACCTTCGCACTGAATTGCTGTTTCGCGGCGGGTACGTTGCTCGTTTGTTACACATACAACGAAGATCTCTCCAAGGACGTCAATGGGTAGTTCCATGGCTGGGGGCATGGCGCAGAAATTTTGTTTCCGAGAAGGCCTGCCCGAATTATCGGCCGTATAAGAGGGCCCACCTCACTATCCAGTAGCGGCGTTGGAAATACCCCGGAAATATGAATGCTACCGCGTCTAAGAATAAATTGACTGGGCCCTGGCATGATGACGCCCGAGAAACACAGCTAGAGCGCTCTGAAAGCAACCTTTGTGACCGACCCGAAGAAGTATATAAGAATGTCCAGCCACAGTTATCATTGCACGATACATATTTTTTCTAGGTGACGTTGTCCATTCATAGACCTTACGAGAACTTAGGGGGAACGAAGCCCGATGGGCCGTACCACCTACCTTTGATCATGTGTTCGAAGTATGCCCATGGGAATAGAGTCTTTGAAGAAGGGTTAACAAGTAAAAGTTGACGTATGACGGGTGGGCTTACAGTTTTGAGAGGGTAGAATGCCCTAAAGACGGCCGTCAGTTGGGGTCACGTCCAAACCCGAATTAGACATACCTTTGTGGTTTTCCTTGATTCAAAAATCTAGCGAAAGATTCTTTGGGTTCTAACCCATACTTGAACCTGTCGAAAAATCAAAATCAAGCATATTCTCAGTTTAGATGAAAACTTACTCCGCTAATAGGAGCTCTCCTTTTCCAGTAAGTAACTAGATAGTTACGTTAGAATGCTTAGGGGTAGGAGACAGCTGTACGTACTGGGCAACTTGTATAACCATCATATTTGGCAACCAATGGGGTCTTTCCGAGCATTGTATCTGTCAAATTACGGACGAGAACCGGGGCTTGAGCTGTGATGGCAGCAGCTGTTTTGGAAGTTGGCAGACTCGAGGCATCTCCGAGGGAGAAAACATTCGGGACTGTAGAACAAGTCAAGGGCTGTTATGTGGCTAAGAAAGATTGTCGCGTACACTTCTTATGCTGGAGAGTTGCAGCATCGACGTCAACCCATCCTGCGTTATCAGCAAGAGGGGATTTCTTGATATAGTCCGCTGGACCCTGAGGAGGAGTAACGTGAAGGAGCATATATTCTTCGACGACTTCTGTCCCGTCTCCTTTTTTGAATGTCGCTTTGCGGTTGGCTGCGTCAATGGCGACAAGGTTATGTCCAAACTGAGCGGGGATGTCTCTTTGCAATCTTAGAGAGTTCAAAACCTCTGAGTATTTGGGAACGGAGAACATGGTCGGCATGCCCGTCCAGAATTCTACCTTGGCGGTCTTTCCACGGTCTGTCCGCTGATACAGATCCCATGCTTGCCACATAACCTTCTGTGGAGCTGTTTAAATGCGTGAGATTCAGCAGATTATCGAGTTTATAGCCTACCTCCTGCGCATTTGATCGGTGTGGATGGCTGCGTAAAGATGGCTCGCCCAGAACGAAGGGCCGCAATGTCCTGTTGCGCCTTGTCTGCAGTGGCATACGAATATATAGATGAAACACCAGAGTGGGAGTCGACCAGAGCTTCTGGGAGTCCCTTTATTCCTGACCAGTTGATTTGGATGCCAGACGCAACGATGAGATATTCGTAGTTCAGTTTGTCACCCGAAGAAAGTGTAAGCTGATTACTCTCTGGAGTAAACGATTCCACGCTCTGAGAGATGTGAGTCGCCCAATTCGGGATGAGCGTGGAAAGTGGTCGGCGGGTGTCTGCCTTGTCCATCAAACCAGACCCTACAAGTGTCCTATATATCGTCATTGAATGCATTTCCGAGGGTTTAGTCTGTCAGCTTACCACCCTGGTTGATAGTAGTGGTATTCAGCGGGGTCCACAATCACGATATCCTCCTTTGCCAGCGTCTTTCCACTCTTTCTCAGACTCTTGTGCAACTGATTCACGGCAGTTAAACCGGCAGCACCTAAAAAACCATAATTGAAGTGGCACCCTACTAGGTCGGACGAGGCGAGTTCGACTTACCAGCACCAACCACGACGACTTTTGCATCTGAAGAAGCAAATCTTCGCGTAGAAATGGAACGCAACGAAACCGTCTTTGCTGTACGAGTTGCGAGCATCTGGGATGGAGGAGATCAAAGAGGGGTTACCTAACGAGATTGCGACATCGCTTCTAAGGGTCTAGATTAACCGAGGACCCCTCGGATTTAATTTTCGGCCCAATGTTATATGGAATTATATAAATTTTATTTTCTTGATTTGTTTACTTCTCCTTAGTGGCGGATTGGCGGTTGCACCCTTTTGTTTCCGACCACACCAGGCTGCCGCCCTAGTTCCCATAATTTTCAAGTCTTTTTCTTCTTTTCTAAGCCACTATTACTTATGAGTCGAGATCCACGTCCAAATCGGTCTGGCGCTGGCGCAATTCCTCCCCCAAGAAGACAATACGATGAATTCGATGATGAATACCAACCTACCAGTCGATATTACTCAAACGAAATACCAGACAATTCCGCAAGAGGATACGGTTCTGGCTCACGAAACCAAGGAGGGGCCTCGGGTGGCTCGCTGCTGGACAGGATGAAGGTCAAATCTTACGACCAGTCCTCTCGCACGAGTAACGATGGAGATTACGATAACAGACCTCGCCAGCCAACAACCGCCACATGGGCGCGCAAATCTGCAGCTGGTGCGGCTCGCCAACAAGCCCCAGAGCCGAGACGGGAAGAGAGACGGGAAGGTATTGTTCATGATTTTTTTCTCATCGAGCATAGCGAATATTATGCGCTTACATTTTGCCTGCTCTCGCAGTTGTACAAGCACCACCCGATTCTGATTCTGCTGGAAACACACTATGGGGACGCGTGATGAATGCTACCGGGTCCTTATCCATCAATATCCCAGTAGGATGGAGCAACATCTCATCTGATGGACCAGGTATGTTTGGCCTGTGCATAGCCTGTGGCTTCCCTTGCAACAGACACATTCTGATACCCGTCGGGTTTCCTCCACGCGACAGAAACACCGCCAGGAGGCGAATCGAGACTCACAAAAGTAATGAAACAATATTACATTGACCGGGCACGAACACCTCTGGATTTACCACACTGGTTATTCGAGGAGCACGAGAGGATGCCTACAGCTGCCCGACAGCGGGCACCACGGCGATACGAAGAACCAGAGGAGGAAGGATACATATCCGCTCCCGCTCCACGTGGTGCACTTCGCGACGTCTACGATAAAGCGGCAAGAGCCACCCCCACATCACAACAGTCTACACGCTCGAACCAATCTTCATACCCGACTTCTCCTAACAGTGACCAGGCTCCTGGTGAATCAAAAGCAACCTCCCGATTGCGTGCACTACGGGATGCAAAGCGTATGCAGCAAGGGGGTGGCGTTGCGGCTAGCGCAGCCTCCAGTCGCTATGATGACGATTACGCAAACGACGGTGGAAGACGGTCAATGGAACCTGCTAGTGATGTGGAAAGACGTCAGCCTGCACGTGTGGGCTTGCCCAGCCGGCCGGGAGGACGGTACAACTAATTATAGACGGGCACGAGTTTCTCAGAGCTTGGGGAAAGGGCAGGGAGAGAGGATATATCAGTCTATTGATAGTTTTACGCGTTCTTTTGACCGAGAAAGAGCTGAATTGTCCAGTCTTGAAAATACATTCCTGTAGTGGCTTTATATGGCATTCCCTTGACACGTAACGGGTCCTGGAAAGGATCGAGTAGAAACGTCGTAGAGGCATGTATTAAATGGCTTCGTGGAACTTGGTTCCACTTTTCAACGAAGTCGGCGACGTTGAAGGGCGTACATCCGCGTCTCCCTTGGTAGAGACGGGCTGATATTCAGGACCGTGATCGATTTGGGCTGAAGTTTCTCTCTGAAGATTATCGAGAGATTCGGCGTTGAAAGGATCGTCGTAGACTCGGCCAGGCTGCCCGCCTTTGGGTGGAAGAGGAATGTCGTCGTCATTGTGGTCGGTATAAGAATGGGTTTCCATCCATCCTTTGTTCTTCTTTCTCCCAAATAAGCCTCCTATACCACCTCCTGGTTTGGGGAACCCTCCGCCTGCTGCCTTGGCTCGCCTTCGACGCCGGATGAGAATAAAGGCTGCAATAGAACTGGCGATAGCTAGTACACCAAGACCAATGACCAAGCCAAGGAACCCTTTAATCGAAAGATTTTCGAGATTAGTACTGCTGTTCATTCCATGCCTAGACATGACGCGCATACCGCCAAAAGAACCGGCAATAGTAGGTTGTCCATGATGATAAGAAGATGTAGGTCTCTCAGTAGGATACTATTGGGCGTATCAGTGATGGCTCTATAGGTCGAACGGCTGGTTCAGCAGAGCAATGAGGAAATCTAACATACCACAGACTCTGTCAAGGTCGTCACTCTCGACTGTCCACGCTTAACAGGGGTTATTAAAGGCTCTGGGGAAATATTTAGAGGCCACAGCGGCATCTTGGCGTTGGGTCTAGTGCTGAAGGTTGGGTCCAAAAGGCAAGCGCAACCACCGACATGTAAACATAATTCGAGTATTCAAGCTCGACTCATTACGCGAAATAAAGGGTTCTATCATACATATTGGCGAACTAGATGCACATTCACGAGGTGGTCGTAATAGGCAGGCATCCACATTTAAGGAGAGGCCGGAGTTAATGCTCATTTTTTGGCGCTCGAATAGGAATAGAGCGTGAGTTTATTTCAAGCTTGCTTTAGGATTATTTGTTGAGTCTAAATAAGCCCGTGTGGCCTACAATTGGCGGTCACAAGCACAAGAGTGAGCCCGCATATATCACCTGGCCAATACAAAGCTGAATGGAAATAAACCCGTCCCATATATGAACTTAAAACGGTATAGCGCCCACTCATACCCAAAGCGCGAGGGACATTGTCAAGAAATAATCAACGGCTCTGACTCGAATATCTTGAGAAGACGATGCGGTATAAAGTAGAATGGTGTATAGTTCAAGATTACAAGACTGGTGCGTACTATGTAAACTGACATGTGCTGAGGTTAGACCTTGGCCTCCCAACTAACTCCACAACCGCAACCTGACCCCTTTGCTTGTGGGTTCTCGACGATTCGAAAGCTTGAGCCGATAAGTTCTGTAGCAAAGTCCAGTTTGGCGCCCTTGAGGAGGTTCATGGACATGGCGTCGATGACCACATTCGAAGGCGCGACTGTAGGATGTCGAAATAAACTAGACACATATGTGTCAATATCACGTTTCTCTGCACAATAAATTGAAACTCACTAATCGTCTGGTTCGTGGTTTGGTGTCAACTCCATCTTGTACTGATACCCGTGGCATCCTCCAGACTCTACAGCAACTCGAAGTCCTACGTCCTGGTTGTTTTCACGCATTGTTATGTTGCGAAGTTGCTGATCAAGTAGACATTGTAATAGAAACAGTATGCACGGTGGAATTTTTTTGTGAGAGGGCGTTTCAAAAAGTCCCCCAATGATAATTTTTGGATGAGTTATCTGCATATGAGTCTCATTTCAGTCAAGTTGCGCACCTCTGCAGCTCGCGACGTGATTTCAAAGCTGGCGTCCTTTTGCTCAGTAGCAATAGCTGGGTCTAGTTCCGCCTTCTCTAAGTCTTCTACAGAAGGTGCTCTTATCCGAATAGCCATAGGGTGGGAAGAGGAGGGTTCGGACGAGAGCGTTGAAGCAAAGCGTGCATATACAGCAGATTGTCGACTGCGTATATGATAAGGTACAAATGGCTTTGAAGTTCGTGAGATGGCCCGTATGCTCGCGGATAAACAAGGTGGCATCGTCATGGTAGGGGTGTAAGAGTGAGAGACACAGTGGTCAGCATCGCTCGAGGGCACTGGGGGGACTGTCTCTGGTAGCTCTAAGCACTTGATCCTAATCACGTACGGGCATAATGCAAACAAGCTCCCAAACAAAGGCTCAAAGTTGAGCAGCTGTGATCGGTTGGAGTGACCGAGCGCGCGAACGAATTTACAACGCCACATTTCATCGTCTGTTTCGTTTTCTGACCAGTAATTCGGGTCTTTGAATGAATGCCACGGAGCATCGTTAATGCCATTATTTCCCAGAGGTAATCATTGATGGCATTTGTATTCCTTATTTCGCTTAGAGATAACTCTTGTTTAAGTCTAATAGTATTAATGTGGAGCTTACTTGAAAAAATTAGTATAGTTCCAACGCCATTCAGCCACTGACTGGTGGGAGGCCCGCGCGCCCTGGTCTCGCCCTAACTTCTTACCCAAATTTAGTTTGAAAATGGCGACAGACAGCGAATTCTACCCCAAAGATGATCACAGTTGGAAGACATGGATGTTTCAGGAATATTTGCAGGCGAGTCGCCATCATATCGTCGTATCTACGCGCCTTGAGCAGGCGATTAACAAGCTCCGAACGCTAGGTCAGAGGACCCCTGACAGAAGAAAACGTGATGGAGTATTTTGAAGAGTCGTTTCTGTTCGATCGGAGTAGCAATAACAATGTCTTACGGATGCAGACACAACATGCCGACCCAAACTATCGCATGAGCAGATTGGAGACCGAAAACGAGCTAAGGTGAGCCACAATTCTATTTTTGTCCCTGTATAACTGGAATTTGACCTTCATTGTAGGCGCTTTACTGGCCTCGAATACGCCCTCGTCCACGCCCAGCCGCCCCTGTTTGTAATTCAGCGTCGTGACCGGCTCTCGCCGACAGAAGGTTGTGTTATTTTCGTACTCCAACGAAAGGGTCCTCCTCTGATTTTGATATCCCAGTACGTCCGACCGCGGTTTATTTCATACTCAACAATGTTTTATACTCCGGACCGGACCTATATACTCTTCTTGCCACTAAACTGGTACGTGAGGGGTTGCCGTTAGCCAAACCCTCTTTTCTCACTCAAATTCCGGTGATCCCACAGACCAATTCTTTGAACATGATTCAGTCGTCCCTTGACATCCTCCGAGCAGCCCGTCCTGATTATACTCCCCGCATTGGCCACGTGTGGCCTATTGTTGACGTGCCTTCGGCGTCCTCCACGTTGCTAGCAGGAAAAGCAAGAAATGACACGCGACAAGGCTCCGTGGTGCCAGGCACTCCCGCAGCAGCGGGCGCAGGTGCAGACACGAATAACCCATCATCGCAATTACCAAAACAACCCCAGCCAGACGCCATAAACCGAACACTGGAAGAGAACGAGGACAAGCAGATCTGGGAACCATTTGCCTTTGCGTTTCACGGGACCCGCATGGAGATGGAACGAAGGCGGATACAAGCCATGCAAACATTGGCTGCAACAGCGGGTACGGGTTCTTCCTCAGGACCAGGTGGTCCTACCTCTAACGCGGCACATAACGCCATGCAGCAAGCTTCGAATGCGCGCGGTGTCGGTGGTGGTGGTATGCGGGGTGCCGACAATACGACAGGGAGGGTGGCCGGTAATGATGCGGGTGTAGGGGGTGTGGGCGCGGATGCAGATGACGCCAGTCGTCGTGGGCGAAGTACGGGAGGAGAACACTTTAGGCGATCGTCCGCTATGCAATTCTCATCATCCGCGACGTCGCAGCAGGATGGCTCACTGCCATCCTCGTCCGCTCGACCAGCACTAAGCGTGCCGACAGCGGACGCGCCCAAACTCAAAAATACACCTGGACCACCCGGGAAGCCTGGGCATGGCAAGAAGAAGCAAAGACGTGCGTGTTTCGTAAACCTCCCGTTCATTGAAGCTAATCCAATGCGCCTTTAGGGATCGAAAAGCAGGCATTGAAGCAGGGCTCGGCGCAGACGCCTGTCCCTGCCACCCCAGTGTAACTTTGTGTATTTCAACTTCAATGAAGACGCGCTTTATTAAACCGGACGATTCTCACGACGACGGCTGGGATGCACATTATCTTTATTAAGTATTGGAGTATATGTTATCCCCCAAAGCGCGTACCGTGACACGAAGGAGGTTATATACGTGATATGACAATCCGGGGTCTCGAGAATAATGCGTGACAAAACAGGATACAAGAACGAGCCACTTGCAAGCCGAGGGAAAGCGTGGAGTGACGGGAAAATGAAGCACCGAGTCTGGAAAATGTGATACGAGAACAAAGGGTGAACAGATGTGAATATGTGTGAAAGAGCAGAAGAGAAATGGGTATGATATGAATAATCTCCATGGGGTGAATGGTTGCCATGGATAAGATCCGTATTAAGTAGTTCCTTTTGATCATCGTCCGGTTAGCGGTCGGGTCGTTTCTTTCCAGGATACTTTATGTGTGATAGTGTATGAGTATGGGGTGCCGATGAAGAGGAGGCAACGGGAAGAGGGGAGGCATCTTTATGTCTGGTTTCGCTTTTCGTTATCTAGCGTATCGGTATCACTGTCCTTGGCAGTCTGAATACTCGGAATCGTGGGGAGCGTGGGGAGCGTAGGGGCTACGGAGGGTTCGTTGATCAAGCTCGTGGCAATAGCTATAGAACAGTTCTTTTCGCGCGTTTCTGGGGTGTCTGAGCAAGCAATTTCCTGTTTAGTATCTGTGGGTGCGATTTGGGATTCGTGGTGAGAGACGCGAAGGATGAGGGAAAGCTAGAGAAACACGAGGGCTTGTCAGTACAACTCGTTTGGGGACAACCAGAGCGTAAATGGGAACTCACGAGGAAAGCGGCTGCGAGTGCAGGTGTACAGACGATCCATACACTCTGTATCGTACAAGTTTAGTCAGTTTACCCGAAGCTCGTATCGCATCCAGTGACCAGAACGTACGGAAACAGAGGCTGAGACGGCCGAGAGAACCGATTCTCGTAATTCGATAGGTGTGAGGTTGACGAGGGAACGCAAGTCAATGGATAGAGGATTGCTTGTAACGGTGACATAGGCCTCGGGCTTGTATGCAATCCAAGAGCTGCTGAATACTGCACCAGCAACAGACTATAAAACGTTTCAAATAAGTATCTCGTGAACAGACGATGGAATAGGGTAAATTATACTGACGAGACCGGTGGTCGTTCCAATGAATCGCATGAGGAAGAATGCACCAGTTGCTTGGGCAAGATCGCTGCGTGGCAAAGCATTTGTCACAACCTGGAAAGGGGTGTGGAAGAGAACGCCAATTCCTACGCCGGCGATAAGCGGGTAAAGCTCTTGTTCGGCAATTCCAGAGCGCTCGTTGAGGGTGATCATGAGACCTGAACGGAGGTGGGGAAAACGAAAGAATTGCGTCAGAGGTTTCGTATGCAGTCAAAAATTACGAGCACCCATTTCCCATATCGGGAGCGGCATGTGGGTGGGTGGAAGGGGGTGGCAGTGGAGACACATCCAATAGTGGAAGATAATGAGGAAGGAGTGGAAAGTTGTCGAAAGTGACGTACCGTAGCCTATTGCTGCGAGTGCCAATGCCGATACTATCACAATTTTCAGGGAACGATCGATCCAGTCATGACCAGGTTTATGGCTAATGAACTTCGCAATTGGGATAGTGATGAGTGCGGCGCCCAGAGAGAATGGAAGAACCTGCATGCCCGCGACCAACGGGGAAGTTCCATGGAGAGCTTGATAATAGACCGGAATGAAATACGTTCCAGCGGTGAATGCGAAATTGTGTAAAATCGAAATGACGAGCATATTGATAACGTTGAGGTTCTTGAGAATTCCCGAGGGAATGAGTGCGTTTTCCTTGAGGTGGGATTCGTAAATAGCCGCGAGGACGAGACCGACGACTCCGGATATGAGGAGGCCAAGCGTCTCCGGCGATGTCCAACCATTTCTCCCTGCGAGCGACGTGCCGATAACGAGGACGGAAGTGCTACCCATGAGAAGCAAACTGGGGATGTATTGAGGTTTTGTAATTTGGCGTAAGAGACGCGCGCGCACATGTGATGTCAGACATATGAATGATGGATAAGTGTGTAAATTGAACTGACCACCCGATATAGTCGAAAGTCTTCAACGTGTGTTTCAAGACCTCGGTCGGAGGGCGTGTGTCCTCGGAGCCATCCGAAAGCCTGCGTACGAGGTGGACTCGACGTAGATAATACCAAAGAAAGAAAAGAGCTGATACTCCGATGGGGAGATTGATATAAACTGTAAAGTGAGATGAAATGGTAAGTCGGCGCCTGCTGGAAGCTTAGGCGAGGGGGAAAGGAATGTTACTGACAGGCCCATCGCCAAGATACCTGATCTAAGAAAGGCAATCGTAATGTCAGAGATTGGAATCTAGCGAGGGGGTGGACCCAAAGAGACTAGCGTTTGCATACCGGTAAAGAGGCCACCAAGAATGGGGCCGGCAACTGCAGAGGCACTCCATGTGACACTGAGCGCTTGAGACCATTTTGCCTGCGTTCCGGGTGGGACGATTTCGGTGGTGATGACCCAGACGGAGTTGACAATGCCCCCTCCGCCAATACCGGAAAGGCCACGGGCGATAATGAGCCACATCATGTTCTGGAAAGGGAAGAGCGTGAATTGAGATGAGAAGTCAATGAATACGAAACCGATTACCTGAGCACAACCGCAGAGGGCAGAACCGACGAGGAAGACGAGGGTACTGCCATAGATGACAGCCTGGCAATCAAACAATTGGGGAAGAATGAATGAGAAAACGATTGATGATCTTCCGAGCCAGGTGATCACGCCCTCGTACCTGTCTTCCAAAGACGTCTGCTAGTTTGCCATACAGAGGTTGGCATGCCGTCTGTGTGAGCAAGTAGGCAACCGGAACCCAAGCGTACTCATCCTGAGTACCGCGAAGCTCAGCCACAATCGTCGGCAGACTTGTCGAAACGATCGTCTGTGGGATTTCAATTCAGTTTATGGCAAGAAAATCAGGCGGAAACTCGGGCCGAGGGAAAAATAGCAGGATCGAAATGAGGCAAACACTCACGGCGTCACTGGTGGCCAAGAATTGATTGACCATCAAGCTGTTCGTCCAAGGCCAGGTCAGTCAAACTGCTTGAAAAGAACCCGGCCGGGGGGCGGGCTTCTATCTTCAACTTACGCGATTACAATGAAGAGCGTAGTGCGAAAGGAGAGCTCATTTGACACATGCAGTGATCCTTTCTCAATGTCGAGGGGTCCGGTTTGGACGGGCGCTGGCAGAGGCATCAGAGAGTGGCGAGAACGATAAAGCGCATTAGACGTACTGTTGGCGCGTGTAGTAGACCCGCTATGGATAGTATACACGTCTTCGGTGGAATGGCATTCGGCGACAGACGTATGGTGATGATGGTGGGCATTGGCTGCCATGGTTGGTGGGGAGGAGAGTGAGGACGAGGACGTTCAGTTCAGGTTGGTGAGTTCAGAGTCGTGTGTGTTTCGTTTCGTTGTTCAACGTCGAGGCTCGAATGCCACTGGTCGTTGCAAAGGCTGGGTTCAAAGGGGGGATGATGGGAGAGGACGAAGGAGGAGGGGGACAAAGAGTCGCTAATGACGAATGGATTAGAGGAGTGAATAAAAGGAGATCCGGAATTTAGGTTCTCGAAATCGGAATCAGTGTAAAGCGACAAGCCTTAGCGCCCAGACCAGGAGAGTGAGCGAGAGGAAGAGCGAACCGATCCAGATTCTTAAAATTAAGGCAAAAATCAAATTTAAACACAACAAGAACGGTCCTTCTCTTTATACACTCGATTCGATTCGTTCACTTTCGGCCGTCTTTTTTTGACACCGCACTAACGGCTTCAGGACGGCTAAATAATAATAAAATAAATAATTGATAATAATAAAAAGGCACGCTTGCACGTCTAACAGATGCCAGTTTGAGCTTATAATTGTATTTGTATTGACTTCCGTCACATCACACTCGCCGTCTGGTCCGCCCCGTCATTTGCTTACTTTTGGTAATGAGGGGTCAACCCAACCTCTAGATCCCCATAATAATAAATAACAAACATCAGAATATTACCTGTTTCGATTATTTGTTATTCGCTTGGTTACAATGTACATTGTACGATCTCCTTCCCCCTCCAAATCTCCGCTTTATCAAATTCAATTAGTACTCTCCCCCTCTCTTGTGATCTAGCCTCGTTCAGAAACACGTTTCGCCACTCGGCATGATAGCAGGATGATGATGCTCTCCTCCTTTAACAGCTGATCACTGAATCATCATTACAAGCCACAAAGAACACCCTAAATTCAACGGGTACTGTTATGATTAAGAGGTGTTTTCTCTACGGTTTTATTCAGAATTACTACGCCCTCTGTTACTCTATAAGTTTTAGCCACTGCCATGTGCGCCATGTCAAAGCCAAGCAACCGCCCGCCCAAAAAAAAAATTAATCGCGTAAAACGTCTCCCGCGAACAGCAGCGGACCGAAGTCGGCTTCACCGAAAAGATAGGGAAAAAAAAATTAGGGTAGAGAGCGTGCTTCTCCAGATCAGATCCCTAGGAAATCCTTGACTTTAGATCTCCACCAAGAGCCAGACGCCTCTCCGCCCTCTGACATTCCATGCGTCCAGTCAGATGACGAGGAGGGAGCAATTTACAACGTACCGGCTTGTTGTGGTGGCGGCGGTTGTTGCTGTTCTCCTGGTCCCTGTTTTTGCTTTCCCGTGGCCCCGGAATCTCGTCTCCCCTCGTCGGGAGGAGGAGTACGAGAACTCTTCTGCGAATCGCCACTCCCTGTTGCTCCTCCTCCTCCGCTGGAAGAAGAAGAAGCAGCAGACGCAGGCGTGGAGCTCCGTCCCTCGACATCGTCCGCATAACGTTCCATCAATTCCCGTTGACTACGGGTTAGCGATCTGTAAAACACAATGTGATAATGTGTCGTCAGCGGACCCTTGTCTTTTTCGGTTTGAGAATCGCGGCATTTAGGCGCCACGTGGAGCGTAATGAGACCAAAAAGGGGGAGGCACGGGGAAAAAAACTTTTAGAGGGGACAGAAGAGACGGGCCATTGAGGAATAGGGAGGAAAAAACAAAATAACAAAATAAAACGTCTGCTGACCTCGGGATCTCGACTGAAAATGAGATAAACAGGTCCCCCTTGGAGCCCTTACGAGAAATCGAATCTACGCCACGGCCACGAAGCACGCAGTCCTCTCCCGGCTGTGTTCCTGGAGAGACACGCACTTCGACATCCCCGTCCAAGGTCGGAACTCGTACCCGGCCTCCAAGCACGGCAGTGTGCAACGGTATGGAGGCATCGTGATAGAGGTGTGTGCCCTGCCTTCGGAACACATCAGACGAGCCGACGTTTACTCGAACTAGAAGATCGCCTTTCGAGCCTTTTTTTGTCATCGGTGCGTCACCTTCGCCAGGAACGCGGATGGTCATTCCATCTTCGACACCTGCCAATCAGGAGAGGAACGATAAATAAAAGGTTTTTGAAAAGGAAAAATTAGGCGAGGCCCCCAGATTAGCTGTCCGTACCGCAAGGCAATCTCGACGCGGCTCAACTCACCTGCCGGCACATCAATTTTGATTTGCTTTCTATACTTTATTTTCCCCACCCCTCCGCAGTCATCACATTCCCCTCCACGAGGAATCGTGGAGCCGCTGCCTTGGCAGCTCATGCACGTACTCGCCATTTGAAATCCACTGTTGAGCACAAAAGTTTGGGTCCCCGTCCCATGGCATGCCTTGCATTCTGTTCGTTTCGTGCCGGGTTTCAGTCCACTTCCAGTGCAAGTATTGCAGTCTGCCACTGGCATGATATTGATCGTCTTGCTGGTCCCTTTGGCCCCCTCCATGAAGCTTACGGATATCGACGCTTCGAGGTCGTCCCCTCTACTCGACATTCGACCTCCTCTGCCACCACCGGAAGTTGCCCCACCGAACAGAGACGAAAAGAGGTCTTCCATGCTTGCACCTCCACTGGAGAATCCAGAGAACCCACCCGTTCGTCCACCCGCAAATGGGTTTCCGGCACCGCCAAACGGACTCTCGCCAAAACCTGGTTGTTGTGACGCTTCACCATATGTATCATAGGCTGCTCTCTTTTGGTCGTCACCCAACGTCTGTAATTTTTATTATTATTAAACCACAGTTACGTCACCCAATTGTCGCCCTCAACTCACCTCGTAAGCGCTCTGAATTTCTTGGAATCGGTCTTTTGAGGCAGGATCTTTATTCGTATCTGGATGGTACTTTTTCGCGAGCTAAAATGCCATGGATGAGCGCTTTTTCAACTGGTGTTGACCAAACGTGGGCTTGCCTGGAAGTACGCCTTTTTAATATCACTCCCTGACGCGTCTTTTTGAACCCCAAGGACAGTATACGGGTTCTTGGATACGGGCGAAGAGGAATGAAAAGACCGCTACAGGGCAATCAAATTTTAAGCAAATGGTAAGAGGCTCTTTGAAGGCAAACTGACCCGTGTTTCTATATAAATCGAGTTTCGTAACCGGTATACGTCTTTTAAGCCATTAGAGGATCTAGTTGTGCACAGAGGACGAGCGTGAACAGCGGCGAGTCTGCATTTGGGACGAGCATTTGAGGATCCAGCTATAGCATTTCTAGTGAATCTAGTAGAAGTAGATAACGCAGGTCCTTTCATTCGCGAGCTTGTAAGAGAGCGCAAGTAATATGGCGGCCAGGTTGATTCCAAAGGTTGCCCCTCCACCCAGACCATGTCAAGTTCCTCGGCCCCAGCGACGACGTCGACACAGTTTTCCGTCAGTCCCAGTTCCGGTATTACGTTTCAAGCTACGGTCACCCCCACCATTACAAGCTCTCAGAGCTTTGCGACTATTACTCGCCCAGCGGCGACGGAACAGGCATCAGCAACGAATTCCTCGCTGGCCGAGTCCTCATCCACTCTCTCTATCACGAGACAGGTCTCTGTATCTTATTGTGAACAAGTTGTCGTGTCCTGGTCGGGAGGCGTTGGTCCCTTCTCGCTCGAGGTGCGAGCAATTCCAAACCCTGGCATTTACCGGCAGCTAACTCCTCCCAGGCCTTTTCTCCCAGTGTAGATGTCGATCTCATAGCTCAGACTAACGAAAGATCCTGGTCCTTTCCAAATGTGCAAGTGAAGCCCGGGAATATCATGTCTATCACCGTCAAGGATAGCCAGAACCTCCAGTCCACCGACAGTAAGATCACTATTGTTTAGTTCTATTTTCATTCCGCTGACTCTATCTCTAGTGTTTATCGTCGATGGCATCGACCGAGGCGAATGCACGGTATGTTCGACAACCACGGAGCCCCAAACGTATCCCGCTAAAACTTTTTTTTTGGCATGCCACAGGCAGTTACTACCGCGACCGTGGCATTCACTCCGGCTTCTACCTCCGCGTGCGTAACCCCGTGATTATGACATTGGCACCTAATTTACTGAACCCCTTCCAGTGCGTCCATTAGTCCCTCCAGGGGCGCGGAACTCTCGGCGGCAGGCATTGTCGCTATCGTACTCGGTGTACTCTCCTTCTTGGCAATAATTGGTACTGCAATCTGGTTCTATCGACGAAAGGCTGCCTCTCGTCCTCAACCCGTCTTGCCTCACCACCATGCCGGCAAGGCTGGAGATCGGTCAAGCATCATCAGCGAGAAGAAAGCTGCAAGCATCAAGAGTACCCGCAGCGTACGCAGTGCCCTCAGCTTGTGGAGCACATTTAGCGATCATCAGAACCCAATTAATGAACGAAGCAACTCGATGGAGTCAGGAGTCCGAGTAGACATTGATACTGTTCAGGTTGTGGAGGAGGCGCGTACTCCTGTAACAGCGCAGACAGCCGGCGAACCACTCTTCAATCCCCGCCGGACGACTCGTGAATGGACGGGCTATGGAGCATCTGGAAACCGGAGACCAAGCGATGAAAATGACAGTTTCAACCCCTCTACGATTCTTTCGACGTCTTCCATCACAGACGAGTCTACCCAGATTGAATTCCCCAACCACCAGCCCATGCCCAAGCCAGATTATTCGCCATTTAACGACAATTACATCGTACCCACATTTGGAGATCACAAGGACCCCATTATGCCTTCTCACAGAAGCGACCACACCGAACCTTCAGAACAAGACGCATCACAGCTCTCGCATAGCGATCTCGAAGCATTGGCCGATATTGTAGCGGCAAGACTGAACCAACGAACACAATACTCTTCTTCATCGTCTGAAATTGGCCGCACTGGTCTCAACGCAACCGACTTACCGCCAAGATACTTCTAAAACTCAACTACATTCCTTCTCTCGTCCTCACAAATGACCTTACAATACGCTCATTTAGTACTATACATTTGGTTCCGCGTCTCGGGCCTGAACCTCTTCCCGTCGTTACTCTTTCCTTATACATACTCACCAAAAGGCGCACCGCCTCCTAGTTTGAGGCCGCTCTCACGGACGCTTTAACGCTCGTTTATCAAAGCCAGAATGTCGATTGTTATTGTACCGCATTCTGTTTAGTCAATACATTAACAAGAATCTTCATGGTTTCTTTCCAATATTCGATCCCCAACCTCCTACATGAGAAATTGCGTCTTCAACGGACTTCTTCATCTAAGTATAAAGCGTCAGCGTTCGATTCGTTATCTTCGGATTAATCAACGTACAGCCGGGCTGATGCCGTTGCCAGCAAAATAGGCCATGAAGAACCTGTGTGGCACGGTCAGCAAGGCCAAGCACTGTCACTCGCAGTACATACTCATCCGCCAACCAAGGATTTTCCACTCTCCCCAGTTCTGGAAAGTATAGAGTCCTTGAGCCATTGGGGGTGGGCGCCGTCAATACGGCGTGAAGAGGCTGGTGCTTTGGCAGCGAAACGTTTGGAAAGAGGCCCTTCAACGTTTGTACAGGCTGGAGTAGCGCCTGAATACCATATCAGCGATCACTCCATTGCCTATTCGCTTGAAAATAACTCACGTCTTCTTCCTCCGGGGTCAGATGCCCATTATTCCTTGCGAGAGTTATCCGAGACTGTATTGCACGAATAAAGCCGTCACGTAAGTGGGTGTGTGAAGTTGATCTAACTGGAACTGTACAGGTTCAACAACGCTATCAGTGAGGTGTATGCGCTCATCCACTAATTAAACGTACCGATCCTAAGCGCGCATGTTGTATTACGGACAATATGCTCTATCTGCTCTGCCGGTGTACCATCCACTCGTGGCTGGAAAATACACAGAGACTGGTCAGGAGATGTCCTGTGGCCCCCTATAGATACCCACTTTAAATCCACGCTGCCCCAAATCAGCATAGAATCCAACAGAATATACCTGTAAATGGGGGTTCAATGCCGTCTCAGTTGATAAACGGTTTCAATAAAACACATACCTTGAGGCCCAAGAACGAAACGGTACGGACGCCGAGGCCCAAAAGACTCAATTTAGGTGTACCTGGTAATTCAAGTGTCGTTGGAAATTCCACGTCTGTGGCAGGATCCTCTGACCGGGCACCAAAGCGTCACTACGGAGCCATACGGTTGGACGCGAGGCAAAAAACAAACGCACTCCTGTATTCCAACTCTTTGGAATCTGACCGCAAAGACTTTGACAAGGACGATACTACCGCTGCGGTAATGGCAATGCCAGCTGCACCAAAGAAAATGTATTTCCGCCTGGGTGTTGGGTCTGCATCTGGATCATAGGGCGCATTCTCATTATGATAGGTACGACTCGGTCGTATCTGGCGTGTTCTATAAAGGCATTCGAGCGCGGTTGCGCGTTTGGCGAGAGGTCGAAGAAGCATAAGCGTAATCAAGTCTGCCGGAGTCTACTCAAGTTTTTGGGAGGAAAGGGCACAGGGAAAAACAACGGTATTATTCGTTTTCAAAGCATTTTCAGATCCACATGTTTACATTACGAAAGATAGCACAAACGACGAAACCAATTAAGCACTGAAATCAGGCATTCTGGTTTTCTTATAACCCCAACGCTATTTCGTTGCTGGACACCAGCGAATGCTTCTTGTTACGGCATGAGAATCTCACGCCTCGGGTTCAGACTTGGCGGATTTTCCGTGCAGAGCGTCGACAGCTTCACCTAACGCTCGCGCTCTCGTACGAAGGGTAATCAGGTCCAGAGTCTCGCGAGGTGCAAGACCTTCGGGAATTCTCTCTTCTCCGAGCCAGGTGCGGAACCATTCGATCGGAATACCAGACCCATCACGGTTCAGGGCATGGTTGCAGAGGATAGGTTCTCCGCGAGATATCAACAATGACTTCTTGTTCATAGGCTTTTGGGGGTGCCCAATGCGAACTTCACGATTGTACTTGTGACGAATCAAGTCATCGAGCGTGATCTTCTTCCCGTCCGAAAGGTCTATGACCGCTTGGATGAGCTCCGTGTCAGGTTTGTTTGATGGTAATGTCCCTCCAGTTTCGTCAAGATCACGATGAACCTAGAGGATTGGTAAGACGAGGTGCACCCGCTACCGTCGGGTTGAAAAACTTTACCATGCTGGCATCATGTTCAATGGAATTATGTGCGCGCAAATCTTCCAAGTTCAAAGAGAACCCACTTCCACACATATACATGCCGCCAGTGGCAAGAGCGAATGCTACGGAGTAGGAAACGTTGTAGACGCTGGTAATGGCGCTGACCAGCTGCATAATGCCAATGTTCTTTCCATCCCGGGGCCTACAGTCGAGTCGTTAGTATGAATCACGTCGTGCGGTCGATGTTTTACAACTTACAAATAGCCGTGATTCGCGAGGGCGTTGAGGGCAGGGCAGGGACTCCTGCCCTCAGTGCCCTGGATATACTCGTGAGATGAATCTGAAGACATGAAAGACAAGGAGGAAGGCAAGTTGCGATTGCCTTGGCAGGCGACGTGCCCTTTATTAACCAGCCTCGGCCTCAAACTCTGTAAGCGTACGCGGAGCATCCAATGGCCGGGACTGAGATTGCTAACCACCGACATCGGTTATTACTTTACACCTTACCGGACCCTGTTTCGATGATCGTGGCGCCCGTATAAGGTTCTTTTTTTTTTTTTTTGCAACCTTCCCTATTCACTGAACCCTGATCGACAGTAACCGTTACATTCGAATAAACGAGTTTCTGCGAATGTACAGGCAAAAATTTATGCTACCCTGATCATAACTGTACTTTAATCTCCCACCAATTTCTGGACGCGTTTCAATATCGAGTCCTTTGACGGATCTAAGAAGAAATCAGACTGGGCTCCATTGGTCGTGCTAATACTGACCGTATGGATGGTCTTTGGAAGGGATTTCGAGGATGGTTGGAAACGTTTGGTGATACTTGTCTACAGTGGGTCTAATCTTTTCCGCAATCTATGCATACCATCAATCACCATTAATCTAATCTAAAGCATTTACGCACGTGCTGGTTTATAAGAAGAATTGCCACGTCCTTGCGAGCCGTAAAGTCGTTAAAGGCAGACTCAATTGTGGACACCTGAGTCTCTGCAATCTGTTAGAGAGGGTCGAGTTTATTCGATATGATGTACACTGACTTGCATCGACAATGACAAAGTTCTTTTGCTGGTTGTGTGCCACTTGCCCTATTCCCGCAAGCAGCACACCGGTAATGGAATCCTACTTCCACGTCAGTCATTATAATCCATCATCCGGAAACTGTAGGCACCTCGTCACCAATAATGGCGAGAAGATTTCGTCCTTCCTGGGATTGCGCCATACTACTCCTGTGGCGGCAGGAGCGAGGAACAGCTTGAACCACACCACCGATGGAAGTGCCAACAATCTCAGATGATACGCTCCAAGATCTCTGGTCATAAATTCGTATTAAATACAAAAGTTTCAAATCTTAATTCTGGTGCTATTCCCGCTATAATGAAATCCGTCCGCCGTCCGCCATCTCTCCATTAACCCGACGCCCTCGAGGAATCAATGAACCCAACGCCTGAAGTGCTAAAAGGAGCTATGAGCTACAAGAATCGAGAAACGGCAAGAAGATCGGACATACCAAGGCGAAACAGTCAACGATCCAGTCCCTAGACGTCAAGGTAATCAGAAGCAAGGACGGCAGTATGAGATAGAGGATGGAAAACGAACCGAGTCAGCGATTGACGAGTCAGGAAATTCCATCATTCATCGACAAGGACCGAGTGAATAAATAGCAAGGAGAGCCGAGACAAAGTCGAAGGAACAAACAGCTTGAGACGTGCAGGGTGGCTCGAAGAGCTAGAGGCCAAGATTGTCAGCTACGGGCATGAACGAGTAAAGAGGAAAAGGGACAAACGTTCGCAGCAAACTAACGGTAGAAGCACGAAGTCTGAACCAACAACCGGGAAGGGAAACCACAAACAGACAAAGAGAAAGGACAGTGGGTTGGTGCGATTTGGGAAAGACGATGATGGTGTTCGTGCGTTTAGAAGGTCGTGCGGTCGAAGATGGCATTGGGGTAACGAAGCAAGAGCTGCTCGATGACCCACCACAAGGGCGTTCCAAAGGTAACGTGGCTATGCATTCTTCTGGGCATGCCGGAGTGAAGGAGGGCAAGCCCACCACCCTCGCCGTTAAAGATCAGCGCGCCAGAGTCTCCGTGGTAGGAGAAATCGCCAGAGGCGAAGTCAAAGTTGTAAACGACGACTTCCTTGGACTCCAGACCGATGTCAGTGCAGATGTAGCCCTCCAAACCCGAATAGCGTCCAAGCGTGAAACCGGTCTTGCTACCATACTTGCCAACCACGTACAGGGGGTCCCCGTTCTCGTCGACACAGTCGGGATTAACGAGAAGCTGGCGCGTGAGAGCCTTGCCGATCTTCAGCAAGCGATTGGCGGGGAACTTGAAGCCTTTGCGGTTGGCAACGTTCGTCCAGAACTTCCTCTTGAGTTTCTGAGGATCATATTTATCCCCTGAAGAGCGAGGCGACATAAACACACAAAGAGGTAAATGAAGCAACACGCACCTAAGTCAACTACATTCCCAAGGAAATTGGCCTGGAATTTCGACGCCTTCAGCTCGAAGGTGCCGAAGTCCCTCGTGTAGTGGTTGTCGTCCACCCTAACGTCGATCGACGGGGCGTAATCGACGTGGCCGACGGAACGAGCCCTGATATCGCTCCAGTTAACGGTGACATCCTTCGAGTGCTTCTCCAGAGTCGCACTGTTCTTCTTCAACCTGGCCAAATCCTCCTTCTTACGCTCCAACGCCTCCGCAGCCTCTAGCGCCTGGTCCTCGTCCTGGATATTCTCCTGCTCCTCCTCCAAATCGGCAATTTCGGTAGCCAAGTCGACGGCCTTTTCGACTTTGTCGGCGAGAACGTCCCTGGTGTCGTCAAGGAGCTGCTGGAAGCTGCGATAACCACAGACGCGAACGTCCTGCTTAGGTGCGCCGGTACCCTCACCAGCATACTCGTAGTCGACGGAGGTGTCGTCGCGGAGAACATGATCACAGCTGACACCGAAGACCCTAGGACTAGGTTTGCCGTTCTTGTAAGAGCCTTCGTGGAAATAAAAGCCAAGACTACCCCTGGCGTCTTTCTTCTGGCTCTCCGCTGGGGCGAGGGTCATTCCGAGAACAGTCGTCAAGGGGCGACGTACGTTGAAAGTTGGGTTGGTGGAGTCGGCGGGACGCATAAGGCTGGCTAGCTGCGCAACGGAACACTCGTACCAATAGGTAACCACGCCCTTGACTCCATGGGTCTCGAGGATCTGAAGGATGAGAGTGGAGGCGTCGCGGGCGTCCGTGGGGGTGTTTTTGCCGGGATGAGTGGAGATCCAGAGACCGACGGGGCCGAGAATTTGCTTGCCCTGGTCGTTGGGAGTTGAGAAGCGTACGGGTAAGAGAGCTGAATACTTGATCCCGCGCTCCTTGAACAGCGCAATGATCAGCGGCGCGACGGTGTCCCAGACGGGGTTCAGGTCTGTCTCGAAGACGCCATTGGCCGCCTTGTGGGCGACTTTGAAGAACCTGTCCCCCTTGGGCGGAACTGGGAAGGGGTTTGTCGCGTGATCAGAGCGCCAGACGAGCTCGGGAGGGTTTCTGGAGACTCCGCGGAAGAAATGGATCCGCTCGAAATCACTGATGAGGTTCGGAGCCACGACTTGATAGTACGACTCCATAACACTGAGCCCGGAGAGGAACGAGTGGGTGTCACTTATGGGCGAGGTAGGAGGGCTAACGACGTGATGGGTCGAGAGCGCCTGGCAGTTGAACATATACAAGGTCAATCCTAAGAACACACTGGTAAGTGGGATATCCGCGGGATCAAGCTAAGGGAGACTTGCCCGCTAGGAGCGTTGGTGTTTTCTCCAAGAGGGCGAATGTCCGGTCGACGAAGTCAGAGGAGACTACAAGAGACGTGATAAGTATGGGTGATAGACATGCATAACGACAGAGGGACTTGCCATCGACGTAGAGGCCCGACTTCTTCAGCTCTTGGTGCGTAACTTGGACAAGTTCTGAAGAAAACGCGTGTAAGTGGAAAAGACAGGGGGCAAAAGACTGGCAGCACTCACGATTCTCGTCAGTGTCCATGTTCAATAGCGTTCAAGTTGTTGGTAAACTGGTGCAAGAAGCTTTCGTAGATGCGAATGAGACGTGAAGTGGGTTTGGGGGAGGAGGCAAGGAGAAAAGCTCGGCGAGATGATAAGCGCCGGCACCTCAGATCATAGTTTGATCGGGGGACGTCAGGCTAGAAATCAACGGTAATCTATAGTATTTGAACACATTCTCATGTAATCTATTAACAGCCATCTACTTGCTGGCGGACTAGTACGTGGATGACAGTGGCCCGGTAATGGCTGGTGGTAGGCTGACAACGCCTCAACAGTTCTATGCCATGCATATGTTAAATGGATAATAGCTTACAGTCCCTTATGTACCATAGTCATCCTGGCGGTGGTAATCTCATTCCTTGTAAGGTCTACTCGTGGGATTGCGCCATACTAACCCTGTGGCGGCAGGGGCGAGGAACAGCTTGAACCACATCACCAATGGAAGTGCCAACAATCTCAGATGATACGCTCCAATGTATCATATATCCATTAAAAGGAGACGATC
>KN824290.1:397838-424327 GCA_000827415.1 Serendipita vermifera MAFF 305830 | reverse complement strand
GCGAGGAACAGCTTGAACCACATCACCAATGGAAGTGCCAACAATCTCAGATGATACGCTCCAATGTATCATATATCCATTAAAAGGAGACGATCCTGCCGTATTATTGACCCAAATAATGTCCTTTATAGAGAACATGATTCCAAATCACATTTGGCATCGTGATTCCTTCCAGCTAACGCTCTCACAAGAGCAGGGAGGTGCTCTCGAGTGTACTATGCGCGTCGGAGACTCTGTGGATGACGAATGGCTTGTCGTGTTTTTACTGTGGCAAGTGACAAAGACTTTTGACGTCGCTGCGAGGTAAGACGTTTGCCATTCTTACAACCAGATATATTCACCTTCTGTAGTGTATACGATGCGGATGGTCAATTTTTGCTCATAGAGGCCGCGGATGCACTCCCCTCCTGGATTACACCGGATAATGTAGAGAATAGGGTAAGCTTGGTTCGTACTTTGCTTTCAAATAAGAATAATACGAGTCCTAGGTCTGGATATATCAAGGTCATCTTCACGTCATACCCTTATCATGCAGTTCCCCTTCAAACGGAAGGCGACCCCCAAGACGACCCTTGAACGAGCCCGATCGTGACTATGGGGAAGAAGGTTCTGAAAGTGGACCCTTTCTTAGTACTCAGGATGCCCTCAAGTTTCTTCAAGACGCACGTGTGGAAACCAGACTCCCAAAGCAGGCGGATGATATTATCCAAGCACGAATCGCAGGGTAGGTGATTTCTCACTACCTATACACGATCTTATACTCTATAGGTATCCTCAGGCTGCAAGAACACAAATCCATCGTACCAAAGCCGCGCTTCCAGCCGATGTCGCCCGGGCTCTTGCCGGCAATCCACATTTGGTTCAAAAAGCAGTAGAGTGTTTCTATACCAGGGATGCGCTTCAATTACGTGTTGGTCATTATCCCTGCTTATTTGAAGTGACACTAACGCCCAATCTAGGCCACTCAAAAGATGACTAGATTTCCGCCGTCATCATCTTCTACTGTAACCGTACGAATGACTCGGACAGCATACGCTCAGTTGATGGGCCAACGCTTTAACGCTCCTCGAGTGTTTCGACGACCATTGGAACAGACAGTAGACGAGGCTCGCTGGTGGGACAATGGCGTCAAAATAGTACGTGCCGATAACTTTCATGTCCTTCAGTTATAATAACCCGTATCAGGCTTGTGGATTTGAAATGCTCTACCAAGAGGCGAAGACTCGAAAGGAAGGTATTCACATCAGTGGATCAGGTGAAATGGTGAGTTTTTCAATTCAAAAAAGGTAATGCATCTGATCAAACTGTGAAGAATAGTGCTAGACTTGAGGCTCTTCGACGCGATTCCGCCTTTGTCAAGTATCTCGCTCGGCTGGAAGAGTCTGATTATTTCGAAGGGGAGATCAGAGATAGCAAACGCTGGAAAGAAAAGGAGGGTGAGGCGGTCAAAATGTGGATTGCCATGCGACAAGCCGAGTCAGTAGCAAAGCCATTTGTGAAAAGCCGTCCCACTGACCCCCTGAGTAGTGACGCATCGCGGCCGTCCTTCTCCCAGTTGGTGAATGAGGCAATACAATCTGAGCCTCACAAGGAACTTACGGATGAAGGAGAGGACCCTGATGACTGGCTCAACGTGGACCCAATGGACCTCGATCAATCTCTCAAAACGTATCAGCAGCGAAAAGGAGACCATGGAACGAGTACCCTGGACGGTCAAGAACCGGTGATTGTGGACCAAGATGATGAAGATGAGCTTGCAAATGAGCAGGCTGGCAGATTGAAAAAGCTGGCCGAAAAAATGGAAGGGTTCGTAGAGGGCGAGGGTGCCTTAGAGGGAGCTCTCTTCGAAGAGTGAGTGGACTTTAATGAAGCAACCAAGTCTTCTAACGTTGCTCTGCAGCGACTTGCTTTCCGACGAGGAAGAAAGCGAGGTCGATTCAGATGAGGAAATGGCCAACAAAAAGGCTGCTATGGACGCCCTTGTGGCTCCACTAGAGCCAGGAGAATATGGGAAGATGCCCGTGGGATACAGGCATGCCAACTCTCAAGCGACTGGGCCCTCTGCTGAAGAAACCATGGAGGTGGAAAAGGATGCTGAGACCAAAATTGACGACGAAATCGAACGTCGTGTGCGACGGCCTATATTCCAACGAGACAAGTTTGATGGAGTAGATTCCGATGACGAGACTAGCGAAGAGGAGCCGGGCGGCCCATTAATGGAAGACGACGAGGACGAAGAGGACCGCCCGCAAGTTGTCGGCGATATTGAAATCGATATGGAGCAAGAGCAGGAGGACTTCCTACGGTTCTCTAGAGAGGCGCTCGGTATCGACGACGAGACTTGGGCCAGCATCATCGCGGATCGAACAAAACGGGGAGGTGCGTTCTTCTTGTATCTTCTAATACAAAAGTAGGTTTTAACGATCTTTCAGTGTACGTGCCTCCAGACACAAAGACTTCCTCTGATACGGAGAAGCATAAGCAGTCCAAGGATACGCCCACGGGTCCTAGTGCTGCAAGATTCTTTGATGAAATCCCAAAGATTGCTGTGACTTCTCGTCCCGCCAGATCTGCCTCGAAACCTATGGATCTTGATCGACCAGGAGCGAATCCCGATTTGGACTCGTTCGAGACGGTGATGGCTGCCATGGAAAAGGAACTAGAGAGATTAAAAGGCGTTTCATCCTTTTTGGATCCCCCATCAAAGACCGGAGTTTCCAAACCCTCTGTGGATGTCAAAGGAAAGGGGAAAGCAAAGGTGGTACCTAAGCCTGTCCCCTTTTCGCGTCCTAGACCGGGACCGATTCTTGAAGAAGTGGAGGACTCAGACGCAGAAAACGACATGGATATGGACGAAGTACAGCGCACTATGGACGCGGAACTGCGGTCTGCGCTGAAGCGCGACACCGAAGTGGTCTCATCAGGAGACGAAGACGGGGACTCTGATGAAGAGACCCCGATGGATTACAACCTCATCAAGAACTTTTTGGAGAGTTTCAAAAGTCAACAAGGTCTGAGTGGGCCTGTCGGCGGCCTGGCAGGGAGATTACAAGGGTCTGATTGGGCACTGCCAAGGGATGGGTGAGATCAACGATTGCCTTTATATTTGTAGTGAGAGAAACTCTATTAAAAAAGTACAAGTAAATCAAAATCCTTTTGTAACTGAAAGCGAGGGAAACTATTAGGGGAGCTTTAATCCGAGACTGGGGAAACGAGCTGAGGCGGTTGGTTGCATTTTGACAGACCATCAAAGTCCACTAATATGAACGGTATATGAGCCATCAGAAGATAGCTATTGGGGGGTTGAGGAGTTGTGAAGAAGGTCATGAACTTCGGAAAGCCAAGGCCGGTTCTTGCCCCTCGCATCAGCACGCAACGTGCCATCATGTGTCATTGCAACACAACACAAGAAATGATTGTGAGAATATCAGGAAGATATGTTTGATGGTGAGATTAAGAGGACGGGAAGGGTCACCGATCCTCATGTCTTAATCTTGATTTTCGAGTCGAGCTCGCCACTGCATTTGCATGCGCGGCGTTGACCGACCCATCCCTGACCGCACGTATCACACCAGTGCCTCGACACGCCAGAAGCAGCGACTCCAACGCCAGCGCCGGAGTTGAAGCCGAGGAGTGCGTCAGGGATGCGTACGTTGGAGACCGGCTCCGTCTTGATGAAACTACTACCGAGATTGGAGTAGTTAGAGTTCGCGTTTAGGCTGCCGAGAGCGATGTTAGGCGTAAATTTCGCAGACTATGAGACGAGGAGGGGGTTGCGGAAGGAGCGGCAAGTATCACAGTCAATGAAAAGTGCGGGCGAGGAGGGAAGAATAAGATGATGACTCACTGCTGTCGGCGTTGTGGTGCCCTTTTGGGCGGCACCCGCGGGAGTGGCTGACCCGACTTGGTGGATACGTCCCGCGTTTGCATGGGCGTTGACGTGTGGAAGAGGATGGCCCGAAACTCCATAAGTAGAGCTGGCCGATCCGCCGCCGCCGTTGGTCATCTTGAGGCCACTCTCGTCCTTGTGGATGGACACGAGATGGCGACCAAGGTCGTGCTTCCTTGAAAAGGAGCGACCACATCCCGCATGGGTGCATACATGGGGTTTGAGGCGGTTGGGATCATGGGTAGCCATGTGGGTTTTGAGGTTGAATGCGCGAGCAAAGGCTGAGATAATTTTAGAACAAAGGTATTTCGGGAAGCGACAAACGGAGACGAACCTCTAGGGCAATTGGGGCATTGATATTTTTTCCTGGGGTCGATTGCGGATTGAGGAGGGACTTGTTGGTAGTTGCCATTGAGATTGGTGGAGGTGCCGAATTCCCGTTCGCCGTCGTCGCTGTTGTTGCTTCGGTCGTTGGGGGAGGTATCGCGTAGCGACATTCCAGAGTCCTCGAACGAGGAGAAAGAATGGCCTGATGCGGTGGAAGATGGCATGAGCTGATCAAAGTTGACCGAAGGTGGCTGAATGGGGTTGTTTAGAGGGAGGCGGGTTGTTTGAGACGGTTGGATAGCGGATTGGGTACTGTCAGATAGACCAAAAGAGGCAAGATCGACGGTAAAGTTTTCTAGCGCTTGGTAGATGGCAGCGTTGAAATGGCTCGGGTTGGCAGCGTTGACGAGACTGCCTTGAGGGGAATAAGGGTTGTAATGAGATTCGCTTCTATCGTCACCGTATGCGCTTTCGCTCGAGGCAGTGATAGCAGAGAGGGGGCCTGGATGAGAAAGCGAAGTGGGAGCGCCTCTGTGCAGGAAAAACTGCTGCTGGCTGAAATCTACGGTATTTAAGTTGTTGATATAGTTAAGTTGACTCGGTTCAAAGCCTGCTAGAGCTTGTTCGAGGTCTCTTTCGAATTGATCCGGCGCAGGCGCTGCGGCAGCAGCAAGAGTGTCGTTTGTGGAAGAGAGGAGCCAATCGATATCGGATGGAATGTACGGAGAGGCGCTTGAATCGAATTCAGGAAAAGCCGAAGCGAAAGCGTCGAGGTCGTTGTTATTTGCTGATTGGCGATGGTTGACGTCGGAGGGAACGCTTAGAGACTGCAAGTCTACAGTTGGAAATGGATGATGAAGACCTGGAGTGTTTCTTCCAGATTCGTTCGAGGGTTGTTGCATGGTAGAATGAGTCTGTGCTGCCAGGTTTTGAGGGCCTTGCTTAAGGCTTGGAGTCTCCGCAGCGATCGAGTGCTGTGCAGACTGCGTGTGATGTGTGGACATATTCAAGATTCGATTGGGATCAAAACTAGGACTAACGGTAAAAAAGGCGCGCTGCGGACTGAAGCCAAGGTATGCCGCAGCCTCCTTTCTCAGCCACTCAAACTCCGACTAACCGGAGGTTGAAATGAGCGTATTTGGGGGTTTTTTGGGAGTATTCGTAGAGATGGTTCATTATATAAACTTGTAATATTTATTAATTAATATCTACTTGCTCGACAACGACGAAAAACGACGAAAACACGAGCTGACTCATCGGCAATGAATTGCCTACTAATAACACGTATGCAGCACATGGGTCCACCTCGAGAAGCAGACGTCAAGTTAGCCGCCCTCGTCCCGCAGCACAACAAGTCAACAAACGTAAACCCCTCTCGGCCACATATTATAATTGCTGGAATACTTCTTAATAGAATATTTGGCGTCCCGACACTCGCTCAAATGAAGGGCACTGCGGATAGCTGCCGAGGTGTCGTCGACGAAGAGTGTGGACGCGCAGCAGCAGATGCGTACCTATCAGCACCCATCAATAAACTAAATATTGATGCACAATTCTCGTACCACTTTCCGGAACGTGCACAGTCGTCATCCATCCGTCTCGCCGGGTCCTCTTTCAAACCTCCATGCTGCGCCCGCGCCGGCCGACGCGCAAGTCATCAACCCTTGCCGGTATGTCATCGACGTAGAATCAACCGTCCTCGACTTCCTCCTCAGGCCTCCTGCTGCGCCTCGGTCCGACGCGCAGACCACCAGCCCTTGCCGTAGGACACCAGCAACTCCTGGCCCTTGATTACTGCTTTTGATCCAGTCCATACACTCATCCGCAGCTCTCCACGTTCTGTTCTCCCTTCTTTGAAGACCGCATTCGGTCGTTCTGCGATACCCCGATAGTCATTTAGGCACCTGGCTTCGTTTCCTTGAAACTGCGCATCGACACCAATGTTAATGCCGTCACTCGTCTTGATCAATGATAGATCGTAGTCGGAAGAGTTCCTCGATTCCCCATGTACCTGCCCCAAGTACCAGAGCACCATCGTGTGTGGCGGAATCTTCTTAGACGCAAAGAGCCCCAGTTGACCGCATGCCGGATGACCGGTGGTTGAAATTCTCTCTATATGTGTCCATTTCTCCGATGGCGATGCCATCACGGTGATGCCACGCTCGTTTGGCTGAGCCGACTTGAGCAGTGCCATACCATTACTTGGGACAGATGAATGATAAACCGGGTTCTCTATGTATTGGATATCATTGGGCCAATTCTTTGGTACTCTGCCCATAGTGGTGGAGAGGAGGGATCACGTCTAGCGCAAGTTCTCAAAGGGATCAATATTCTTTTGTGTATATATTCCTTGTTTGAATATTTTCCTGCATATGCTTGTTCGTGACGAGCGGGCGGAGCAAGAGTCTCCTACCAAAGCCACACGTGACGTTTGTACGTTTTAACCTGACTCTCCCCACTCTCCCAAATGCTCCGCTGTAAAAAGCCTTTAATATATTCACAACGACGGTTTTTACAAACACGAACTCCACCTCCAAATTCTCCTGAACTTGTACATTTACTTGGAGCATTCAAATCGTTGGCCCCAAGACCGACACCATTGTCAACCCTACTCTCCTTTGGAGCACCATTAACACCCTCGTCTATAGTATTATCCGCATCTTATGTTCTCGAAGAACTCCCTCGTCGATTGGTACAGCGTGTCCGGTCAATGGAGGCCCTTCCTTTTGTATGTAGCCGGATATAAACCCCACAGAAGCCCAATTTACCTGACATTTCGACCAGATAGTCGGAATGAATCCGTTTATTTCGCGAGCTTTGAATTCCTACCGGCAGACATTTCAGGATTTAGCCACTGCTCCGCCGGTAGTGGACATGAATTCGAATATCGAGTTCACAAAACGGTTAGAAGCTTTGGTCAGGAGTCATTCAAACGATATACCAGTGCTCGCGAGAGGGTGAGCGCCCCTATCTTTATAGTGGAGCAATCTATACTGATTATCTTTTTGCTATTGCATTCCCTCTCTTCAACTCAGCTTTCAAGAGTGCTCCAAATATATGAAACCGGGAGCCATGACATCCTTCTTGGACGGAGCCATTCGTAGTCGTATTGCCATTCGATTCATTGCGGAACAGCACATTGCATTGACACGAGCGCTCAAGCTGGCGCTAGACCGTGATTCAAAAATGGATCAATTCCTAGGTGTCGTGGATTCCGAATGCTCACCGGCGGAGATGGTTAAATTGTGCACCAATTTTGTTCACGAGTTATGCGTGGGCACATTTGGTACAGCCCCTGAGATCGTGCTGGACGGCATGACAGACGTTACGTTTACGTGAGGCTCACTACCTACCGGCATTCATTGCATTGAGACTTATTCCTACGCCCCCAGATATGTCCCTGTCCATATTGAATACGTCCTCACGGAAATACTCAAGAATGCATTCCGCGCCACTGTGGAAGCACATCACAAGAGACATGGCTCTCATACAACGATGCCGTTGGCTCCGGTCCAGATCACTATATCCCACGCAACACTTCCGCCTACACCTTCCGACATCATAAGCAATTCACGAATACGCACGCCACCTTCGTACGTGTCGATTCGTGTTCGGGATCAGGGTGGAGGAGTCCATCCAAAGGATTTACCACGTATATTCTCCTACGCGTTCACGACTGCTCGTACAGCAGAAGGTGAGGATGATGGTGGAGGAGGAGGTCCCTACTCTGCACAGGCTGTAGGTGGGATGGCAGCTATTGCAGACGATGGAGACAGTGATGGAGGAAACCTTTTCGGTGAGATTGTCGGAAAGAATCTACAAACCGGTTTGGGAACCATCGCTGGGTTAGGATACGGGTAAGTATTTCATCCATCATATGCAGGCAGCACTCCTTGCTCACACTTGGCCAAGGCTGCCAATGGCACGATTATACACTGGCTACTTTGGAGGAAGTTTGGAGTTGATGTCCATGCACGGGCATGGAACCGATGTCTTCATCAAGTTTAGGTGCTTGGACGAAAACACGAGCATCGAGGTTTAGCATACTTCACTTATATCTTCATCTCTCTAATTCTTCCGGGTAACATGTTGTGAACAATGATTTATTGCAAGCACGGTGGCTAAATGAGCAAATGTTTTTCAGAGTCCGTTCTCAGAATGAGACCGCCTTTGTGGATTTGTTGTAAATCCCGAAATTGGCGAGCCACATTCCGTGGTAAAGCAAAGCAAAGGCTACCAAGAGGTTCGCCAGTGCGGAAAATCCATGCCATTTACTAAATTCCTTGTTGATGCCCTTCATATGGGATGATACTCCAGGATCATAATAAGGTTTTCCTTCTGCAAAAAAGAGCTGTGAGAACAGGCTCGATTCATGTCAACCGTCACCATTACCTGTTTGTTCCTGTCGCTGCGAACGTCGGTGCTATCAGTAACTTGTGTACTAAAGAGAAAAAAATAAATTCACCTGTCGCTTAACAATGATGCTGCCAACCCAGGGATGTGAGAGACGTGCTCGGCTAGATGGCGTTACTCACGCGTTTGTAACAGGTCCTATGTAGAACCAATTGACGAAAGACATGGCCACTATGGTCATAAGCACCCATGCTTGTTGAACGGATGTGTTACTGAGTTGAAGATAGTTGCCACGGATTTCGTCCAAGTTGGCCTTTAACCAAATACCCAATAGGATGGAGGACAGAATAGATTGAATTGTGAAATATACGGGAAATATGTGGGCTTGAAGAACAGTGAATTGTTTCCGTGTCAAAGCCCTGTGTGCAATAATTCCTGTAGCAAAGATGAGAACTGTGCCGAGTCGTCATAGCCGGATTCCACAAACCGCCAAAGAAACCCTGCCAGATATCTGAATTTGGCACCTTTAGAGTCATTTCTCGTCGGCAGAAGCATTAAAGCACATTACTTTGTCCAAATAGCCAAGCAAACGCAATGCTATGTGAATCGTTCGATGAGAATTGGACGTTAGATGCTTGAGACACATACAAGTACACCGAGTCATTAGTCAGAGTATCCCTCCAGGACAAGGAGACAGGCGTTTCGGCGGTGATCATCGGTGAACACGAGGAAAGAAGTCAAGTGCGACTGTTGCGCCGCTTTAAATTCTAACCGCCTGCCATCTCCCAGCAGCCTCCGTAATAATATGCTGACAATGTCTGAAGAAGGGGAAACTAAAGTTTTGTCATGGAAAAGTGACCATTGGTCTCTTGTAGGACCCACTTGGCCTGGCTTCAACGAGATCAAATATCTCATCATCTTGTAAAGTGATATAATCACTCAATAGCCTGTCGATTGATGGTGTCTATCCGTCTTATATTTCAAGTGGGGACTCCTACTCACAAACATCGATATTTCCTCAAGGGCAACCCACAGAGGAGGAGCCTTTGGGTGTTCCATTTCCAGGAGATACCTATACCGAAGGACCTGCCAATTGGGTACATATCAAACTCCTTACGATTGCTTAATCTAACGATAAATATAGGTTGGGCATTTAGTAAAGGAGCGTAAGCTTTTGGTGCACAATTATGCGCAAGGCGGCGCGACGGTGTCTGGGGTTCGAACTCAAAATCATTCGCAACTTCCTGAATGTTCACCCACCTGCTATCCCTTGGAAGGCCAATGATACTTTATTTGGTGAAGTCACCCTTAAAGGCATCTGACCGAGAACGCTTAACATACAATCCTATAGTCACATGGGTCGGAATCAATGATCTAGCCTATAACCCGGATGTGGATGTGACTATAAATGCCTTATTCAAGCTCCAAGAGGAATTGTATGACCAAGGGGCGCGGAATTTCCTCTTCTGTGATGTCCCTTGTGTCGATCGCTCCCCGGCGTGTTTGTCCCTACTATTGGACGACGTTTCCCCATGATTAAATCATCTTAACAGACATCCAAATGGGGATTGAGGGTGCTGAAACGAGATTTCACGACTGGAATCTTGCCCTGGACAACGCCATCCGAACCTTTGTCGCCGAAAAGTCAACGAAGAACGACCCTATTACAGCGATCTATTTCTCCTCTCACAAGGTATTCAGCGCTCTTCTTGATCATCCAGATGAATACGGCTTTCCGCAGAAGGACACTCAAAAGGCAGGTGGATCGATTTGGATGGATCACCTACACCCGACTAGTGCCGTGCATCTCATTGTGGCCATGGAGTTGCATGTCATGCTTTCTAGTATTCCCCAGTCAGCTCCTCCCGAAGGGTTGAAGGAGGGGAAGCACGAGACAACGTGACAGTAACCTTTTGCGTAAATACACCGGTATAAACTAGCATAAAGGTGTTATAAGCGTTCAGAAAGCGCTCAATCTCAGTGTCATCAGTAATTTTAATCAAGAGGATGAAGCAAGAGCTGATGTCGATGTATCGCATTGGACTGGGCGGACACTGATTATTACGGGCCGCTCATGAATAGAGGCCGAATAGTTCACTGTGTTGTGAGTATCTGTGTATTAGGTTCTAACAAAGGGATACTGAATCCGTCCCTCTCAGTTTGCCACCCAACTTTTGTGCCTCACAACGTGCTGACTGAGGGTAATCGTTAGGAATGCTTTTAATGGGTGCACTTACGGGAAAAAAATTGGATTGTAGCCGATTGATGGCTATTGTATCTTGACCTCGACCAATGTCCTCTAGCTCTCAAACAAGTGAAACCAACACCTCATCCAGCACTAAAAAGCGCGAACTCGAAGACGACAGCGTGTCTTATGGGCCAATCAAGAAGCAGAAAACGCTTTCGGAGCAAGAGCAGCAAGAAGGGGCCCTTTGTAGAATGGCGCTGCCATTAAAGGACGCTTTGCTTAGGCTAAAGGGCGTACTTTTCAAAAAATCCTCATTGGCAGATAACCTGGAGTTTGCTATCGATGAAATATGTGAAGCATGTGACGAAATCAGTGACAATAAACATGTACGGGTGGCTTCTACGCTCGCACTTCTCAACGCTGTCTTCGATCATTTCGCCGATGATACTCCCCCAGAAGCCCTAACCGGTCTGTTGTGACCTATACCAATTATGCGTATAATCAGCTAAAGTCTTTCATCCAGCTATGGAACGTCTCACATACGGAAGCGCCCGTGACCGAGTCAAACCGAGACTAAAGACCCTTTATGATCTCTATAAGGAGTTATTGGCGGCTGATAACTCTCCACCATCTGCCAGTCATTACGCCAAGCCGGGAGTTTGGCTCGAGTGGCAGAAAAAGCCGACCGCTATTCTTAACATGCGACCGAGTTTCAACCAAGGGCTGCCTATATCAGTACTTCACCCAATCTTTGCCCGCTTCCGAGCTACACTTCAGCATCCTTCTCCAGATACCACTGACCCCTTGATCCATCACGTGGCCTTTGACCTCTGCACCAAAATGGCCGATGCATATGGAGACGAACGCGCCCGTCTCGCAGAATTCGAGAAATGTATTAAACCGCTATTTCCCGAGCGTACCAGGACACTTCCTCGGTGGACATTCCAAAAGGAAGTCTATGTACAATCCCAACGCGAGCTTCACGCCTCCAAAGCCGGGCTCTTAATCTTTTACGACAGCATACCCGTCATTGGGATCGAGGCTAAGCTGGAACACGGGGATGCGTACATGCAGTTATCTCGTCTTTTCCAGACTTGGATCAGCCAGCAAAGGGAAACCAAGAGTTCGCAGATTCCTTAAGGGGCTCCAATGATTTTTGTCGGTGTCGTGGGTTAGTGCATCCTCCTCCGTTATTTCACTAATTCGCTGACATCAGAGTGTTCAGGACCACAGTTGATTGTCGCAGGTGGTTGCTTCGATGGCAAATCCGTCGTGGTGGAACCTCTCGGGGATCCTTGCTGGATGTTACCGGACAGTCATCATCAGCGCCAAGAGCGGCTGATGGGTGTGCTTATTGCCATTAAGGAGGGAGTAAAAAGCCTCGCGTCGTACGCTCCACATTATCTCCTATATGAGTTGCACTGCTGATAGTTGACTTTCAGGCTTGACTATACCCTGCAAGCATCCTTTGAGCCTGGCACCCCCAGGGTCTATACCGACTTCACCTTCAAAAACCAAATATATATGTTGAACTTCAAACAACGCCTTCCGCTTGTGACCAGAGGTCCAAATGGTCACCTTCTCTTTCTTGCTAGTAGTAACGGCCTTCCGCAGCAACTTCTTGTCAAACTCGTTGCTGGTGATCGATACGGGGTGGATGCTCACCGTAAACTCGCCGAGGCAGGTTTTTCGCCAGTTTTGTTTGACGTTGTCAAGGTCAAGGGTGCACCTGCGGCTTATATTATGGAATATATACCCTCCTCTGATGGATGGGACACCCTGTACGACTATGCAAAGAAACATCAAGATGTAACATCCCACATCCAAGGTCCTTTAAAACAAATAACCGATTTCATGGAGAAAGAGAACATCGTGCACGGGGATTTACGACCAAATAACATTCTGGTACGACAAGCTGTTAGCAGTCAAGCGCTTGAGCTCAAGGTGGTAGATTTTGACTGGGCTGGAGTAGCCGGTGAAGCCAGGTATCCTTGGCGTCGAAATGAGGGCATTTCGTGGCCGGCTGGCCCTGGAGAACCGATTTTACCTGGACACGATTATGCTTTACTAATGGCATGTCTGAAACAAATCCATGAAGTGTAAAGAATTGCTCTCGACGGCGCTCCTAGCGCTTGTTGCGAACAGGGATTTACTGGTACGATGGTTTTAAAGCCTGTGTATTTTTATCAGATATTTTTAGTTCTCTCTATTGATTACGTTGCCCAATTTATCCTATAGCGTTGCTGCCCAACGTATCTCTCGATTCTTCAAGGAGTTCCAATGATTTACAATGGGAGAAGCTGGCAGCCCATTCATTACCTAAATAAGCGCCGAGGACACGCTTAATCTCAACCTCATCGATAGTTTCGAAGATGGAGCAAGAGGCTGATATCGACGTACAGGATTGGAGTGGCGAACATTGGTCAATTATAGGTCCATCTTGGTTGGGGTTCGACAAGGTCAAATATTTCATTGTTTTGTGAGTACCCATATGGGCTTTGATATGAAGTAACTGACCTCGTCTGCGTTCATCCCCTTCAGTGGTGCATCATATTGCCAAACATCTGTTGTGCCTCAAAATGCGCCGACCGAGGAAGAACCATTAGGAGTACCGTTTCCTGGGTCCACTTACACAGAAGGGCCGAACTGGGTACGTTCACTGGTTCCCAACCTCTAACTCAAACCCAGAGAGCAGTTTGCCTGATATGCAACTTTCAGGTCGGACATCTTGCCAAGTCTCGTGAACCACCTTTCCTGGTCCATAACTACTCCCGATCAGGGCAAACGGCAGAAGGTGTGCGTACGCAAGCCTTTGTTGAGTTCACGCAACGTCACCCTCCCGAAATACCATGGACTGCCCACGATACTGTTTTCGCAACATGGGTCGGCATCAACGATTTGACGTGTGTTCTTTATAACAGCTATTTTGACGACTATTCTTGACACGTTTATGCCAGCGTCACTAGTGATGTTCAGCCACGCATAGACGCATTGTTCGAAGCCCAACAGAGGCTTTATGAGCAGGGGGCGAGGATATTTCTTTTTGTAGATCTATTTCCGCCCGCTCCAGCCTGTAGGTCACTCCTATGTGCGCTTATATAAGCCTGACGCTGAGAGGTACCTACCCAGCCAACGAAGTTGAGCCAGAGTATCGCGACCGATTCAGTCGCTGGAATGTGGCCCTTGATCGGGCGATTCGAGCTTTCTCTGCTGAGAAATCAACAGCGGCAGACCCCATCACCGTGATTTATTTCTCTTCTCACAAAGTTTTTTCTGCAATTATCAGCAATCCTACGGCATACGGATTCTCGGAGAGAGATACCAAAAAAGCCGGTGGATTGATTTGGGAGGATCGTATGCATCCAACAAGTGCGGGTCACCTCGTCGTAGCCAAAGAGCTAAACGAAGTCTTGTCGAGCATCCCTCCGTGTAGTTCTCAATCGAGCGATTGATTTGATTAACGACGGTGATACTAGTATATGAGCAGCTGGCAGAAATGGGATTTATAAGTTATAAACTGGTGCCAAAGATTTCAAGTCCAAGGCTTGACGGCAGAGAGGGCATTCTGGCTTCTCTTTTCCCCACCCGTAAATGCAGGTCCAGCAAAAAATATGACCACAATCTGTTGAGGTCGGGGCCGTACGTTCCTCGAGGCAGAGCGTACATTTGCGCGAGGACCTGGCTTCGTCTGGGAGCGATGTGACATCAAGAATCGTGTGCTTATCATTTAAAGCTCGATCTAGTGCCGATGAGAACATTATCATATAGTAACATAGTACGTACCGACGTCAAGGTCCTCTTCCACCAGCCGGCGTGATAAAATATCGGCCACAGGAGTAAAGTCTATATACGGTCCTTCCGTTACAGGTGGTTGTAATGCGCGGGTCTTTTCGCCTTGGTCAGGGAGCTTTCCAAGCGCCTTTTCACTGAGTTGCAGGTTTTGTCGTGATTCCTGAGTCTTGCGTAATAGCTCCCGATAACTCTTGTAAGCTATTCTTGCCAAAAGAAGTACCCCCAGTAACGCATAAGAAGGGGGCCGCACGTTTGGATTCGGGGGGATAGTGGAGATGTACGATGTCCGCAGAAGACGTTGCGTAAGCGTGTGGTATTTTCCGCGTAGATAGAATATCGCTAGGTTGATCGAGTATGCCAAAGTCAAAAGCTGTGGGGCAACAGAGAGCAATGTATGCAGTATCGGTAGTCTTTGGAGAATGCCAGAGGAGGATAGACGTCCTTCCGAGAGAATATACGCTGGAAGAATAGGGATAACGACCAACATTAGCCGCAGCTGTAAAGCCAGGTCAAATATCCAAATAACAGGGGCGCATTTTGTTCGCACCATCTTAGAAGGGAAGCCATTGCCAGAATTTGGCCAGATATCCACATACTCTTCTCCAAGAGTTGACTGCCCTCTGCCCAATGTCATGCCAAAGTAGAGCAGGTGACTAGCTACCTCGATTTCTCCAATCCATTGACGCACACGACGGGTTCCTATAAGGTTTTATATAGTACATATGATGAGATTTGGCGTCCAGACGTACCGAACCAGTTGCGGAAAACATTCTCCAAGTCCTCCTTCAGCTGTGCGACAAATACAGAGTCCCGCTGACTGGCCCGGACTGCGACATGTTAAGAATTCTATTTTCATACCTTTATTATCTACTCACTGATTTGGGCTTGGCTTCCAGCTGGAAACTCGGGTATACGAAGTTGTGGTTCCGGCATAAGTTGTTTATTACCGGGGTGGTGATACAACCGAGAAACCTCAATCTGACACAAAAAAAATTGTGACTACGAGAAGACAATATGGGTTTACTGGCGACGCTAGGTACAAAATTGAAAATTCTGAAGATTGGAAACGAATACTTGTCCTATGCCCACACAACCCAAATCTAGAATCCACTCCCTGATTCCTTCTTCTTTTCTTCGTCCCAACGAGCTTTCATACGCTGCAGAGCTTCTGCGCGTGTGGCCAGTAGCACCGGGTTGTTCGCAATGGGCGCAACCATTCTCGATCCAGATGACTTATAGAGAGACGGGTGGTATTGCAGTTCTCCTGAATCGCTTCGGATGACCTGTGAATCGAATAATTCATCAGAAATTTGGAAGCGATACGATAGGGAGATACACTTACACTACCAATAGCCAGGAAGAATCCTAGTGTAGCGGCACTGCTGAGCATGTATTGCGAGAGGGTAGCTACGAACCCTCGAGGTCCGGCTCCTTGTCTGCAATCGATAGGTCACGAACAAAGCGCCATAACATACGCGCAAGTATAAAAAATGCGACGTGAAAAGAGAAGAAACAGCACGTTATCAAGTATTTATTAGTAAAAGATGGCATTTCAAAGGTCGGACGACACATACCGCATGATGGAATACGAGCCAAAAATGAAGCCGACGGTCAAACCAACACCTGAGCCCATTAAAGCGCCCATTCTAGATGAAAGAGTAGTTTACATTTGTCAGATGATGCCCACGTCGTCTCAGTACAAGAGGTCGAGAACCCAACTTGACTATCAAAAAGTTTTATGAGCCCCAAGACGTTATGATAAAGAGCACCATGCACTCACATTTTTGCCATGTTGAAGGAGCTTGACCTCCATGGGATGGTGGTGGTGGTGGCATTTTAGCAGTCCAAGTTTGAACGAACTGGTGGCTGTGCAGCTAGTGGTCTACTTCTCCGCATCGTCGCTGGTTTCATTCGGCATGTATGTCTCGCACAATGATCTTTAATCGACAGTGCGTTGAGAAGAAAAGAATGAGCATAAACAATAAATCTAGCTAGTGCAAATCCAACCGCCAGGGACAAGAAATACGCAAAATGCGAAGGACAACAGTAGACGATGCAAAATAAATGGTGATGTGTAAAGTGAAGACAACAAATGAAAGGGGGGAATCATGGGGATTTTGAAAGAGACCAGATGCGAAACAAGGTAGACCTAACCGTTACAACCCTTTAGGCTACAATTTGGTATGTTATGATCATGATTGGAAAGTTCGTAATGGCCTTGGATGTCATGTCGCGTCGTTTCGGTGGAGAGAGAGAAAGTGAGATTTAGCTCAGTAGCAATAAAGCCTTTTTGAGCTCGTTTCTGGCCGTTTCAAGGTCCTCAAAGTTTAGGGCCGAGAGCGCAAATTTGGTGTGCTTTTGAGCCTTGCCAATGGTTTCCGGGTCCAGTTCGGTAGGTGGTTCGCGAGCGTGTACTGGAAGCCCATATGCATCGGTAACCCCATTCGTCTGTCCATTGGTCCCATAAGAATAAGAGGGAGCCGAGGGTACGTTTACGGGGGCTGCAGGGGCGAACGCGTTAGGTGGATGCGTTTGAACAAAGGTAGGCGGCATCGTAATGCTGAAGTTGCTATGTGGAGAGACCACAGAGTTTGGAGGTGTGTAACCTCGTGGTACGGAATGGCCACCATGGACGGTACTATTGGCAGATGGAGGAGGCGATAATTCGTGGCCAAATGATGTGGGAGGAGGGGCGGTAGTCGTTGGATGATTACCTGAAGATGGTGTTCTGGAATGGATTTGGTTACGAGGGGTGGAAGGTGATTCGAGGTGGTTGTTTGTTGTCGAATGGTCACTGGGCGCGGACGGGAAATGAGGGTTGACATGTAGCTCTTCTTTCGGAGTTGCTGGTTTATGGAACACAACGACGTGTGGAAGCTGGTCTTGGATAGTAGGTGGGAGGACTGGTGCAGATGGTATTTTGGCCAGCATATCGCCTTCTCCACCAGAATCACTGTCTCCCCCTTTCCCACTTCCGTTCTTCCAGTCCCCGACGGGGGGTGCGGATGGAACACCAGGAAGTGTGAATCCAAAGTCGGATTCAGAGTGTCTTGGGTTAGGTGGGGCATTTGCCTTGATCGTGTTGCGACGTGACTTGTAATCAGAGGCAGCATTGTCCGATGCGCCATTCCCCATAGGTGTGGGTGTTCCCGAATCCGAGTTTGGGGATCCAAGGTCTCTGAGCCTGCCAGACAGAGAATCCATGTCACTGCCAGAAACGCTGTCGGGCAATCGTGCCAATCTACTAAGACTGGCCTTTTCCCAATCCTCCTCCTCAGGAGATGATGCACTGCTCCGCCTCGTGTCATTGACAGAGGCATGTCCAGAAGGGGGCAGGATGGGAGCTGCATTCACTGATGAGGATCTGACATGTGAGCTTGATTTATCTTCAACAGTCAACTTGGAGGTGTTATTTGGGGTATGTCCGCCCGACGCGCTATTGGCACGTCGTCTGTTGTACTTGTAAGTGGCTTCTACGTCACTTGTCGAGTCGCCAACAATCGATGAAGTAAACTTGTAGCCTTTGTTGGGAGAGTCCTCCGGGAGAGCACGTGACTCTGACTTTATAGACGAGGGCGAACGGTTAGATGGTGGCAATACTGGTGGAAGTGGATGGGATGCAGCGAACGTAACGCTGTCGGGGCGTGCATCAGGAGATGATGGTGCCGTGTTAGATGCAGAGGGGGGAAGTGGTGCTGCCAATGCACTATGTGGTACTAGGTGTTTGGCATCTGATGCTTGCGGAGATGGATTTCGAGCTTTGTGTGGAGTGGAGTTTGGGGAAGCTACGGGTGTTCATTGAGTCTCGGTGAGGTGCGAAACTTCTCACAAACAGCGTACCTTCTTCATGCAAAACTCCCAAACTAGGTGTCACAGTAAGTCCTGGAGCGTTACCTACGTTGAAACTAGGTGCGGATGAGAGCGGCATCATGCTGTTCTGACGGCTGTATGGGTTTCCGACAGTAGACCAGCCATCTTCCTCGTCGGTCAAGACTCCGTCTTCATCGCCAGCCTTTCGTGAAGTATCGGGTGCCGCCATAGTACTGGCCGTAAAGACGGATGCGCCCAAGCCTGATCTTGGTTTGGGGCTCGGCCCAGGAGACAGTGGGCTATCACCACCAGCCCGGTTGTGACCTATCTTGGCGTTCAAAAATGCAATGGAGGCCGGATTCAGGGAATGTAAAGCTGGCTTGCCTCCACCAGCGCCACCAGGGAACACATTGGGAGAGTCGATTCCAGGCGTTGCAGCAGTGGACCATAGGCCATCCGAAGCACCAGGGGTCCGTAGCGGTGTCTTTGGATTGATGGTACTCGAGGGACTGGTTGTATCAACGATGTATGGGGAAGGTGTAGAGAATTGCGTCGAAATGTGCTTGGGTGGTAGAGAAGTGTTGGAATTTTTTGCAGCAGTAACGGTTTTTGTGGATGAGAAAGATTCAGTGGTTGATAGAGAGGGCTTCAGGTCCGTTTGGGAGTCCGTTTTGGCACTTTGGGACTTCGCAGACCTATGGTCGTCGAACGGTCCACCGGCAGCACCAGAGCTAGAGCCCATACTTGCTTCCTCTATCTCCGAGTGAGAGGAGGCCTGAAGTTCCGCGAGTTCATCCTCGGAGCCTTCCACCGTAGTTGCTGGTCCCGATTGAGGTACTCTTCCTTCCCGATAAGCCTTTGCGATATCTGCAGCTTTCCATTTGGCATATTTTATCTTTTCCTCGGGTTGGACCAGCTAAAATATGGACGCGTCGGACACTTACGAAATGTGATTGTATGGCGGGACTTACGGGATTGAGGTATTTCGCGTCAAAGATGGATAAGAGTTCGAAAAAATTGCTTGCAGCAAGAAACTTTTTTGCAGTAGAGCTGGAAATCAGGTGGCGTCCTCGTTAGCCTACGGCGTCAAGTGTAAGGCAAAGATTCTCCCACCGATTACTGCCACCTTTTCGGTCCTCGTTATCGGCATTGGTAAACACTTTGAGCGCAAAGTTTTCAATGTATTTGGCAGCGGCTTCGTCATTGCTGACTTCTTTGTGTTCTTTCAATTGTTCCTTCATCTGATAGATTTAAAAAGTTAAACGATGTGGGCCTAGGTTTTGATGACTTGTCCTTGCCTTCTCAAGCGCGGTCATCATATCCATCAGAAAAAGTTTGGTTTCCTTTTCCTTTGTTTTAGCTGAAATTCCGGTTTGTATTGCATGATAGAGGCCTTGATTGCGAAATGCATGAGATCAACGCCTGGTGGAGTTGGCGCCAGAGAGATAAGAAACTCACAATAATACGCAATCACTGGGTCCTTTTTGCTCAACTCCTGTGCTCTTGAAGTGAATGGAGCGATGATTTTGAGCTCTGAAGGTACTGCTGGTAACTTGACCTCAACTCGTGACATGGTTGTTAACTCTGAAGATCCGAGGAAGGAGGGGGATGAAATGGGAGACGTAGATAAATCCTAGGTAGCACTATTGGTATGTAAAAAATGCCAGTGCAAGGCGTCGAGCCTACGAGGGCTAGGAGGGGGTCGGGTCCAAGGGGGTGATGTTGAATCTCGAGGGACAAGGCGTTACTTGTCAACCCGCTTTCGCTTAGATATCGACTTAATTCACAGCAATTTACCCGTCACAATGTCCCTTGGCCGGTGTTCACGGTTCACCATCATCTCTTGCACTCTCGAGCAACATACGCGAGTGGCAAACACGCCCGTGCAGCTCACAAGGCGTAACGCAAGTCTTCTCAGTAGCTAACTACTCCAAATATACCAATTCGGGCAGCAAGGAGCCTTTACTCTCCGCCGATATAATCGTTGCCGATGAACATTACCCGGTTATGACGGAGTCAATCCACGTTTATTGAACGGGTGTAAAGGTCACTCCGTGTGGAAGTGGTGGAAACAGGCTTCACGTTGTATTGATGCTGCGTAATGCCAGATTTGCAGTGCCGCACCTTGGCCTCGTGTAGGCAGCGTTTAGGGTTTCAACAAGATCGTATTCTGATACGTGAGTCAATATATAGGAAACCGGTGTGTGCGTCTAGTGGGACTCTGAGGGTTTAGCTGGCTGCACTCCCTTCTTGGCTAGTAGGCCTCCAAGTAACCATCCGCCCGCAACGATACCACCCAATACATAGAGCCCGTTGACATCATGGCCGTCCAACTCGGTACGCTTAGGGTCGCTTTCGCCTTGCTTGTCGGACGCGGACGTGGCAGCTGCTATGGAACCGAGTGCCGAGTTCTGAAGGTTTCCGAGCGTATTTTTCCATCCCTCGAGGGAAGTCAGGTTTGCAGTTGTACCTGATGCCTTGTCTGTTTGGATTCCAACAAACTCTTTGATATCCTCGCTCTTTTGAAAAATGTTCGAAGAGACTCCTCCACCCGGCATGGAACCTTCCGCTACAGCGGTTACCACTTTAGGCAACGGGGTTTCTCCTGGAAGAGGAGTTCCAGCCTTTCCAGCCTTTTCAGCTTCAATTTCTGAAGACACGGTAGCAGAACGAAAGTTGTCGGGGAGGAATGGCTAACCTCCGACCATTAACCGATGATGCAACACAGTTTTTTTTTGACATGGATACTCACAATATTTGCAGGGTCCATTTGAGCCGTTGGCTCTGCTTCCTCTAGGTCAGGAATTTGTACATTGAGTGTAGTGCGCTTTCCCTGAAACTTGTCGGGCAATGCTACGCCGGAAGAATATCTAAGTGTAGACTGGGAGATACTGAAACGAGTGGCCTTCCTCAGTAAGAGTTAGCGATAATGGGGACAGACCACTGACGTCGCTGGTCGTCTCAGGATTCGGTATTGAGCACCTTGCAAACAATTAGCTTTGAAGGAAAGAAACAGCATCAAATATGAGATTCCAACCTCGTTCAGCGACCAAAGAGCGAGAGACTAAAATCCTCACAGCTGACGCCATTTTTTTTTGACTTGCTGCAGGTAGTTTAACAGGACTTGTACAGGTTTAAAGAACGATAAGTATGCTGGTGGCCGAGGTTGAAATTGTTGGCTGATTGGAGAGGAGCCAAGGTTCTGAAAAAAGTCTGGCTCCAACCACCTGTCGAGAATCGCGTATATGAGCGCCAGGCGAGCTCGCGTACAGTATGGGAAGGCCGCAAAGCGCGTCAATAGTCGTATTTCATCGGATATAGTTCAAACTTCTGAGCAAGAAGAGGAGGTAGCACCCGAAGATGGAGGCAACCAACATGGCGTAGCAAAGGGTGTCAAGGCAGAGCGCAGTACATCAAAGGTCATCGTTTCTACAGAAACTGGTGATGTTCCCCGGAGGAAAATATCGCGTCGGGAAGCTGGAGGGGCTTCCAAGTCTCCTGTGAGAAGTACGCGCCTCTCTAGACCTCTTTCCTGTGGCATTCAATGGCATAATTTACAGAAATTGATCCTATACAAGACGTTGCTCCGCGAAAGCGAAAGCGTGACACCTCCCCAACCAGCTCCGACCGTGAGGATGTTGTGGACAAGCCTGCGAAGACGTTGAAAGGTAGAAAATGCGATTGAACATCGACTAATACTAAACATTCTTCACTCATAGTACTCAAAGGGGGTTCTCCTGCTAGGAAAGGAGCCGCACCTGCCCTGCCACTAGGTTGGTCAACCTTTTTGTAGAACGTACTCTAACAGGATTATTAGACGCAAGGAAAACGCCCTCTAGACCTACAACACCGTCCAAACCTGGCGTTTCGACGCCGAAATTGACTAGGGATTTATCAGACTTGTTTATCTCGCCTCACAAACCCACTATATCAGCGGTGACAAAGAGCCCAGCCAAGCCAGGGGTCCTCAAGAGGATGTTGTCCAAATCCAAGACGGAGCCTGCTCTAGAGGAAGCCCCAACCCGAGCGGATCTCTTCCCTTCCAAATCCACTATAGCTACGTCAGAATGGCCGCCCAAGGACACACCAGTGATACCCAACGATTCTATACCATCTTTCAACCGTCACCCTCTAGCCAGTAATCGTACACCATCCCCAACTCCCATTCAGGGTACCCGTCCCATATCGCGATCACCACAGAAAGTTGGCCGTACATATTCGAAGTCTCGCTCGTTTCTTGTCGAAATTCCACGTGATGCGGATCCCATGGACGTCGATAGTGAATTGCCTAAACCTTCAACATTACCCGAGGATCCCGATTTGAAAGACATGCATAGAGAGTCCTACAGCGAGCTACGCTCTCGCTGGGGCATAGATACCTCGGATCAAGACCCCACTCTCAACACGCCGACCAATGACTTGAACAGTATAGGAGAGATGAGATCAAGAGGAGAGACAAGGCGTTTCCTGGACGAGGTTGGGTATCTATTCGATGGCTTAGACCCAAGTACTGGTCGCAGTAACACCGGTGCAAAGCGTGCTAGTGCTATTGAAATTGTGTCCAAGATGGGCAATCCCGAGTTTGCGCGAAGGGCGGCCGCGGCGAATTTTGTGACTAAAGCCTGGTCGATGTTGAGGGGCGCAGGGGCTGGTACGGGTGATGACAAGGTATGAAACTGAAGGTGTCTTCCTTCAACACTGACACTGTGTACAAGATACTTGACGCTGCGCTCATTGCGTTTGCTGCGTTGTCGATGAAGGACTCCAGACAAGCAATCGAGCTCTGTCGAACAAGCGACTTGCTCCCATTTTTAAGCCTATGTATTGGTGTTTCACCAGAAGAGGACGTGCTTGTAGTACCTCCAGCCGGCCAAGAATCTATATGGGCACGTAAACTAGGACTGTCTCGCACAGACCAAACAAACGTGGGTTATTTGCATTTCCTATAGGAATTGATAGATGAAACTATTCGAATCAGTTGACCATTTTACGGACGGCTGTCGCTAACAGCATTGTCCTCGCCAATGGAGAGGATTCATCTCACCGCTTCTTGGCGGCTCAAACACTCTCAAGCTTGCTTGAATTTGGTCAATCTCTCACCAGCGATGTGCTTGATGCTATACTATCGTCACTCGCCTCCGAGTTATCGCGCCTGAGGCAGACATCGCCCTCCCTTGAGGAGTTAGATGCTTCCTCGGAAATGCGATACAGTTGGACTTGCTTACGCATCGCGGAAAAGGCTATCACGAATTCGCCGGCCTCAAATCCGAGGCAAACGGAGTTGCTCCCGCACCTGTCCTGGCTCATCAACCAGTGGCCCGCTCTGGTCGGATCTGCCGATTCCACATTGGGTGTGTAATTGCTTTGTTTGGCTAGTGGCGTTAATAACCATAAATTAGACGAATCGATCCAACTAGCACTGCAATTCCTAGTGCGATCAACCCATGACAATGCAGACTTATCCGAGGTGGTAGCTGAACAGCCCACGCTAATTCACAATCTGCTTCGGCTATTCGCTCGCTGGTATAGGGCGCATTTCTCTGCCTCTCAATTAGAGGATGCAAAAACTACTCAGCCCGAAGAGGATGAGCCGGATCTACTAACGAGGGCAAGTCTCTCGCTAGCTCTTGTGACACAGCTCGTCAAGCAAGGAGACACGGCAAAGGCAGTATTACAACAGACAAGTTAGTATTGTGACCCAGTCATGATGAGCGTTTCCTGACAATCGTAGAAATGGCAACGTCCTGTCCTTTCACTGGCTCCTGCACAGAGCAATGTCAATGTTCACAGCAGGTGTCTGGGATCGAAATCCTTGTCGAGATCTTCAACGAGCCGGAAGATACGCACGACGTTAGCTTATTATTATTTTTTGGTCGACCGGGCCTGCGTTACTTATCTACTTGCAGGCGAAAGCAGATTACTTTAGGGGTCACATTGGTATCCTCTTGTCCCTACTCTGTCTACATGACCAGAAAGCTCGGTCTATTCTCTTCTCATTGCTACAACCTTCACAGGGTACCGAGAATGAGAAGATTGGGACGCTTATTTCTGCCGTGCGGGAGTTTAGCACGGTATGGTCAGCCGTGGTTAACACCGTTAGCCAAGGGGATGATGTTTCTGTGGACGATCATCGTCCAGATATACCACAGGATGAGGGTGCGAAGTTGGCACAAACGGTTATTGAGGGCTTAGAAGGACTACTCAAGGAAGGCTCAGGAAAGTAGGGTTAACGTGTCTAATAATACAGTCTTCCTTGTTCAACACAAACAAAAATTGACTCCATGGACATGCCATGATGTCTCTAGCGTCTTCGTGGTGGGCCGCGGGGTTTGGCAAACGCAACTCGTTCCGTGGCTGCTGCCGGCGCCGCGTTCGGGTCGTGTCCGAGCTGCTCCATAAACCAAGCTGAGTTTAGTTCCTTTGGGTCTGATGTCTCGGACTTTCTGGCGACGGGCAGCCCGCGCTCTTTAGCTTGGTGAACAAAGACCCCGACACCGGACGAGTAAACCATCCTGGGCTTAACGGGACACGTATCTGGGCAAGTATACAGGAACACTGGATTGTTTGTAAGCACCCTAAGTGTCGCAGAGAGATGGTCAAGAACGCACCAATGGATGTAACCTGCTCTTGGTTGTTCACGTGTGGCCAGGAGTAGAATGCGTACGCTGAACAAAGTTTAGCACCATCACGATAACATAAAACGCTACTCACATGGTTCCGTGGTCGGGATGACCCCAGAGAGTTGCTCAGGAGTTAGACCCTTGGTGACTTGTGTGAGCACGACGGATTCAGTAGTTATATCGATGTTCTGCCGGCCAAACAGTCACTCCATCACATAGAAATTCCCAATCACCGCATGTCGCTCACCATCAAGACCAACTCGCTCTCGGTCTGGCTGCAATTGATCATCGCCGTGACGGCTTCCTCCACCTCGGGGGACCACTTGAGTCCCATCCCACCCTCAACATGCGATTTACGAGTGCGCATGCCTTCGTAGACACTACTGCCCGCGGCGGCACGGATCTCTGCCATCTCGGTCTCCCGCGCAGAGAGAGGCTTGGGCGCAGCGATATGTGCAATATGAGCAGCATACGAGTCTGGTGTAAGGTCCGCCTAAGTTAAAACGAAATCATGAGAACGAGCACATGCATGAGGGAGAGGCGAGGTACGCCACCTTTGAAGTGGCAAAGACATTGTCCTTGAACCGGTAATCACCCAATGCCTTTTTGAGTGCACTTTGACTGCTCGCGTAAAGCATCTTGTCTCTGACTTTGGCAGTGTCCGGTACATAACTGATGGCGAGCCACTCCGAAGAGGATGTATCGAGTCTGACGAGCAAGTACGCCGGTATATTGTTCTCGACGTACTCGTGGATACTTGCAAAGTCGCTCATCAGATCTCCCGATCGTGGCCACGTCCCGGCTTCGACCAGTTTCTCTGCAGAGGTGCCCAAGACGTTAGTGATGGGGGAAACGCTTATGCCTTCGAATGCGCGTACCATTCACGATGGAGACTTTGATCACGCGTACATCGTCTTTATCTATCGCTTTGGCAAAGCAATCGATCAATTCGGGGGCAGCACCAATCCCAGAGGCAGAGTTCATGGTTGGTTGGAATACAGTTTCTGTCTAACCAAAAACAGTTTACGATTAAAAGAGTATGTAGACTTCTAAGCTTCTTTATTCGGTTTTCTCGTCTTGTAACTACATGCGAATCATCATCGTGAGTGAACAAAAACTAACCAGAAGAACACAAACAGTCCTAAAAGGAGGGGGACGCGCGCCATTGTACAGAAAAGCGGAATGGAAACAAAACCCAGCGCAGCCAGCGAACGGACGGACAGGCGAGGGTACGACCGCGAGTACGAGTGCATGCGTGCGTGCATCCAATGGCCCCCCCAAAAGCCAAACCCAAGGCAAAGGGGAACCTTTTTTTGCAAAGCACCTACACCGGCCGTTCCAACCCAGGCGACCGATCACAGGCAGGTAGGGGGGTATCCGCGGGGAGAGACCTCTAATTGATACAGTACAATTAATAAAATGTTGGTAGAGAAGCAACGTGAAGGGAGAAGAGAAAAAAACAGGGGCCTCGAATCGCCAAAGGTCACGGTTTGGCGTACTCGAAACCAAA
>KN824290.1:355038-397468 GCA_000827415.1 Serendipita vermifera MAFF 305830 | reverse complement strand
TCCGGGAGCTGCCAGTTGTCCTTTGGCGGTGGGGTGGGAGGCATTGTCGTGCCGGTGGAATAGCGCGACGAGATGGTGGGGGCGATGGGGAACTCGATGGCATCGCCCAACGTCCGCCGGGCAAAGCTCGAGTCGCGATTCCACCAGTGGTTAAATGTGGCCTCTGCGGCAGTCATGGTCATGGTCATATACTTTGAGTCCGTAAGCGTCGACCGAGCGCCCATCGTAATCTCTCGGGGGTTCCCTATCGTGCTCTTGTCGACCGAGGTGCGTGCGCGGTGGAGGCGAAGAGGCTTGATGGACAGAATTTTCATACGTTGCTTGGCGTTGAACGATGGGACGAGTGAGATTGGTCGCATCCCCATGTTGGGCGTGCCAGAGAGGCTAATGTCTTCCGGTATACTTTGACGGGGGAGGTCGAGGTGAGCTGGGATCGGTGGAACCGGAGGTACCGGGGAGAAGGGGGTCAGCGGTGGCAAACTTTGGATCGGCAAGTGTGGGGTCGACTCGAGACGGGGGCGCGGGGTCTGTCGTCGGATGGGGAGGAGCCAGGTCGACTTGTGGTGTGGCTTTGACGAGTTGTCAGTCGACGCCGAACCCTGCTTCTCGTCCAACATGTCCGTAGGAGAGGCAGGGGTGACGATGAGGGCTGGCTGGGCTCCGCTTTGCTGCCAGTCGTAGGCGCGAGAACGGCTGCGCCACACACTAGAGTCGCGTTGTGCAGCGAGCCAGACGGAGACGGAGAACCAGATTGTGAACATCATGTCTGAAAGTGGCATAAGTGGGGAAAGACGGCTTTTGGCGCTTGACGTACACAAAATAGTGATCGTCCAGCTGCCAACGAGGATGGCACGGATGGCGGCTGCGCAGGAAGCACCGCCGAGTTCTGTGAGAAAAAAAATGCGACAATTAATCCCCAAAAAAAAGTAGTAGATTGTGAGAAAGGAGACTACCTGTGCCGCACTCGAATGTAGGGCTAAGGGCTGAATAGGCGAGCGCGCCGGCTATAGGCATGTCAGTCATCGAACCACGGCTTGCCGGCCACGAGGTACGGACCTAATTGAACGACCGAAATGAACGAGTAGAGGGTGATTTCGAAAAACGTATGAGAGAACCAAAAGGTTTTATCAACATCTTTCGAGTCCATGAACCAGACAAAGGCAATGGCGGCAAAAGAGAGCAACTGGATGGTCAAGTTGTAGGCAGCAATGCCGACTGTCGCGGGGGAAAAGACGAGGCGTGAGTATTAGAAAGACGTTGAAAAAAGCGTAAACGAACCTCTGGAAGAAATGCGCCTAGTGTCTTGCGAAGACACGTCTAAAGCGGCGACGATAAACCATATAAAATGGAGAACGAGTACGGCCACTGGTGAAGAAATGGGGATGAGCATACTCAAAAAGGACTCTAAAGAGAGGATCAAAGCGTACCAAAGAACAAAGTGCGGCTTCTGAGAAAGTCTGCGTTGCGAGTTGGTTTGAAAAACGACATGATTTGCGGGCCAAGTGGGCGTTGTTGCCTACGAAAAAACGACCGCAAATGTTGTTTAAAAGAAGACTGGGTTCGTAAAGAACGAGACGAGACGTTCGCCAGGAGTAGTTTCGTGAATTGCGAGTATGGGATGGGTTCAAGGTGGTACTGGGGCACTTTGGGAAAAGGAAGGCCTGTGGTCAGCCGCCTGGGGGAGAGGGTGGGAATGAATAGAGGGCCGCGTTCCGTGAATTAAAAACAATTACAAGAGCCAATCAAATTCATACAATACAAATTGCTTGATAATCTAGATAAACTCATCGGCCATCCCATTCCGTACTGTGCATGCATGTTTAGTGCGAGAAACTGCCCCCTTCTCTCTCGATCGCAGCATGGCGAACAAAAGGCTGACTGCTAAGCTGACATGTGTGGATCGCCTGCCCGAATCTCGGCCCAGTTTGGGCACATGATCGACAGGGTGGCCAGTGGCTGCGGCCATGCTTGGTATGCACGCTGCGAAGTCCCGGGAAGAGATGCGAAGAATCTGCCTGTTAGAAACGACCCTAGACACCCCAGAGTCGAGATAACGTCTATCCAATAAAAAATAAGATAACAGGTGGGCGGTCAGCGCCTAATCATTCCTTCCAACTCAGCCTCTACTATGCCTCGTCCTGCAAGCCATTACGTTTTTTTCTGGAAGGTAAATCCTTTTTGTTATTCTTCTGTACTTTCTCTCACTGACATAATCCAGCCTACCCAAACCTATGGATGGGCATCGCAGTGGTGGGCGAGCCCCTTTACTGAATCTACTCCTGAGGGCAGCAAAGTCGACTTTAAAACAGCAGAACATTACATGATGTACCACAAAGCCATCCTTTTCGACGATCTTGGCATTGCAGAACAAGTCCTCACCGCCCCTCACCCAGCCGACGTCAAGAAACTCGGCCAGCGCGTCCAAAACTTTAATGACCAGAAATGGAATGCAAATCGCTCCGAAATTGTCCGCAGAGGAAACTTTCTCAAGTTTACCCAAAACCCAGAACTCGCTGCCTTTCTCCTTTCCACTGGCGACAAGATCCTCGTAGAGGCCTCCCCCTTTGATAGAATCTGGGGTATCGGATACACAGAGGAAAACGCAATGGCCAACAAGGATAATTGGGGCCTGAACCTGCTCGGGGACGCCCTGATGGAAGTTCGAAAGCAATTGCAGGGCAAAGGAGACTAGCAAGCTCGTGTGTTCATACATGGAATACATACTCTACGTTTGTATTTTTCAACGAATCATAAACGACTGGAGGATCGCAATCGCGCACACCCCAGTGCAAATGTAGAACCCATACCCATATCCCGAGGGATCGTTTTGTACACTGGCCGACCATAGCTATTTCAAAGTATCATTAGTCATCGTAGAATCCAATCAAAAGGTTTAACCTACATAACCACCTATGATCTGAACCGTATGGTCAGCCGCTGTAAATCACAATAAAAAGGACAAACTCACCGGACCACAGAAGCGCGCCAGAGACACAATACTCTGTGCCAAACCATTCGCCAACCCAACTATTGGGGGCGGAGTCACTGGTACGATGTATAAGCGAAACCGGAAACATCGAAGAATACAGCCACCCACTATAGTTTAGAAGGATGGCAACAGACGTGTATGCAAATGTTGTTCCACAGTATCTTATAGCAGTGCTGAGAGCAAGTGCTGAAAGGCAAATCAGTAATCGTAACGGGTCAACAATCTCCTCTACACACCAGACATGACGAAAAAGTTGTTTCCAGGTCCTTCTGTTGCCAAGAAGCGATACAAAACGACCGTCAGATATGCTGGGATAAACAGCAGAGACCCTATTCGGAACATTGCTAAATGTGAAAAGCGTCCTCGTGGTGGTCTACAGTCTGGTGAGCGGGAGCAAACATGTAGCAGCGGATGTCTCACCCTATATTTCTATGGGAGAGTGAGTGATTGTTAGATAACCGCCAAGAAGGACAACGTACGGGTACAAGTAAAACTGATAGACGATTTGGACCAAGCACATCATGGCAACTGTTGGGAATGAGAACACGAATGGTACACAATACATTTTCCTTACTCAGCTGTGCAAAATGCCCAGGCGTCAATTCGAGACCTCCCGTCGAGTATTTACTGTGACGCTCGTGAGGAATGCATCAAAATGCTTTGGAGGTACGTACGACACAAGATAGAGGTAGAAAATCTGATCATGAGTGGTCGTGTGTAGTGCCAAGAGACCGTATTGAAGAATGATGAGCATCGGAAGCATAGACCATGTTGAGGGAAGCTTTTCCTCAACAAGAGTAGATATTGGCCTGCTTTCGGCAATGGTAGACAATCCTGGCGTCTCGCTTGCTGGATCGGGTGTTTGATGCCCGTTCGGTGTCACAGGGGCGATACTAGGAGGGGTACGAACTCCAGTATGGGAGAAAATTGCGGGGACAAGTGACGAATTTGACTGTCGCCGGACTTGTGTGAAACCTGTTAATCCCAAACGGTGCATCCCTGTTGGCCTGGAGGAATTGCTCGCCATCGATGGTCGATGTCGGCCAGGAGCTGTTCCAGGCGTAACAGTTGATCCTGACCCAAGACTGGTTGATGCAAGGGGCTCATTCGAAGTTCCTTCTCCATGATCGGAATGACCAGATTCAGAGTCTGTCTCGAAAACATCCAATTCGTTATCGACATTGATCGCAGCCTGCACCCACAGGTCGGCCAACGAGGTCGCGTTCATCTCGTTTGCTACAAGCACGAATCAGACGTGCTTTCTTGAGGTATAAAGTAGTACTTGCCTAGTAAGAGCCTTTGTGCAAAACTATGTGGTGTTCCTGGTCGTTGCTCGGGATTTGTGTAACGACGGGTCCGCATCGTTGAAGCAAAGCTGGGTCTCCGGCCAGTCATTGAATCGAGTCTACCGGCCAATCTTCCGGAATATCCATATGCTGATCCATTCACTTTAGATGTTCTTGACATGGTTCGTGGTTTGGGCGGAACGGCAGGTGTGAGCGGTGTAAGCATAGAAACGCCAGCTCGTGGAGAGTTGGTCGCATGTGACTCAAACGGATTCTTTGCAAACACGTCACTAAGGCGTCGGGAGACCTTGCGCTTGAGTCTATCGGCGAGTCCACTGGGCGGCGTTGGTGGGAGCGAAGGACCATCTTCCTCTTCGACGACCTCCAAGGGAAGCGGGGCATTTTCCTTGTCTGGGGACAATCGAATAGCTCCACTGCGAGATCCACCGTCATATCCGAGGAAGAGGGCGAGAAATGACCCAGACAGTGTGACGGATGAGGCCACAGCGCACGGTAGTAGATAAGGATAATCGATGAAGAGCTGCACGTTGCCAAATATTTGAGGATAATTCTTTGCAGGTGACTCGACTATTTCCAGCGTCAGAATAAGCACCCATATTAGCACTGATTGATCACTCACAAACTCCTCCTACAATGGCACCCGCCACACCTCCTAAACCCCATGCAAAACCCATGATAGAGTATGCCCTCCCTTCGTTGGTCGCATCGGTGATGCTGGTCACGCTACTTCGGCCAACTCCTACAGCACCAGCAAAGACACCTTGCAAAAGACGGATAACGACCGCTTCGCTAAAGGTTCGAGACGTGCCAAAGAGTGTACAAGTCACAGCCATTCCTAGTAACGAGATGAACATCACATTCCGACGGCCGTGTTTCTCCGCAGCCGTTGCCCACAGCAAGGAGGTGGCAAATTGCGTAATGAAGAACATAGAACATAGAACACCGGTCCAATATCCAACTTCTCCTTCATCGTCGCTGATGTTAAATGCTGGTTTATGTTAGTGAAGTTTCCGCACGAGGGTTCTGGAGCTCTTACAGCGGACCATGAACAAAACCCAAGGAGCTGAGACGTTAGCGGATAGAAATTCGCCAAGCATCATCTTGTACTATGTTAGAAAAAAGTATTCCACCATTATAGACACGGCGACTTACAATCGAAAGCACCGTCATCGGCAACAGAGGTAACGGTGTTACACCGGCCACAGACGAGATTTGGATTGCCACTGGGATGGGAGGTTTATCCGGAATATCCGGAGGTTCATCTCCAGCCATTTCAAAGTGGTGTTGATTCCATTGTGACGGGGAGAAGGTGGAAGGCGAGAAGGGGTTTGGCTCTTGCGAGTTTAATGGTGGAGTGTCTGTGAGCAACGCAGAATCGTCGTTCCAAGAGTTTGGTGGCAAAGGAATGTGACCGGGGCCATTGTGCAAAGCATCACGGTTACTCATAGCCCGAAGAGCGCCTATCCGACCCCTATGACGACAAAAGGCGAGTAAGCAAGTACAATCTAGACGAGATTTGTGTTTAATTCGTTTAATAAATCAGGAGATGTGGGCCCAGGAAGGACGGCGTAAGGTCCAAGGATGGTCTCTCAGTCTTATTGGGCAGAAGGGGCGTAAGCGTATCGATCACTCATGACATCCAAGTAAGTAGATAACCATTGCAATTCAATTGCAGCCCTGTTTACACTTTTATTATTACATATATCTCTCAAGCCAGTAGCAAAACTGGGTCAAACGTCCTCATTCGCAGAAGAGAGGACGAGTCTCTTAGCATCATAAACCGCGTATGCTGGCAGGCCGCTCGTAGAGTCAGGACTGCGTCCGCAAGTACCCACTCTTCGGGTGTACCACATCTCTCCGGCATTTTCTGCCACCCTTCCTTCCTATCAACAAACGGCTCCGTAGTCGACATGAAGCTTACACCCTTCTGTTTGACTCCGCTCGCTAATCTGTTGAGGTATAGTCGACAGAACCTCAACCGAGGAGGATTCCAGCCAGTTGATTGGGTTAGTGTCCCATTCGCAGCGTTCGCGCATGCCTCCGCATGCGTTATTTCCGCTGGTACCGTCAGCTCTGGCATCGCTGTGTCCTCCATCATGATATCCACGTTTCTTGCGAGCCATGTATCGAGCAAGCAAATCTGGAGCCAGAGTAAGGAGCTTACTGGTAGCTTCCATCCGTTTCCTTCTTCCTGTTGGTAGCGATATCTTTCTCCCCATGCTTTGGAGAGCGAGCCGGTCTTCATTACGGGATAAAGTTGCGATAGTATTGGCACTGGTCCGAATTTCTGGCTGGACTGTGGGCAAGGCCATACGTTTGGTCGCGACATGCGAAGGGTGAATTCTGCCAAGTTAGAGACAAGCCACCCCCTCAGTCCTCCATACTGGCAACCGTAATTGTTGACGGTCTTAAAGTCATCAAAGATAAGGATATCCGATTTAGCTTCCCAGATGCGGTGGAAAATATCTCGGGGTGCCAGTGCAAAACCCGTCGGACGTCGTTCAATCTCTTCAAACGCGTCACAGGTTGCTTTCGACACCCATTCCTCCTTCCAGCTGCTGATTGAATCGTGGGGGAAGGCCGTAGCTACCCCAAGATTCCCACATATGGCCATGAGCAGCCCTACTATGGGTGTAGGCGGATCGGCCCACTTGTTCTCCCATGCGAGCAAACTGTCTCCTTCGGCTGCTCGTAGGTAGTCCTGCAGAGGCATCTCTTGCCATGCGTTTCCTTTGCACTCTCGCAGCACATGCTTAAATATGTTATCCAGGGCGGTAAAATCCCATGATCCAAGACTCATCATGCAATCCCCAATATAAATCATTCCTTCCGCTGTTCCACAAGCCATCTGCATTTCTTCATCGCTGGCACGTCGAATTGCCGGATGCATACTGGTCGCCATAGGGCTATATCGTGTGACCATTCCAACTCCATCTTGATGCTTTGACTCGATTGAGCAGTGTCTCCCAGTCATACCTATCAGAATTAGCAACAAAAATTTGATATCCCAACTCACTTAACTCACTCAGTACTCGCTTGAGCTCATTAGCTTCAACAACCGTCATTTCCAGCAAGAATCCAAACTGGATAAGGTCTGACATCCTAATATGTAAAGGAGGAGCATCCAGCACGGAAGGTATGGTCTCCGCATTGATAAGCTCCCCCGTTCCTGGTAACTTCTCGAGATCGAGTCCTAGATCGCACATCAAGGAACACCAAGTAGCCTTGGTGGGCGGGGGCGTGCTAAATAGCCGCTTTGAGACGGTAAGAAGAGAATCTGCAGCTTGTTTTTCCCTTCCCCGCAGAGTGTGTATTAATGTGGGTGCTCCCTCCTCTGTTCCTTTTCTTGTCAGCGTTATTTGGGCCTGTCCTTTGGCTATGACTCCGTCCTTAGTCTCAACCACTGCTGTCGTCAGACATGAAGTAAAATAGTAGGCACAGCACGTACTTGGTGTTATCTCTGTAACTCTAAAGCCCATCAATGCTTTGAGATTGGACTGTCTCTCGGCACCTTGAACGCGGATTGCATGGAGGAATTGTTGTACTGAGATACTAGGCCGGACATACTACAACAGTTTATCATTAGAAGAACTCATATTTCAAGCTATAACTTACCTTAATATAAAGTTTCGCTCTCCATGGACGCCAATAAAAGCGATTCTTCTTTGCCCATAGACCAATAGCTGCAGCCCCCACTTTGGAGCGACCTTCAGCAGAAAGAACAAACTGAAGAAGAAGTTAGAGCACCGAGATAACGAGTGCAGTAGCCAAAATTTAGTTTGTAACATACACTGAGAAGGAGTTGCAGCATCGAGACAATTAGCGCGACCAGAGCCACGATTAAGGCAGTGTAGTTGAGTATATCTCCATTCGAGTTGGATTTACTGTCGTCAGAAGATTGAGATGAACCGGAGCTGGACATGGGGAATGCAGTTGAGAAAGTTAAGGAGCGAAATGTGGGTTGTAGATAAGATCTTTTGAGACTTGTACAAGAGCCAGTTGTGATTAGGAACTAAGTTGGGGAACGGGCCGTGGCGGTAGGGTTCAAGCTTGGCGCCTACAACTTTTGTCGAGTGTATAATACGCTATGGCCGACCTGCCTGGACAGTCAGGTTATACGACTCCTCGTCATTTACAACGTTCTGGACGTCCTTCAGTTTCGTCACCGAGACCATCCTCGAGCTCCTCGCCGCTGGCTAGAGCTCAATGGCCTTGGACAAACACGTTGCAATATGTTCAACGGCCCTCTTCAGCAATGTCCAGTCAGGCTGGAATGAGCACAGTTCACAACTGGGAAGCGTCTCCGTCGTCCTCCCTTTCAGGTAACCAGCAGCCATGGTCGGCAACACCCAAAAGTGCAGTCGTGCAACCATCTTTGCATATCTCTCCGGAATATGAAGATCATGGGATACGTCAATGGAACTTCTCAGCTTTCGAATGGACGGTGCCCAATGTGAGGGAGTTGAAAAAGTTTGTGGAAGGCCAGAGCTCTATATCGGCACCCGCCTCTATTCACAGCGACGATAGTCATGCAAGTAATCCTTCTGGTGCTCCTTCTCTTCTACGGGAGACGCCAGTGGTCGATGGAAAGTTCAAGCTGGAAATAGGCCGCGCCCCTCAGACTGAGGACGTGACAACAAGCACTGTAACCGTTACGGGAATCAATGAGGAAGGAATATCGCATGCTATTCCCGCTTCACCTCCACCCCAGGGATCATCAACGGTTTCGACGACACTATCCCTCTGCCTCACGTCACTACAGCTAGATTATGACCAGACTTGTGAAATAGCGACAACAATCATGGTGGGAATTAAGGCAAACACAGACTTTGTTGGCCAACGGGGAGCAAGAGCCGAGTGGGTCTGGGAATTCTGGGACGATTTCGTGTTTCGAAAAGGAAGCGAATTCTGGGAGTGTAACCTACCAGCTTTGCCAACGCTTTTGGACAATCCTCGCATCTCGGCGAGTGACTCGTTTACTCTCTCCATTCAACTCCATACCCCCGTTGGTCCGCACTTTCCCCAGCAGCCAGCAGCCTATTATGTCCCAAAGGATCTTTTGGATGGCCTCGAAGCATCATTAGATAACTCAAGTATGTACATTTTGATCACCCTTTCGATGCTTACGTTATTATAACCCTAGATACCGGGGACGTCCAATTCGTATGCCTTGAGAGGTTTTCTCCTCCATCTCAGATGGGAATGGAGTCCGCGACTACCCCGATATCGCCAAGCACGCCAACGTCGTCATCTGGGTTGCCACCACCTATGGCCCGTAAGAGGGTAATCTACGCGCATTCCGACATCCTAACACGCCGTTCTGAATACTTTTCCACACTCATCTCTTCATCATTTCGAGAAAGCTCTAGCGCTCTAGACAGAGAACGCGGGCGAATGATGCATACTATTGTGGTCGAAGATGCCGACTTCGTGACCGTTTACTGGCTTCTGAAGTATCTTTATTGTGACTGGCTCCTATTCCGTGAAGATGATGATCCTCGCGCGGCTGTAGATGGAATCGGAGCTGGATGGAGTGCTCGCTGGCTGTCACAGGGTAACGAATGGGAGTGGAAGACTTTCTCAGGGAAGACTGGGCAATTCGAGGATTCTGTGGACGAAGAATCTACGGCAAAAAGCGTGGCGTCTGATAGCATAAGTGCTGGGAGTATCATCAGTGATGGGTCACACAATAACAAAGCAGCCAATCTTGCGCCTCCCATTCCACCTGTATCGACTAGGATGCCTTCGAGGACAGGTGCATCCAGCTCTCTTCGGCCGTCAACGTCCACGCAGGCAGCCACGACCAGACGACCAGCCAAATTGCCGTTGACAACTACGAACATTTCGGCTGCCGCTACCCACTCCTCATCTCCTTCGCGATCCTCTCCTCCTCAACAGCAACACTCGCATTACTACCCTCTTTCCCCTTCTCAAGCGCGTGTTGGGTCGAATCGTCATCAGCATGATCCTCATGAGCATCCAACACCAGCCCCGCCAGCTGCATCGGCGTTATCTGTCTACCAACTTGCACATAGGTACCGGATTCCCGGCCTTCAACATCTGGCATTGGAGCATATGATGAGTTCGCTTGCGGTAGCGAGTGCATTCTCTCTCCTCCTCGCCACCTGCTTCTGGCCGGAATTAAATGATATGGTACAGGTACGGAACTGTTATTTCATTTCGCAATATATCTCGCTTACAACTCTATTTTCGGAACAGGATTACATTGTAGAACACTGGTCAGAGGTCTCGGGCAGCCCTCATTTCGAAACATGCTGCCTTGAGGTAGCTGCTGGGGAGTGAGTAATTTCGCGTGCTAATTTTATGCAATCATAATCATGAGCCTACAGATGGGGCCCAGAAGGCGGAAAGACATTGGCGTCCCTCTTTCGACGTTTACATTCTCCTACTGTGCGGTTCACGCATTCCTAACCTATGACATACTAGTCCAAGTGTTTAACATACATTGTATTTCAGAGTTGAAAATCGTTTACAGTCCCCCAAGCAACTCAGCAGGCGGCCGTGAGACCGATTTGATGGGTTAACAATTATCCCTAAAGAACATCTCTCTCTTTTAGCCCTATGGCTACTTCGGATACATGCAACTATGGATACACCAAGAAATTGGCCCGGTGAAGGGTCCACAAGAAATACGCTAAGCAGAGTACAGAGAAAAGATACAGAACAAGGACTCAGTAGGGTGGTTCATGATGTACTCATGAAACTGATTTAGAATCGCCCATTTCATTGTCATGACGTGACAACGGCCGCATAGGATTGCCGTCGTCCAGAGTAGCATGGCTAGAAACAGAACTATCAACCTGCATCACGTCTACCTCGGAAGAGAATGTCTGGTCAGGAGTATCCAATTCGAAAGAACTTGTCGAGGGAAAGGAATCCTCATTGGGCAATGCATTCGCTTCGTTCTCCGTCAAAAGAGCACCTTTAAGAGGACTGTCCGGTGCATAGAGGCTCTGGGTTGGAGTGCGATCTCGAGATACAGTGGGTGTCATTTCTCTCTTCGACTCTATTTGCAGGGATGTATTAACACTCGTGGCATTTGATTGTGGTATCCCATTCTCCATCGCCGTTGGTTGCTCCAGGTGAACAGGCGCCGGTAATGACGGCAAGGATTTGATGTAAGGATGTGGCAAAAGCCAGCGGGTGGATGATTCTGAAGAGTACTGCGTACGAATCGCCCCTTGCTTGCGATGGGAGGTAAGATCATTCTCATAATAGTACACATCGTTCATCATGGAAATTTGATGGCGATGTTGGTGAGGTCCAGCAAATGGATCCCGATTTAGCTGAAAATCTTCGGAGACGGTGGGATGGGAAATGCGTCGTGTCGTGGTGATTGGCTTTGGGAGGTTGGGAGGTGCAAGATCTATGATCAAGTGAGTTTAAACGAGAATAAAGAACGGGCGCATCCTTACTGGAAATGGCGAGCAAGGAGCCAGTGGTCCAAACGAATAAAGCAAAGTGGCTGGCTGCATTCAAAGCCACAGTCGAGGGCCATGAGCGTAGTATCGAGACAGCTAATGAGGCCAGTTGTAAGATGACAAGGAGATCCCAGCTTGACTTTGAGGTGGTCAAGTGCCACTTGCGACTGACAACTGCGACACGAAACAGAAGGGCCAGGGTGAATAGGACCAATATCGTGGTTATAAGAGAAACGACCGGTGGGATAATCCCGACGAATGACGTCGTAATGTCCAGGATGCATGTGCATGTAGCCGCAAGCATCAGTGTCCATACGAACGTGGCTTGGAGCTGATAGTCGAATGCAGGGCGAGCAAGAAAGAGAGAAAGTGTGTTTGGATGCAAGATTTGGGCCGTCAGCAGGTTTACTGGATGGGAAGGTCAGTCAAATGCGATTGAGGGGTAAAATGGAATCGAACTGACGACTGAGCCTGACCACAGCTTGGAGCGCGTATTCGGTATGGACAAGCTCAAAGGAAGGAGTCTCAATGCCTAAGACGATGAGAGCGACGATGCTGTCGATGACCAAGAAAAATGGGACGAGAAAACACATGAAAATGAGACGAGAACTTAACAAACGGTACGCTGAAGTAAAATAAAGATATAAAGAGAAGCAGCCGGTGCCAATAGATAGATACAGAGGCGCAGCCGCGATCAATACTGCAGACATGGTGGCTGGTGGCGAAGGTCAACTTTGAGAACCACGGGGTCCTTCATAGGAGTCTAAAGGTCGAATATTATTCTATACAAGTATACAAGGTTTATGATAGGTCAAAGCCAGCGCCGGAATTTATCGCATGCAACAATTTTCGCCTCAAAGTTTCCTCATCACGATAGAGTGGGAGCTGCAGGAAATTAGTACAAGTACCAACACCAAATTGAGACAGTTCATACCTTGAGCAAGTTGACGCAAGTGCTTGCTGTAGGTAATCGTGCGGTGTCGATACCAGCGTCCCTCAAGGCAAACTTGGGATTTAATTCCTTGAAACCACTAGAGGCATTCATCAGTTCAGCTAATAAGTCCATAAGATGGTGTTGAATGCGGTACTCACAGTAGTGGAGGTCTAGCACAACTCGTCACAAATCTGAGCAACAACCGTCGGCTGTTCTCGTCCATGCTCTTCACTACCCGCCAGAACATGCGTATTGTCTCGTGGTCTTCGTCGTACAGACCACCGTATACGACATTGCTCCTGAGATCATCGATGTCGATGGGTTCCTCGGCCCCACCGACTAATACTTGTAGCTCCTGTTGATTGAACATCCTGAGCCAACGTGGTTCTATAAGCTCAGACAATCCTTCGAAGAACGCTTCGCTTTGCTTCTTGATCTGCTTTGTGAGCCTATAGTGGGCTACAAGAATGATGTATTCCAGTCGGTTTGCCTTGGTCACTGGAATATTGGATCCATTCGGCTTCAATTCCACCGTGCGTGTGACACCAAGATCTGTTGGGGAAGTTACATGGTTAATGAGAGTAGCCAAAAGGAAAACTGAGCGGAGGTCTACCTTCTTCCGAAATGGTGAAATCAAGAGAAAGTTCTTCCGGATTTCCAGCATAGTTCTTCAAAAATATCAACCCTTGATACAGTTCTGGATCCAGAGACGCGAGGTCGTCTAAAAAGCTCTGCTTTCCTAACCACTGTACATGGGTCAGCATTAAGCTGGGACTCAATAACAGATGGGCTTACCTTGGCCAGGAAGAATCCGGCAAAGCTAACATCGACGAGAATTCCCTCGTACAATGCTTTGCCGAGGACACGACCGATGAACCGATACCAATTCAGTTGATGTGCTACAAGTGAGTGTCAGTAATGTTCCTGTAGAATAGAGAAAACACGTACGTTCACTTGCATACGAATGGGAGTTTGGGTACAGCTCTTGCTGTTTCGTTGCGAACCAAAGACCTCTATTGGTGTCGAATACTTCTCGACTCAACGAAGTAAGGAACTCTTTGAATACGCCTCCTCCGTCGATCCCCGCTTCCTGTATATGAACGTGAGGACAGATAGTACGGATTCTGATGACTTTGACCTACCTCCTGGCCAAACTTATCGACAAATGTGATAGCAAGGCGGCCCTTCCAAGCAACACCCAACTCATTAAGGTGATCAAACCCATCTTGTGAGACATGATCGCGTCGTACTATAACTTTGTTCCGGTGCAAGTGAGCTCCACCGTAGCCGATATTATCCATCTTGAACCGATCGTTGCGGATGAACGAACGGAAGATTGATACTCTCGATTCAAAGGGGATGGCAAACGGAATGTTGTTTAAGATGCCAAGGCGAGGGGAAAGATAGGCGAGCTCTCGTTTGGTCAACTGGCGTGTAATGTCTTCGTCATCTAACTTCTGTTCCTCCGCTCTGAATACGAAGGGTGAGCATGTGTTTCCCAAAAGGACAATGTACTTACATTGCTGCGTCCACGAAGGAACGGACCTCTGACTGATCAATGACGAGCCAGTGTCCTGGAGGTGTGAAGGGGCGACGGGAGCTACAATGCCAAGGTTAGCCCGGCAACAAAGTAAGGAAGCAAATCACTGACTCTCTGGTGTGTATTGCTTGTAAACACTTGGTGATCCGCTCTCTCACGAGTTCCCAAGAGATTGGCATTTCCCCAGCTGATTTCGGTGCTTCGTTCCAGTAGAGCGGGAACACGATGTTAAGGAGCCGACGTGAAAGCTCTATGACTTCGCCAACACTAAATGGGTTCCGTGCACCTACAGATGTGGCCGCTTGTTTGCTTCTGGTCGGAACTTGGGTAGAGAAGAATTCGTCGTCTCCCATGGTCAGAAGTGCTTGTGTATAAAGTTCCGTTAAAAGCAAAAAGGGTGGCCAGTCGTTCCTAAAGTCGTTGACATCGCGAGAAATCTGTTCGTTCTCCCTTCCTAGCTGTGAGACACGCACAGAATCTCTCCAGAGTTGCTTCAAGACAACGTTTCCGTGGCTGACCACAATGGTTGTCAACAGCCCTTCGCGCTCTTTGGGCCATTTCGCCCCGATAAGCACGACAAGTTCGACGAACCGCACCCATGAAGTCGGATTTTTGTTGGCGGTTGTCAACAATGCATTGGTGTGTGCGGAAGAGACGAGCGTCCTCAGCTTTTTGGCGGTTTGAGTATCAGGAGGAGATACTGAGGGAATTTCTTCGACCTTCTTTGGTAGCGTATTGGGTCTTTCGTCGTCGGAATCCGATTGCGGTGCCCAATCCATTGTATCACTGGTCTTTTTCTTTTGGAGCTCGAAGGCACCAACAGGCAGTCTGCCAATCAGTTTGTTGAGGAGTTCAATATATGCTATCAGGGCTGGGGAGGTCATAGCGGAATAGCGGATGGGCATGAAAGTGAAAAGGTTGGCAAGAAGATGGAGGACATTGATGTTCTCAGAAATTGACTGGGAAAGCTGCAGCGGCGAGATGAGGTGAAAGGAGCCGAGAGGAACATGAGATGCGAATGTGGTAAGTGAAGCGATAGGTAGTCGATTGGGCAAATGAGGGATAGTAAGAATGTGGATGGCGATCTCCTTGAAGGCATCAGAGAACGCAGAAGAGTTTGGTGGGAATGTTTGAAGAGGCGTAATGCATAAAGTGACAAGACCAGGGAGTGCGGTGGCAGAAGTCTTTGCTTTGGTAGGCTGCGTGCAGATCGGCATCAGAAACACGATGTTAATAGAAAAGACACGTACAATTGCTTGAATACAGTAGGATATCTTGAGATACAGTTCTTTGTTGATGAGGTCTTGCAAGATGGATGTGCTGGCATTACTAAGATTGTGATTTGTGGGCTGCTTTGCCGTGATGGTGTTGAGGAATTTGAGATATATAGCTGCGTTGGGTGATCTAAGAAACATTAGAATCCAGCAAATCGATTACACGTTCTAAAGGCTTACAAAGGATCGTTTGTGACCTGCTTGAGAATGATTGATGACAGTTGCTTCAACAACACAAGCCAATTCCCGGCATCGGGTCCTAAGAATCTATTTTGCATAAAGGCGTTTCCATCACCGAGTGCGGCAGTGGTCCATGTCAGTAGCCGCCTTGATTCGCCACCGCCAAATAGGAGCAGCCGCGTCGACGTAAGCGTGCCTACAGGTTCTTGATCAAATCTCTCGAGCAGTTCATTACGGGTTCTACACGTTTCGGCATGAGCTCGCCACGCAGTCTGGATGATTGAGCTCGCTTCCAGTCTCTTGCGTTCGAGTAGTCGCTGTTCCCGTTCGTGCCGAACTTGAGCTAGTACGGATTGCTGGGTAGCGAGAGATCGTGTCCCTCCTAGATTAATTTCTCGTCTTCTCTCGTCTCCAAACATGGGTGATGGTAATGGTCCAAGTGGCGAATTTTGGATTAATAAGGGAACACGCGTTCGACGCTGACTACGACTTTGCGATAGTTCTGGGTCGTTACGTAAAAATGCTGGCAAAATGCCGAAAATTGTCGCACTTGGCTGCACAGCTAAGCCTATTCTGTTTTCCTTGACGTCAGACTGGGAGTTCGTTCGCTTGGTCCACTACTATGCATTCCTTTCGCCAGCGATTCTCTGCTCATCTTCAAACCCCTATATCTCACAGTAGATTTATATCACACGTTCCGCTAAACCGACCCCTTGGCTTCCCCGGTGGTGGTGCCTCTTCGCGCTTCGACACACATGCTGGTTCGATGATAAGACGAGGTTTTGCAGCTGAAACACCGTCAAGTAAAGCAGAGAATACCAACGTTGGTCATGCACGCTTTCTGGCAGAAGCGAAGAAGGATGACGATTGGCAACGAGGCGTGCAGAACAGTGGCAAGGGAGGAATGGAAGGCACAGGCAGTGAACTCGAAGGTGTAGGACCGGGGAGAGGTATGTACATACTCGTAACCTCTATTAAAGCTGTGGTCTTATGTACTCTCAGGGAAACTTTCGCCGACGAGTTCACACTTGTTCAAGCTCATCCTACCGTTGAGCGACAAGCAACCCCCTACCGTGTTTCTGCTTCATCCGTCTCAACCGCTCTCACATGTATCACGCTTGATATCCGCATCGGTCCCCAGCAGGCCGACGTCCATCTTCTTTCGCTCCACGGCAGAGTCTATTGCACAACGAGATAATCTCCGAGCGACAGAAACAATTCGTGATGTTGAATCTTCTGAGCGGGGTGAGGTTCAGTGGGCTGATAGTACTGATATTGGAGATTTCATAAAGGTGAGCAATACCCTGCCAAAGACACAGGAGCCACCAGCTAATCCACTCTAAGTCTGCTGCACGGTCAAACGAATTCCGTGTTGTGCTAGAGGAAGAGGATAAGAACCAGGCGGGGGCAACTTCGAAGACGACGATCGAAGTAACAGTGCCAACTTTTGAGAAGCGTACCATTTACCTCCAAAATCGGCTTAACTGGCTGGGACTACAATTGCGTGAAATGGAGAGTATCAAGAACGCGTGTGATGCAGAGGCACATCGATCTGCAAAGAGGCTGGCCAGTGGCGGACTGGCCATATTAATCGTTTATTGGCTTGGTGTATTCCGACTCACATTTTGGGATTATGGTTCGTATAAAACCTATGACGCGGTCTGCCCACTGAATATTTGCCAGGATGGGATATTATGGAGCCCGTCAGCTATTTGTCCGGCTTGTCTATGATCGTCCTCGGCTATTCCTGGTTTCTATATCAAGGTCGAGAGGTGTCTTATAGTAGCGTCATGAACACCTCGGTATCGCGAAGACGGGCACAACTATATCAAACGCGAGGATTCGACATCGATCGGTGGACAGACTTGGTCACCGAGGAAAAGGCAGTCAAACGAGAAATAGCGAAGATTGCTCAAGATTATGGTCTCGAATGGAGCGGCGCTGAGAAGAAAAACGAGGAGAAGAAGGGAGAGAAGATTGAAAGGGATGGCATTGACGACGAAGGAACTGACGACGAAAAGGAGTCTCAAAAGGAGAAGGATGCTAAAGAGGTAAAGCGGAAAGGTCACGCTGCCGCCGAGGCAGCGGAAAGAGCAGACTGAAGAAATGTAAACCTTATACCTTGATTTATTGAACCAAGATTCGTATTGAAATACAAAAGAAAAAAAAAAAGGGTTGTTGGATGTCTCCGTAAAAGCACAAAAGAAATAGCAGGATACCGACGTGAAAGGACACGAGCTTTGAAATGAGCGAATAACGCCGCGACCAACCTTGCACAAATGAATCATGACCCGCATATGTCGTCGTCTATGCGTCTTTCTCTTTTTCTCCTTTATCTTTAGCAGGGGTACCCGTTGCCTTAGTTTGGCCCTTTGCGGGGTCTGCTGCATCAGGATGGCGACATGAAATGATCTTTAACTTTGGGACAGATACTGTCTCATTTCCCTCCATTTTGAGGACGCAGTTTCTGGTGGCGAAATGAGAGGTGAATTGGCAGAGCCACAAGTGGGGGAGATGCCTACCTCGCATAAAATGTCCAGACGTCGTCGCAATTCCGATAGGTATGGAGATGACCTTTGAAAGAAGCCTTTGCTTTTACTTGTTTTGACAAGACTTCACACACAACCTTGTCATACTGACAGCGGAGTTCAAAGGTCAGTTTTGTGGCACGACGGTCAGGGGGGAAACAAGGACCGACTCTTTCCATAATACGAACGGCCAGCTGGGGGGTAATCTCGTTGCTTGAGATGAGTGAATCCAGTGTATCAGCTAGTCCGATGCCCACGCTAAATATTGGCGATGATTAGTTGGAAATCAGTTCCCACGGCTTCTAGATGGGGAAACACTTACGAGGAACCTCTGTAGAGCTCGTAGGGATACGACATGAGTAATAATACAAGATGTCGTTAATATGCGTTGCTTGGAATTTTAAAAAGGATTTTTTTAACGATTAACGCCGAGATTGGAAAGTGGAGGCGAGCTCTGGCTTTGGGTGGTGAATCGACCTTGTTTCCCTTCTTCACGTTGACTTTTCCAACGGCTCCTCTCTAATCTTCAAAGTTTTGGCCTTTATTCCAGTTCTTAACTCACTTCAACCCGCCCTAGGTAAGCCTCTTGCTCCGGATAGTTGTCTGCTATTCTCTTCCCCACTGGCGGATAATCTGGTATGAGTGGTGCGCAAGCTCAGGAGATTACGAGATTGCGCAGATTGGAGCGTACCAATGGATACATCGGCGGGCTCTGTCGATCATCTTCGACGTGTAGGATGATCGTCTTGAACGCTCTACGCAATTTTGCGGTGGCGGTGGCCCATTTCGGCGCCTCGTCACTGCTTGCAGCGCCGGCCTCTGCCAGTCTCGGAGCCCAGGTTTCCAGGTTGACTGACGCTTTCTTTTCTAGTTCCTTGCTTGCCTTCTGTTGCTCGCAGTTATATAGGCCCCGTAGTTCTGTCCCCGTTGATCAAATCACCCTTTCTGTTGTGTAAGCTTTTGAGCCCCTCCTTGTGCCATTCACCTTTTTCACCTTTCTACCAGTGCCTTTCTAAAAATCTAGTCACTTGACGCCCAAAAAAAATGTCCCAACAACAGCAGCAGCAGCAGACGAACTCGTCGCATCAACCACAGCAGCTCTACCCCACCCCTCTCTCTATTCCAACCTCCAATTTGAATGCGACTGCCGTGAATGCCTCTGGGAATTCCCCGGCTTCTGCGACTCCCCTTTCTGCTGCGGCTCAAAATCCCTACAACCTATACTCCCAATATGCTGCCATGAACATGATGAATATGGGCTTGGGAGGTATGGGAATGATGGGCCTCAATTATCCTTTCTCCCCCACTTCTTTCCCCCAGACTCCTGCAAACGCCGCTGCGTCCCTCCAAGCAGCCGCTGCAGCCGCCGCCTTTAATGCTCAGAACAACCAGAACCGAGGAGGGTTGTCTCCCAGCGGTAACAGTATCGGCGGAATGTCTCCCCTTAACATTAGTGCCGCCCAGGCCTACTCTCCCATGGCACTGCAGGCTGCCGCCGCCGCCGCCGCTAATCAAGCTACCAGCCGTACCGTATATATGGGCAATCTCCCTCAATCGGCTGCCGTGGACGAACTCTTGAATTTGATCAAGTTTGGTCCGATTGAGAATGTTCGTATCTTGGGGGAGAAATCTTGTGCCTTCATCTCCTTCCTCGATGGTCAAACGGCTGCCGCATTCCACACCGATGCCACGCTCAAGAAAGTGTCTCTGCACGGCGCAGAACTCAAGATTGGTTGGGGGAAGCCTTCTCCCGTTCCTCCTCAAGTCTTGTTAGCTGTTCAGCAGAATAACGCGACGAGGAATGTTTATTTGGGTGGTCTGGATGAGAGCACGACGGAAGCCATGCTCCGTGATGACCTGTCCAGGTTTGGGCTCATCGACCAGATCAAAATTGTGAAAGACAAGGGCATTGGTTTCGTTCACTTCCTCTCCATCGCCGTCGCACAAAAGGTCGTTGCTACCCTTCCTACTGAGCCCGCATGGGCCGGAAAGAGGGTTAATTATGGAAAAGACAGATGCGCATTCCAACCCAAGACGACTCAGGCTGCACAGGCTGCTGTACAGGTGGCAGCTCAGTCTTTGGCCGCTGCTGCTGGAAGCCCATTGCCTGGTTTCGGTTTCGGAGGATTCGGTGGCTACGATCCTTCTTCTCCAATGCCCGGAACTCCCGCGAGCGCCATGGCCCTCATGGCTGCTGTCAATGGAGGAATGAGCCCTGGTGGTGGAGCAGTAATGAACCGTACCGTCTACCTCGGAAACATCCATCCCGAGACTTCTACGGAAGATTTGTGTAACGCCATTCGCGGAGGTGTGCTTCAAAGTATCAAATACATGACTGATAAGCACATTGCTGTAAGTCCCTATCCACCTTCTTTCCAAGAGCATTGACTAAGTGAAGCCACAGTTCATTACCTTTATCGATCCTGCCGCAGCCTTTACTTTCTTCCAGGTGGCGACTTATCAAGGCCTTACACTTAACAACCGCCGTCTCAAGGTTGGCTGGGGAAAGACTTCTGGTCCTCTTACCCCTGCCCTCGCCTTGGCGGTGCATTCCGGCGCCACGAGGAATGTTTACATTGGTGGAATCGAAGACTTTGAGCAATTCAACGAAGATAGGCTCAAGCGTGATTTCATGGAATACGGCGATATCGAACTGGTCAACTATTTGAAAGAGAAGTAAGTTGTTCATCTAAACTAGCCAACGACCCAGAGCTCATTTGTTGCCAGGAACTGCGCATTCGTTAACTTCACCAACATTGCAAACGCCATCAAGGCTATCGAAGGCATCAAGGCCAAGCCCGAATACGGCTCCTTGCGCGTTGCCCATGGCAAGGACCGCTGTGCTAATCCTCCTCGTACTACTGGGGGCGCCGGTGGCGCAAACAACGGAGGAGGCCCAAGCCCTACCAGGAAGATGACTGCCCCCACTATCAATGTCTCCGGCTTCAGCCCCACGATTGGCAACGACGAAGGAGACGAAGTTAATGAGGCTGAAGTGGCCGCCCTCGCAGCTGTGGTCGAACAAGAACTGGCCGCGGAGGGTGCGGCACTCGGATAGACGTACATGACCACATTATTTTGGTCGGTACAATTACCTATCTGGGATGCTCCCTTTTGGACGTTTTGCGATTTGTTTGCCTTGTTTCTTTTGGTCCTTTTTCCTCTTTCCTTCTTCTTTTCATACCCCATCCCAAATCTGGAGTGGCTGCCTCACTTTAACTTGAGTGACGTGCATGCAATACATCGGACGTGTTAATCGGCGAATGGATTCACATATTCTTTTTCCTCGCCGATTGCCACCTGTCTCAACTCGGTCCGTGGATCGCCACCCCTAACCACCCACCGGGTTTATCCGATCTTCTTCGGCACGAAGTATCCATTCCATCCGTTTTCATTACTTGATTCCAATTCTATGCCAACCTTTTGCTATTTTTGAACGATTCCTTCCACCTTTCCCCAACCCCCTACTTCTTTCAACCCCCTCCCCGACATCTACCTCTGATCTTCTCACCCATCCGCTACTTTGTTCTGTGACCAGCAATTCGGAGTTACCTTGATTGTATCTCATGATGCAGTGCTCATGTGTTGCCTTGCCACGGGCGTGTACTTCCCAATCTTAGCTGTGTCCGCAGAGATATTCGTAGTGATATGCGTGTAGGTTGTATTCACCCAATGCGATTATCATGTTATGCTCCATTGCCTTCCAGCTCCATCCACCTGCCACTCGGAGGAAGCCAAGGTTGTTTTGTGCGGTGGGCACGAGGACTTGCTTGTTCAAACGCTTGGGCAGTTTGCGAAATCAGATAAAAGCATCGTAATTGCGGGGCGATCTGCACCTGTCGTGGCCTCCAGCTCGTTTACAGCACGAGTTCCGGCTGTATGGCGCTGAGAAAGGACCAGTCCCGGCGCTGCTCTGCACTGTACAGGGTGGGATGGGTTTATATATGGCACGGGTTGTAATATATATTAAGCGCTTGAAGAAGTATAACTTGCCTTGCCTTCGCTCGGAACATCTTACCCAATTACGGGATCGTTCGCTTATTTCCGCGTCTCCCAGTCTAATCAGTGGCCTACGTACGTACGCGCGTTTATACCTCTGGAAACTGTAGACCGGCTCTTAGCATCTAACCTCACCAGCGGAAAAAGGGTTCTACTACATCTAATTAAAGATGATGATCGACCCGGAGAAGCTACCTCTGAATGATCGAGAGACATCCAAACAAGAGTTTACTCCCACGACACCCATAAAGGAAGAGCAAGAGAACGCAACAGATGAAGATTCCCCAAAAGATGGCAAATCCAAAGAGTCAGAACGCGATATACCGATTCGTACAAGAGATATTGGGATCTGGAGAGTCTTTTACCAAGACAATCCGTGGAGCTTTTTACCTGGGGTTGATACAGCGCGTAGGTTCAAAGACGTGGTACACGCGTTGCCCTTTGTCGGGAGATTTCTAAGAGACGTTTGGTCAATGGCGCCCGGCTATCTGATCCTTTGGGGAATTTTGAGTGTTTGGGAAGCGTTGGAAGGAGCATTATCCCTTTGGGTCACTGCCCGATTACTGCAAACTGTAAGCATGTCTTTTTGTGGTAGAGTTGTTCTGACTCGTTGCTTAGATGCAGTCAATCATCTTGAGCGGGAAATCGGACATGAAGGCTGTTCGATTTGTCCTATTCCTAAAGGTCGTTTTGGGGGCTATCGAAATGATTCACAAGTGGCTGGAGTAGGTTCAAACCTCATTTCCCACACTTTTTTTTAGCTTACGCGCGTAGATTCAAATGCCGAAAAGTCCTCAATTATCGTGTTGCCAAGTATTGTGGTTCCAAGCTTCTTGACGCGTATACACGGATGGATCTCATCACCTTGCAACGCAAGGATGTCCAGTCAAAGCTCAACAAGACAACCGAGACATTTCTTGGTGACCGAATATGGTCGGATTTTGGAGAACTGGTCTCTCAAGGCACCGGCTTGCTCGAAATAGGCAGCCAAGCGTACTTTTTGGCCAATTTCTTTAGAGCCCAAGAAAATGGCTGGGCACTAGCCGCGGTGTGCGTGCTCCCACAAGTTACTCGTGGTCTTATGTACAGTGACGATTTCGGTGGTGGTACGTTATACCCCAATCGTGAGGGTACACCAAACTCATGGGTCTATCAGTCTGGTTTGCACATGCCATCAACAAGGCATATTTACGTCTACGCTCAGTAGGAGACACGGCGCAGGACAAGACCTTTTTTGAGGAGATAATCAGTTCTGGCCTCGGTCGATACCTACAGACTGAGTACCATAAAGCTATGGATCAGCTAGGAGAAACTCCATACGGTCATATTTATCAAATATTATGGGAGGAGCGCAGTTTATGGAAGGACGCTATCAATATCGGTTTACAAGACGCGTCATTGGTATGTCACTAGGTTTTTTCTGAGGGTGCACGGCTCATTTCTATATAGGTCTATTACTTGCTGGCCGTGGCCATTAAACCATCATCATTTTCCCTCACGTCCCTCACAGTAATGCGGGAATCTGCAAACTCTTTTGCATGGACAATCTGGCGACTTTTCGACAAAGATAACTCATTGAGCGAAAAGATTCGGTTCATCCAAGACTATTATAGCCTGCTGGAACTGGAAAACGCAATGAAAGATGGCTTCACACCATATCCTGCTCCAGATGCCATGGAATCCGAGGGTATGAAAATCGAATTCCGGGAAGTTTCGATGAAGTACCCGCATTCCACCTCTTATGCTCTACGGAACGTTTCTTTCACGATCCCGGCTGGGGCCACAGTGATTCTTGTTGGTGCAAATGGCTCTGGAAAAACAACCACTGTTTCGCTTCTTTCTCGTCTACTGGATGTCACCTCTGGAGAAATTCTCATCGATGATCGACCGATAACTTCATTTCAAGTTCAGACCGTTCGGGATGCACAAGCGATTCTCCGACAGAAGTATCAACATTTCCCATTCAGCATACGTGAAAACATTGGAATGGGAGACCCGAATTGGTTACAGGGAAAAGGTGAAGATGCATTGGTCAGCAAGATAGACGAGAGAGTGTTACGCGCAGCAACCCTTGGAGGTGCCGACGAGATTATTGAGGAAATCAGTGGGATGGACAAGAAAAGAGCAGATGCACTTCGAAACTTAGAGAGCAAGAGCAAGAGGAACAGGAGAATGACGCCTCTTGCAATTTCAAAGAGTCAAGTTCCAGAACCAGAAACCAACGATGCGCAAGGTCAAGAAAAGTCTGGCTGGGACGTCAATGTGACACCTCCTACTACATGGGAGGGAAGCTGGCAATTGAGAGGAAGCAAGTTGGCAGATATGTCTGAAGAGGTGGAGAAGGTACTTGAGTTGAGTGGTGGTCAATGGCAAAGACTTGCGCTAGCGCGGCTTTTTATGAGAGCAGAGATGGACAGTATCCGCCTGGTGTGCACCGATGAACCAAGTGCTGCACTAGATCCTAAAGCAGAGTTTGGTATGACTTCTCGTGTTCGTCTGGTTGACGCTTACCGGCTTGCAGAGGTGTTCCAACGGCTTCGTGGCCTCAAAGGAAGGAAAACTACCAAGGTCTTCATAACTCATCGCTTTGGGCATCTTACTAAGCACGCAGACTTCATCTTGTTCGTCGTTTTTTTGAAGCTTCGGTCCTGTACTGACCATATCCAGGTGTTTGAAGAAAGGGGAACTAGTAGAGGCTGGTACCCACGACGAATTGATGCAGGCAAATGGAGAGTATGCAATGCTGTATAACATTCAAGCACAGGCATTCCAAACTAGCTAGCGAATCGCGAGGGACCATGTGCACCTGTATCCCCTCTTGTGAAGAGGGGCTCTATAATAAAGTCTGATGGAGTTACCAAACTCCGTTCGAAATGCGCCCCCTTGATAGTGTGAGGGACATAGGGTGTTGGTACGTCCTCTCCGCAGGCGGAGGGGTATGTACCAACGTACAAAATCAATTAAGACTTCCAGTGTTGGCCTGCGCAACCAGCTGCCACAGCTTGCCATCACGTATATCTGATAATCTCCTGCAATCTTTATAACCGGATTTCTGGCGGCATCATGAACGAACCCCCGAGTTGACGCCAACAGGCTTCCGTGCTAATAGACACCAGGCTTCTCTCCGCTCCGGGTTTTGCGTGTTTTGCGCGTTTTGTTTGTTATCTCCGCTTGGTCGTCTATCAGTATCAGCATTTTTCATACTCGCAATTATAAATAGTGTGCGCAAATCCAAGGACCCAAGAGCACACCACTGTTTGAAACTCTTGCTTCTACCATGGCCGCCGACCGTTTAGCTGCTCTACGTGTCAGTCTTGTCCTTCACCGAAAAAAGGAGTACTCACCTGATTGGGTTCACTTACATAGGCACAACAAGGAGGACGAGGGAATCAGTACTCGCAGTTGGATGGCAATGGCAGTCGGTACGAATTGTCGGATATGCAGGGCGGCAGCAGCAACTATAATGCTCCAACAAAAGGCGACATGTCTACATTTTGGGCGGAAGTATGTACCGATTATTTTACGAGCACTCTGTCGGTCTCTAAGCCAAAACCCCTCCTAGGTCACCGCTGTGCAAGATTTACTGAGGGAATATAACGACAATATTTCACACGTCTCTACTTTACAGCAACGATCATTAAACAATATCAACGACCAACAAACCATCCAACAACTAGACCAACTTGCGGCGAGCAACCGTAAGATAAGCAAGCAGCTGAAGGATAGAATAAAAGCACTGCAGGCTCAAGGAGGGGATAGCCGAGAGGGTCAGACGCGACGACAACAGGTGGACCCAGTTCGCACTGCAGCAAACAAGCCTACTGACCGGGTTACATGTAGGCTGCTCTGTTAAAGGAAAAGTTCCAGACAGCCTTGCAGAACTATCAGCAAGTTGAACAGAAGCAACGCAATGCCACAAAAAACCAAATGGAACGCCAGTACAGGATCGGTGCGACCTTACTGCTTTATCTAAATCGCCTCTCTAATATGCTCCCAAGTGAAACCTGATGCTTCTCCGGAGGAGATTAGGGCCGTGGTTGATGACTCTGGAGGACAGATCTTCCAACAAGCGGTAGGCTACGTTCCTGTTCGATCTGACATTTCCTCATAAAGCTTTTCAGCTATTAAACTCGGACCAACTCGGAAGATCACGAGCGGCATACCGAGAAGTACAGGAGCGCCACAATGACATTGTCAAGATCACAGAAACCATGAGAGAGTTGCAGCAACTGATGAATGAGATGGCAATGATGGTAGAAGAGCAGGGCGAAGTTATCGAAAACGTGGAGAAGACGATGGCCGAGGTCGAAACAGAGGTTGAAACGGGGTAAGTTGGTTTGCTGCACAATGTCGGCGATGGTCACTGAGAACAAAATTCTAGATACAAGCATACGGAAACTGCCAAACAGTCAGCAATGTCCGCCCGCAAGAAGAAGTGAGTGAGAGACATTGGGTTGGCCGTGAATTTGAGCTAACCATTATTATGATCAGATGGATCTGCTTCTGGATTGTGGTCGTATTGCTCATCATTATCGCTATCGCTGTGGTCATCCAGCTCTGGCGCAGTGGTGCCTTTGGAAGTCCTCAAGCCAACAATTCTGCAAGCACCAAAAGCGTTCATCGCCGGTTGCACATCCGTACGGACCCTTTAATGCTGGAAAGAAAAGGTCTACATGATCAGTGACGCACTATCATGCTAGCCAACACCTCTGCCTATCGTACTGTGCATTTGCCTAAACTGGTCTCCTAGGATGCAGGTGCATCTAGATGGGTATTTAATGTCATTGGACGTGCATTTGTTTGCGCCGACTAGGTTCAGCAACTGAAATATTTGCTGCTTTCGGTAGAAAGGATTTACTTTCTAATATAACGGACTTGAATGCTAGTACTCGCTATTTTATAACCACTAGACGATCATGAAATTTATTACCAATAATCCGGACACTTTCGCGACCAGTCATGAGGGCTCTGGTTCATTGCCTCCACGCCGGGCAGTGCAGCGAGTTTCTGCTATTATTCTTCCCAGCGCCGTACACCCTTGTTACCACCCATTTCCTTCTTTTCACCTCCATTGGAGCACAAACTTGTTTTATTTATTCCCATTTTTTTTCTGATTTTAACCTGGGCTGTGCAGCGCACAGTCGAATTCATCAAAGCCGTACAGACCGAACGATTTCCTAAAACTTGGTCTCTTCCACAATGGCCACAGACCGTTTAGCTGCTTTGCGTGTGAGCATTTAATTCTAAAAGCATTACTCAAGCATTTTTTCTCATTTGAAATCTCTCACAGGCCCAGCAAGGAGGGAGCTATCAAAGGTTGGTGCAACCCATGGGACGACCCACCCTCAGGCGCAGAGCTGACAAGTAAAACCTTTTAGCAGCAACACACCCGCAGGAAGATTTGGATCTGGAGATGGGGGATATCAGGCTCGCAGGACGAATCCATATGCCCAACAGGACGACAGCGGAAACAGATATGAAATGAACAATATGCAAGGCAATAACGGCTACGGAGCATCCCGAAATCCTCCAGCAGCAAATGGAGATATGGGAGCATTTTGGGCAGAGGTGCGGGGACTCGTCAAGGCGTTTGACCGCATGGCCGATCCTCATTCCCCATTTCTTTTTTCCCTTTCTAGGTCACGGCGGTACAAGATCTGTTGAAAGAATATAACGACAACGTCACGCATGTCTCTACTCTGCAGCAGCGGTCGCTAAACAACATCGACGACAAGCAGGCGTCGCAACAATTGGACCAGGTCGCCGCCAGCAATCGAAAATTGAGCAACGAGTTGAAGCAGAGGATCAAGGCTTTACAAGCTCAGGGAAATGACAGCCGTGATGGACAGACGCGACGACAACAGGTGCGCTCCATCTCAAGGGACGCCGGCGCTCCGCGAAGTTGTGCTAACAATACACACAGGCTGGTTTGCTAAAGGAAAAGTTTACTGCCGCTCTACAAAACTATCAACAAGTTGAGCAGAGACAGCGCAATGCCACCAAGAATCAAATGGAGCGCCAGTATAGAATTGGTGGGGCTCCTTCTCTTTTCGTCCTAATGTGGAACCGATTCTTATTTCTCATTTCTAGTCAAACCCGATGCATCTCCGGACGAAGTCAGAGCTGTCGTGGATGATTCAGGAGGCCAGATTTTCCAACAAGCGGTGAGAATCTTTTGGCTGCCTCTATCAGAAACCTCTGTCTTATGTTCTTTCAGCTGCTGAATTCCGACCAATTTGGACGTTCGCGAGCTGCCTACCGAGAAGTGCAGGAGCGCCACAATGACATTCTCAAGATTACCGAAACTATGAGAGAATTGCAACAGTTGATGAACGACATGGCTATGATGGTGGAAGAACAAGGAGAAACCATCCAGACTGTCGAACAGACCACCGCTGTTGCAGAGAAGGATGTAGAGACAGGGTGAGTATTATTGCCCTATTTAGCTCGTATACTCATTACACCAAATCTAGTTACAAGCATACGGAGACCGCCAAAAAGTCGGCCATATCCGCACGCAAGAAAAGGTGAGCAAAAATATGCATCATTTGAGGGACCGAACCTCACCTTTATTCCAGATGGATCTGCTTCTGCATCACGATCGTCATTATTCTCATCATCGTTATCGCCGTTGTGGCATGGCTCTTCACTAGTGGGCCGTTGCGACCTAACGCTAATGGTGGCAACAACAATGGAAACTCGAGCCCTGCAACTGTGACCGTTGCACCGTCATCTTCGGCGGCTCCAAAAGCGACTATTGGTGCCTCTGGATAGCGACGGGGTCTTGGTCTAAACCACACCAAGGCCCCTTTTGTTTCTTGAAACTCCCAATCTCCCGGAAATGTTTATGAGTCGGACTTTTTTAGGTGCTATATAGTGGTATCCTTCCGACAATCGCTCGTTTTCAAACCAAAGCCGTCCTGTGCCAACCTTTCTGTTTTGCTTTCCGTGTCCACCTAATTAGTACTTTCGGACAGTTTATATTATTGTTTTTTTCCGAAACAAAGATTTTGTGAATACTTCGTTGAAGTCGCGTGTCCACCTTGGGCGGGTATCAGAAGTTCCGCACTTAGTCCTTACCCTAAACCACCCTTTCCGTCGCGACCTTTATTCCAGCCACTTTCCGGTCAGTATAGAGCCTCGTATTGCTACTATTACCTCTTACTAACTTACTCTCTTGCTCCTGGACGTCTCTAGTCGTTGAATAATACTCATCATGCCGGCCAAGAAGAGATGTCAAGCCAACAACTGCCGCAATGCTGCTGTACGAGTTGTAGGAGACTGTAATCATTGCCAGTCGTCGTTCTGTGGCAACGTAAGTGCTCAGTTTCTGTTGCGGCGCGTTGGTGCTTACGCGGCCTTCCCTTTGCCCTTACGAATTTTGGCTCCACAGCATCGTTTGCCAGAAACGCACGACTGTGGTAAACTCAAGGAATGCAGGCAGCAAGCATTCGAGCTTAACCGTGCCAAGCTCGAATCTCAGACCGCCATTGCTCCCAAACTTGTCTCGTAGTCCTGATACGGACAACGACCTCACGAGACCCGTCGGTCTCTCACTCTTGTTCTCGAACAACAAGCTTCGAGTCTTATCGTCATTAGTATTCCTAATAGTTAGCCCTCGTATGGACTCTCCGGCATGACCGCTCCTGTTCGCCCATCCCCGAATTTTGCTCCCTCGCTGCTTGCACGCATTTGCTCTTAATCCATTATTCCATTCAGATACTACCAATTTCTGGGAAATCTGCCAAATATCAAGTTTTCTGCCCCGTTGTCAATCACACACATATTGTCTCTCTGTCTGATATAGCTCTAGAGCCCAGTCTCTGTATAGATCGTTTGAACCCGTTTTTTCTCAGTCCGTCGCACGTGAGATACAACGACCCTCATTTAAGATCACATTGCTCCGTAGCAGAGAGGCCGAAGGGTCAATAAACGCCATCGTGCAATCTAATTGCGGCAGTGTCAGACGCCCCCGCCGCCGTTGCTTCCTGCAAGCACAAGGTATTTGAAATTAGAGGAGTGTACTCTTGTTTCCTACACGCGTCTCTCTTGCTTAGACCTCATGCTGGGAGTGATGTCAGCTTATCGTCCCTGTAGATCCTTCGAGTTGCGGATTTGCCGCTGCTCGATAATGCTCAATTGGGCTTGGACCTTCCGGGAGCCGGGTTGATTAAATTAGATAAAAGTGAACAAATCTCTTTCAAACTTTAGTGTTTGCGTATGTATGGGAGAAAGGACTCGCATACCCGATATGGTTTACCTGAGGTCCTGAAACCCCACCACTCACTCCTCCACCATGAGTTCAGTAGAACCAACGCCACAAGCTCCTAAGAGTATTCAGGAACTTAAAGAGCTTCTATGCGATGATACGAAAGTTAAAGTCGCAGGTGAGCCGAAACGGTATGATCCACGACCAGAAGCTTATCTATTCCGCTAGGTGTCGATGGTAAGCAATCAAAAACCTGGCAAATAGATAAGGACCTGCTTCTGAGGTGTTCAATGTTTGCAGTCGATGGTGTATTGAGAGGCAAATACATGGTATTTGTCGCCTGCCACTCTTGATTGGGTTGGGACTGAGTATTGCACAGTCCAAGGACAAATTCCTGAGCGCTGTAGAAGGTGATGGGTTTGGATTCTGTTCTGTCATTTTGTGAGTCGTGAATTCCTGCCTTTGCGTCTCCATCACTCACATACGTCACTCTGCAAAGTGGTTGGGATATCCACGATACTGTTTATACACGAGAGCTCCTCATTTCAAACAAGGATAATGGATACAGAGATATTATAGCCAAAGTGGATCTATCAAGCTATCGGAGGATAACCTGGGAATACAACGTACCCTTCTTCCTCGTCTCCTTCTTGGACCCAGATACAAAGGAGCCAATATGCGCTTGCCCACGAGGAACACTCGCTAAGGCAATTAAACTCGCCGACAAGTATGATTGGAAATGCCTCGCTGGCGTAGAGTACGAGGTAAGCATGGAGGAGATTGCCGGACCACTCTGACCAGCCCATCAGTACTTTCAATTTAGAGGTAGGCTGCTTTTGTGTCTTTCGTTTGTATCTCATCCATCAACAGAGGACCCCAGGAGTGTAGCAGATAAAAAGTTTCATCAATTGGAGGCTCTTACGCCCGGAAGTATGCCCCCCAGTTGAATGATAAGGTCGCTTACTAAGCTACCTGTAGTGCACGGGTATTCTATGCTCAGGACGCAACTAAATCAGGATTACTTTAACGATATCTTCGACGAGGCGAAGAGGTTCCATATCGAAATTGAAGGGCACCGTCAGTAATTCTGTAAGGAAATGTGCTCCTGTTGACTCCTTGCAGATACGGAAACTGGCCCTGGAGTCTACGAAACTGCCTTAGCGTATACGTCTGCTCTGCGCATGGCAGACAATGCTATCCTGTTCAAATACCTGGTGAAGAGTCTCGGTATGCAGAAGGGTGTCCTCCCGAGTTTTATGGCAAAGCCTTGGGGAAACGTATGTTCCCATCGCATTTTATTACGTGTGTGACTGATAATCCACAGCTTCCTGGGTGCAGTGGGTAGGTGCTCGTTTCATTTCGAATCAAATGTTTTCCTCAACGGGTTCATCTTTAAAGGCATGTTCATGTTTCCTTGAAGACTAAGGATGGCAAAAATCTGTTCGCTGTGAAAGAGTCTGAACTGAAGAATGGGCGCGAAGACGCGCAGTACGGAGACACCAAGTGGTTGAGCAAGGAGGGCGAGTGGTTCCTCGCGGGCATCTTGGATGGATTGGAAGATATAGTGCCTCTGGTCAGTTCCTCCCAGAAATGGTGGGTATAATGGTTGCTAAAAGGACTGTTTCAGCTTGTCCCAACTATCAATGGATACAAACGATTGGTTGGTGGAGAGGTATGGACCATCAAAACTTGGTTGATTCGAAACTAATAAACATGGTAGGCATTCTGGGCACCAAACGCTGTTACATGGGGTTACGATTCTCGAGCTGCATCGATACGCTTGATCACACCACCTTCGTGCCCTCCTTCGGCCACTCGCATGGAGGTTCGAGTCCCTGGTGCGGATATGAACCCTTACCTGGCTCTCTCCGCCATTTTCCTCCTAGGTTTCCGTGGAATCGAGAAGCAGCTATCCATCCCAGTCCCGCCTGTCAAAGACCTCATGAACGACAAGTCTAAAGTGATCAAACTAGCAACTGGGCTCGATAAGGCGACGGCATTATTCATGCGTGAAGGAAGCGTGGCCAGGGAAGTCTTTGGAGACGAGTTTGTCGATCACTACGGAGGCACTAGAGAGCATGAAGTAAACCTGTGGAATCAAGCGGTCACCAGTTGGGAAGGTATGCCGTGGTTGTTCGCGCTATTTTTATTTCTTTTCTTAATTGATGATTTTTGCAGTGGAACGATATCTTGAGTTGGTATAGGCCGTATTGGTTGGGAAACCATCATGCATGTGTACAAACGAGCTAAATTGTGGTATAAAGATAAAGATGCTTTGGGTTCTTATCGTTTCCAGCCATCCACAGAGGCAGGCCCAGTTACTTTTGCGAAACCATAACCTACGGATGCGCCTTGCCAGTGAGGTGCACCGGGGAAGGCAGGTTCGGGAGGAGAGAAATTGTAAGGCGGAGGGCGAACTGGTGGCCGCGGATTGGCGGGTGCGGAACCACCGTTGGCTGCATGACGTGCTTTCCAATGGGTGCGAATACTAGGACATCTTGCAACCAACTGAGGAAGGCTTAGTTGGGGTTGTTTGACCAAAAGTTGGGAGCTTACATCTGATTCTCCAACGGGGTCCAAGATGGTTTGGACCACTTTCTCTACAACATCCCGATGATTTCCATCGGGCTTGTCGTCTCTCATGCGCATCATCCTCCACGCGTGCCTCTTGAGGTCCCATCGAGCTTCGATGACCCGGTCATCATATTGAATTTTGGATTTCTTCATTCTGAAGATGGTTTGAGTCACGGTTTAGAAAGCAAAAATGACGACTCACGCCTCCCACTCATCCTCCATGACGGTAAGAGTGTCGTAGAATGAGTACTTTCGTCCTCCCTCCCAAATGTACAGCAGAAACATTGGCATTTGTGTAAAATCTGGCTGGCCGGTATTTCTGAGCTCTGGAAATCGTAATTCCAGTTTGAAATCCACACTATTCTCGTGAGGCGGTTTCCACTTCAAGCTATAGGGAGTGATTAGGAGTGGTCATGTGGGTAGATCATACAAGCTGACATTGATTCGTCTGTTTGAGGGATGTATTTGCTGTTGACGGCCGTGTATATCAGGCCGTCGGTTCCATGCTGTAGCTTAGGCACGTGAGCCAGGACCATTTCCAAAGAGTACGCGAGTTGCATAGGCTTGAGGATGAGTCTTCCAATGCGTTTAGTCTCCTTCTGATCGGCATCAGTTCTGACTCACTGGAACGGTGCGCTACTGGCCATTTGAGGAAACTCTTTGATCATCACTTTATAGGGTTTGAAGAACCACTGTTCGAGTCTCTTCGAAGAGTTAGGTTCCCGGATTCTCCTTTGAATTGAGCCACCTACTCCATAACGCGATGTCAACGTCTTGTCCATGATGTTCTGTTCGTCAATGACCAGTGCATCGAACACCAAAAATCGCAGGACCTTGATCAAAATGTTACGCTTGTACCAAATTCGTGAGGATAAAGGCATACCTGGCCATGGGTTGGGTCGTTATCCAGTACGAGTTCGCCATCCAGCACGCAATCACGCATAGGCCTCGTCTTGTCCTCGTAATGAGGGAAGAAAAACCCTTGTTGTTGGTAGCGGTACACGTTCTTTCTGTCAATCTAGCACTCATGGGTCAGTACTCGCGCGCGCTTGGGATATGCTCACCAGAAACACATCGTGACCTTCCCCAGCGAGATAAATGAACATTAAAACGCGTATTCCATCCGACTTTTCGCACACCCAGAAGCTATTTGGACGTCAATAGGTCGTCGGCCTTGCCTGCATCCTCGGAAAAGGAGACTGACTCTTCCTGCTCCAATCGTGCCAAATGGGAGCTTGCAAAGCTGATTGGTTGACTTCCAGGAAACCTAAAACTGGTTGAAGAGACGTGTATTATGTAATAACCCTCAAAGCTACCTTCGGTGTTCCAAGTGACAGAGAAATTGGACGCGCTCTTGTAAATGTCTTGTGTTTTCTGGGGGTACTATTGACCCCGGAATGCCCGGTAGCATTTATGGCGGAATTAGAAAGGAAATAAAGATATTTTAAATGTCTGTGTCGGGGGCGATGAGGCGAGGCCAAGCGCGCTCGCTCGCTCGTGCTCGTTACTGCTGCGCCTTCTTGAAACCTCTTCCACCATCATGGCCTACCAAGACCCATATTCCCAAAATTACAACTATAATAATGGATCTGGATATTCAGCACCTCAACATAACTACAACACCCAGCCAGCCCAATATCCGCCCTACGATCCTGCTGGCGGATACGAGACTCCAGTAGGATCGACAAATACCAGGGCTGAACAACATGACTATGAAACTAAACCAGCAACGTATCCACCTTACGACCCCGCTGGCGGATACGACACTCCTCCAGTTGGATCCGCAACTAGCAGACCTGGAATTCAGCACAATTACTCTTCGTCTTATTCATCAAATGTTGATAAAAGAAATACCCGTGCTTCGTTTGCCCCTCCCAAGTAAATATACCTGTTTGCACTCGTTTCCACGCAGCTCCCGCTCACCGGCATGGCAGAGATACTGGTGACCTTCGACTATGGCGACACGACGAGCATGGTAATCTGTGGACCAAGGTCGGTTTTTTTTTCTTTGATTTTGCTGCAATTTCTTATTCTATTTATATCAGGGCGGGCGCGGTAGCTGCATTGGACGGTTCTGTTGTTGCTCAATCATGAGTGTAGTGTTTGCAATCCTAGCGGTTGCGTTTTCCATTGCTATGGTGCGATTTATTTCATTGCGCAGTTAGCTGCCGACATACCCGCTCATTTATTCCCCTTCAGTGGCTGCGACCCCCAGATGTCAGCTTTGGAAGCATTGGACCCCCCACGACTGGCAGTGCGGTATGTGGGATCGATTAGACTTGAGGAAATCTACTCATATACGTAACAGCTCGAGGCCACTGCTTCGTCCTTCAAAATCAACCTGGCGTTGCCGATCAGCGTCAAGAACCCCAACTTCTTTGCTGCTTCTTTTGAGAAAATCTCGGCAGATATATACTATCCTGTAGGCAATGTTGTGATGGGAGGTGGAGCTAAAGACAACATTGTCTTCGCCTCCAACTCGCAAACGACCTTCAACTTCCCCGTTTCCATTGATTACACTGCGGTCAGCATCCTTTCACTATTGGCCTCTACTCTCTCTGACCGTTATCATAGGCCAAGGACCCAAATTCTGCCATTCTTACTGATATTGCGGATCGTTGCGGTTTCTCGACCAATGCCAAACGACAGATCCAAGTGAAATATGTCATCACCCTGCAGATCAAAATTCTCGCTTTCAGTATCACTCCTTCGTTCAGTGGGCAGGCAGGCTTCGATTGTCCACTTAGCAGGTCTGACATTCAAGTAAGCATTTGTCACCTAGCCGTTTTAGCGTGTTTCCTAATGATGTGTCGCAGCCTTTCCTCGGTAACTCTTTGGGCGGCGGTTCGTAGATGGTGTTTCGAGTTGTTCTATATATATAACGTCATGGACTTTTACAATGGACATTTACTCTCCTTTATTATGATTGTTAAATTCTCGTAATGCCTCGTGCAAACATGCTGTCCTTCAGGGTCACGAAATTTCTTGAACCCTTGAGCTGAGTGTTGGACTCCGCTCCGATGGAGGATGAAAAACGGGAGGTCAAAAACGCGGGTAAATCTGTAGAACAGATTCACAAGGAACCTCTACGACATCCTCTACCCGCTCGTCCTATCGTAACAGACCTAAGGCCACTGGCCCCGGCCCCTGCAAGAACGCATAAACACAGCGCGTCAAATGGCAGAGAAATCACTATACAAGGAGCGCAGCTGCTGGGAAAGTCCATTTTGACGTCGTCTTTGACCACCAAACCGTCATCTTCTGCCTCCTTGAAAAGCAGAATGGTAAACGGCACTGCGGCCGAATCAACAGAGTCTGAACAACAGCCCGTTCCATTCTTTTTAGAGGAAAAGGACACTAGAGATCATTCTCAAAGGGAGCATTCCGCGACTAGGGTTGGTTATATACCTTTGGGGAATTCGAAGGTACCCTCGGAGCAAGTACCACTGATTGATAGGATGTCTATGGGTACGCATGGGTCCTCTACTACTGCATCGTTGCGTTCTCCCGAAGACACTGTCGCAAACCGCGGGTTATGGAAACGTTTAACCCCAAGCGAGGCAGCCAAAGACCACGGCCAAGAACCGGTAAAGCTTCCTTTGAAATCTCCGATGAATTTGGTTACTGGTAATGCGAAACTGCCCCCTACGGGTCCCAAACATCGAGAAAATGCCAAGAACTTTGGCGGCCCGAATGGAACACGAAACTATCCTAATATCTCGTATAAAGCTCCAGGGCATTTACCACCCACAGAACCTCGTTCCATGCGCCAGGTTAGTCCTCTCGCGATTTTCCAGGATTATTTATATTAAAACATGACAGACGGCCTCAAACGCTCTAGCCCCGCAGCCGGACCCCCAGCGGACCACTACGTCGCCAGTCACACCTTCTACGTCCGACAGAAATCAGGTTCTGCAGGCTACAGAACCACCGAACTTGGACGTCGGGGAGCCCGCTAAACCTAAGCCCGCAGAATTGCCCAAACAGGACAAGAACTTTCAGAGCCTGGCCTCATTCACGTACAAACAAGCCATAATTTCGGTAGCTTTGAAAGGACTTGGTAACGAGGGACTTCTGATAAAGGGGTTTCCAATATGCCCGCAACGATGTAATGCCGGATCACCCAATCCTGATGGTCCGCCCCGTTCTCGCTTCTCCTTGTTACTTTATTCACCTTTTACAGAATCTAGTAAGTCTCCGAAGCTAGGATGCTCTCATATCGAGTCGGTTGAACTCGACTGCCTTTCGAGTACACTACCCAAAGAGGCAAGATTCCACCTCAGAGGTCTCTCCGTCTCTCAACGGCTCTCAGGTGCATGTTCCCCAATTCGAAGTACTCAAGCTGGAGGCCGATACCTCAACCCCTTTGACCAAGGTGCCTCCGGGTAGGGCTTTATACGTGAGTACAATCCCCATTCCTCGATATCGTCGGGCTCATGGATAGAGTAGGTCCAAGCGACCGGTGAATTGGGTAAAGGTAGCATCCGTTGGCATATAATCCTCGATGCCAATGCCGAGAAACTATCAAAGTTTCTTGCAAAGGAGGGGAAGGAGGTTGAATCCGGGTCGTTTGTTCCTGAAGCCCACGAGATGCTCGAAGCCGCAAAATCTTCAATCCCGATATACGTCTGCGAGCAGCAAGTCGGGGATGTCATCTGCCTGCCCCCTCGGGCGTTGTATCAGGCTAGTTCTGAACTCTTTCCTAAGCGTTTACTAACTTTTTAAAGGTCACAACAGTTCAAATGCCTACAGACTTGAGAGTTTGGACCGCCTATCCGTTGCGAGCCATAATTTCAAAAGAAGTGACGAGGGACACTTTTGCTTCTCATCGGTCAGTGGTGCCGTGCCATATGGCTGGTGTACCTTTACTGATTATACAATGCATAGGACGTGTAATCCTGCTGCCCTTCCTATTCGGACAATGCTGTACTACCATCTTCGCGCATTGTATAAGGATATATCGGACCCCACAATCGAGTCTCCGGCCTTTAAAACCAAACAAGATGAGAAGGCGTATCTACATAACTTGGCGGATGCCATGAAGCTCTTTGACAGGATTCTGGCGGAAGAGTATACACAAGGCAGTAGAGAGGACGAGCCGCGTCTCGAGGATCCAGGATCCTGTGATTTCTGCGGCACCGAAATCTTCCACGCCGCCCTTGTGTGTTCCAGCAAATTTGGTCTTTGGGCGAGGTCATTGATACCTGACAAGTGCTGTGAAGTGCGACTATGTCCCTCATGCTGCTCCGAAGGTCGATCTTGTCTCTGCGGAAACTTGAGGCTCTGCACTGTGTTCGATTACGAAGAATTGGTCGACATGAGGAACAAAATCTGGGCTTGGTGTCTATCTAGAGAGGAGACGTTGGATGTGCCGGACGAAATTGCTCAAGTTCTGACCACCTCGTAGGTTTACTATCGCAATATGACTTTGAGACTAGGGCTGACGTTGATAGTGCCATATATGAGGACCTGAGGCGTCCACATCTGGTACTAGGGGCGATATCGATCCTGAATATTCGGAATTCGGTTTGGGCAGAGGAGAAATATAGTGGTGACGGTCTTCGTCTGGTGGTCAGTGACTCAATCTCGTTCATTATACAGAGTAGGCTGACCCTTTTTCAGGTGGTCTGCAAAGGGGGTGCGTTGTCCTGCGAAGAACATGAAGTATCGCAGCTGCAATCGGTTACGTGCAATGAGTGTGCGTGCGTCCAAAAGAGAGTGTTCTGTTCTGAACGAGTTTGCAGGTTATGAGACCATTTGCTTTAAGCATCTACTCGCTGCTGGCATTCACAGTTGGGAGGCAGCTTTCCGCCGAGAACACGATCGAAGCTGGCATGAAGTGCACACTACCTGGTCGGCTCAGTGGATCCAGTGGTCCAAGGACAATCCACCCGATCCTGACGACTTGTTGATCACTTTGGCGACATCTCTTCCAATGTGCAAGCCTTTGAAACACGAAAGTATTCGGCTCGGATTCTACGACACAGCGGACCCTTCGGTACGTTCGTATCATAGAGTAGCTTGATTTATTCTGAAAGAGGTACCCAGCTAAATTGTGCAAGATATGAAGATGATCCGATTCTTCGGTTGCTTGATGATAAGCCCTTGGGTATTGAAGCTATAACTCCAGGTCTGGTCACTCCAACGATCAAAAATCTCAAAGGCTTCAAGCGAAAGTCGGAGACGCCAGGGCCCGGCGAATTATCCGACACGTGGACGGCCAAGAGGAAGAAGAAAGCAACTGAGCGTGACGCACCTTTTAACCCCAAACCAGGAGGTCGTAAAGGGAAGACCTCCAAGAAGAAATCGCGCCTTAGCATTGCTACATCGGTCGAGGTGGACACGGACGACGACAGCGCGAGCACGCCACTCAGATTGGATCAACATGATTTGTCTGCCGCAACGCCCACGGATGAGCGCGAATCTTCACCACCTGAATTGGTGCAGCTCGGCTTGCCGATATCCTTGGACACTCGTCTCCGAGCTCAAAGTGCGATATTATTATCTGGGCCTCCATCCACATGTCGGTCTTCCTTTGATTATTCTCCCGAGCAGTCCTCTTCTGTCGCCACTCCTGTCGAATATTACGCGGCAGAGGGCAAGGATGAGATGACGCTACTCCGGCAGCAGATGGAGGCGCTTATGAGGAAGAATGAGAATCTCAGTAAAGAGAACGAAGATCTGAAACAACGAGTTCAGCAAGCCCAAGAGGATAGAGAAGCCCGGCTACAGGCGCGAGATCAGGAGATTGCCAGGCTAGCTGCGAAAGTGATGGCGCTTGAGAACCCACCACCACAGACGGATGCAATGTCTGTGTCACCGACAAAGTCTGGGAGAGGTAAGCTAACGGTTTTCATATTTGAATAAGGCTCACTCCCTGTTTCAGGCTCGCGGCATGAATCTGAGGACTCGGACTCGGATAGTGATTCCGAACGCGAACGGGAGAGTAATGTCAGGAATAACCCGTTGAGACTAGTACCGTATTAATGAAAGAGGGGTATAATAATTTGCGCTTTATTTGTACCAAAAAGCTTGATCTCTGCCACTTTTGTCCACTTCCCGGGGAAAGCTTGTTTCATCGATCGTGTTCAATAGCTTTTTTCTACCCAATGCTATAATGGTGTACATCAAATCATGGACCGAATATCAGGCTGAGGCTGAAAAGTTGTACGAGCAGCAACCGGAGCGAGTGGGTTGATCGTCTAGTATGCTGGCGCAGGACTGACCGTTATTTATCAGACGAGATACTGTGTGAAGTATAGAGCAGCGGATGGATCTTTGGTGTTGAAAGTAACCGATGATAATCTAGTGTGTCACGCCTCTGGACGTTTGTTCCTCAAATCTGACACCCATTTACAGTGTCTGAAATATAAGACGCAATCGTCGATTATGCTCAATCGATTCGAGGCTTTTAACTTGTCGATGATGTCCAAAATGCAAAACCGACGCCCAGTAGTATCGCCACCACCAGCACCGCAGACGGCTTCCAAAGGTGCTGGGAATGCAGTTCAGGCAGGAGCTGCGGGCAGTTCAGATGTGATAATGGCCGATGCGACAGCAGCGCAGAGCTCGGGGGCGGGTGGCGGACCAGCGGCAGGTGTCAGCAACCCGGCTGGAGCGGCGAAGAAGAAGAAACCGAAGAAGAAAAAGTAGAGTTGGAGTAGCTTGGAGTAGCCTTGTGAATGTGATGGTGATCCCAGCTTCCAGCCTAAAATGAAACAGATTAGCATGGCTCTGCTATTATAATAAGAAATATTAAGAAATTGAATTGGAAACATAATCCATCAGATTTCAACTCCGCCTTCCTCCCCCCCCTCACTCGCTTCAGGCCTCGCTTCGGTGTGTTAGTTTCTTCTGTCTTACTGGTCTCCTTCGATCCTCGACCCCCAACCTGCGCGGGGCTTTCCCTCCTCTTTGGTTTCCTCTCAAAACATTCCTTTTAAGCCATGTCTACTTCAAGTCACACAAACGGTCCCAACATTGTCGGTAACTATTACAAAGTCGGCAAGAAAATCGGCGAGGGCAGCTTTGGAGTCATCTTTGAAGGTATTTATCTATTCTGATAGACCTTTTCTACTTTATTTTATACATTGTCGTCGTGCTTACACTCATCCGAATTACCTCAAAGGGACAAACCTCCTCAACTCGTCTCAAGTAGCTATCAAATTCGTATGTCCCATCCATCTTTTTTCTCTTCTGATGCTAATCTACGTTACTTTTATTCTCTAGGAACCCAGAAAGGCAAGCGCCGCTACGTTGACCTGCCCGGGTATCCCGCACTGACGCCTTGTGCTCGCTCCCTTATGACCTGGCTTTCCATCAGTCGGAGGCACCACAATTACGGGACGAATGTCGTTCCTATCGTATTCTTAATGGATGCCGTACGTTTAAGACTGCTTTTTTGACATGTGTCCTGGCCCGTTCTCAATGCTTCCTGCAGAGGGCATACCCCAAATCTATCACTTCGGCTCGGAAGGCCTCCATAATGTTCTCGTCATTGAATTACTTGGCCCCAGTATGGAGGATCTGTTCGACATGTGTGGCCGCAAATTCAGCATCAAGACCGCTTGCCTTGTGGCACGTCAAATGGTATGTTATCTCTCGCCAAGACTTCTATCTCATGTAGCCGACGTGCTCCCGTTTTTAGATATCTCGAGTGCAGACGGTGCATGAAAAGAATCTCATCTATAGGGATATCAAGCCGGATAACTTCTTAATAGGACGACCTGGCACTAAGACAGCGAATTTGGTATGTTCATCTTCTCACGGGAGGCGGGTAATTATCTCTAACGCGAGAAACTGTACTAAGGTTCACATGGTCGATTTCGGAATGGCCAAACAATATCGTGATCCGAAAACAAAACAGCACATTCCTTACCGGGAGCGGAAAAGTTTGAGCGGTTCAGTTTTTCAAATTTTTATCAGCGGCCGTTGGTTTCTTATTTTTTTGGTAATAGGGACGGCACGATATATGTCTATCAACACTCACTTGGGACGAGAACAGTCCCGACGTGACGATCTCGAGGCTCTAGGCCACGTCTTTATGTATTTTGTTCGGGGCGGTTTACCTTGGCAAGGACTCAAGGCAGCAACAAACAAGCAAAAATACGAAAAGATTGGAGAAAAGAAGCAGACTACTCCTATCAAGGAACTCGCCGAAGGCTTTCCAGAAGAGTTTTCGATCTACTTAAATTATGTGCGAAAACTGGGATTCGAGGAAACACCCGACTATGATTTCCTACGGGAGCTCTTCCTCAAGGTGTTAAAGAACCAGGGGGAGACGGATGATGGTGTGTTCGACTGGATGTTGCTCAACGGAGGTAAAGGTTGGGAAAATAACCCGGTAAGGAGAAGGGATGTTTGGTCAAGGGATTTTCTGATGAGACCGACAGACACCACATCCAACGCAACGTCGGGCGGCTGCTCAGCAGCAGCAACAGCAAAATCGTGCTTC
>KN824290.1:335319-354938 GCA_000827415.1 Serendipita vermifera MAFF 305830 | reverse complement strand
CCCGGTAAGGAGAAGGGATGTTTGGTCAAGGGATTTTCTGACGAGACCGACAGACACCACACCCAACGCAACGTCGGGCGGCTGCTCAGCAGCAGCAACAGCAAAATCGTGCTTCCCAACAAATATCAAACGGACCACAGGTCCCAGCGTTAGCCCGTCACGGCTCCAAGCAACGTAAAGCCACTGGCTTAGCGATAACTTCGACCCCAGCCACGCCCTCTTCTGCAGGTGCTCATGTCGCGGTCCCAGCTCCGTCACCCAAGCCAGGCATACATCGCCAGAGCTCACATCAAATGGGTGGTACAACCATTGGGACGCAACCATACTCGACCCAAGCGATGCGAGCCCCCTCTGATATTCACGGCCAAGCCAACACACTCGATGGCTCCGCCGTGGCCTATGGGAGACAGTCGCCCATGGTAGCTAGTGCCGTTGGCCCACGGATCACTGACGTGCACGCTTCTGGACTCGATGCTCGAGCTCAGGAGGCACAGCAGATGCACGCACCGCAACACAAGAGCGGCGGCGGCGGTGGACTCTGGAGTGTCCTCACTTGTAAATGTGGTTGAGGTTCGGAGAAGTATTATATACAATTCGTGCAATTTCCGCTAATTGCCCTTGTTCTATGGACGAAATTTCCATCTCGTCACATTTTCATGCCTCCCAACCCCCTCCAAAAAGTTTTTTTTTCCTTTCCTTCTTTGGTCTTATTTCGCGCCTTCCCATGTTTTTCTTTCCTTTTTCATGACCCCCTCGACGAGATGAGATTGGCAAACCCTCAATGCCACATTCGAAATGCCCCCCGACAGTTTTACCTAGAGCGCTTAATTAGTGTGGATTGCTTTCTTCACTGTTGATTTATTGCAGTCACGAATTTTCCTACTTAACCTCCACGGAGATTAGTGCCCGGAGTGGGGCTCTGCGACTTGTCCGATTGACCACATTTGCTTGCCGCACGTACGATGGGCTGAGAGATGCTGACAGGGAGAGGAAGCCAGTATTGAGTAAATAGACGCGGTGCAAACTATAAAAAGCGCGCGCCCAAGCAATGTCAACATATTTCTTCCCTTCCTCCCATAGTCATGTCTCAATACGTTACTTCACCGACTGCGATCAATTCGAACGAAAGTGAGAGGTGTCTACGGCTTCAATAGTCGCCTTGGCTGACGGGTTTATTTGGTAGAAACTCAATACACGGTAACCATAAATGCCGCGGACACTTTTGGTGCGGTCCAACCGGTCACTCCTCCTCCACCTCCACATACGAGACCCTCTGAATCAACTATTACAAGGCCCGATGGTGGCTACGTACCTAGAGGACATCAACGAAAGGTTGACGAAAATGGCGTTTGGAAGATTGTGAAGGACCCTGCTCAAGGACGAATCGCACAAGACGTTTATGAGGACCAAGGGACGTTTATGGAAGATCGAGCTACCGTTCAAATCGTGACGTTTTACAAGACGGAAGAGAGGCAGGCTGAATGGGCGAACCAATTGAAACTACCCAAGGATGCCGGAAAGCTCGCGGCTACCTTGAAGCGTAAAGGAGATCCTAACAAAACTTGGAGATGGATACACTGTGAGGGACTCCATGGTCCCACAATGAAAACCATTGCGAAAGAAACGGGTATGTGCCCTGTCTCTCTTGTTGGACGATACTGAACGAATCTCAGGGTGGCCGTTGGACAAGTTTGCGGGTATTTTCGCATGTTTGTACTCGTTTGGACTCTTCGTTCGGAAAGTTGGACTGACGGTACTCTAGGGACGCGACCGAGCTCTGAATGGGCAAGTGGATGCCTGCGCGTGCATTTTCTGGACCAATTGACTCCCATTTGGATGCTGTTCAGAGAGGATGAAAGTAATCGTAAGTGATACTCTCGTATAGCTCTTCCGTCGCTAACGCCTTTCAGCCGTCTTCATAACTTGCACGAAATTGGACCCCAACCAAAAACTAAAGACGAGATGGGAAGACTTTGTCGATTTTGGGGATTCCAGGCCCGATGTGCGTGAAATCACTGCTGTGGAGACAATTTGTTGACGACACGATGTAGCTACTGCTGCGAAAGGACCCCTCGTTGATGCTTTACGCGATGATGCGTGCAGTCATTCAGGATTTACGTTTTACCGCATCTCAAAAGCATAGAGACATGACAGCTGCTTATAATCTCGCAATGTCAAAGCCGTCTCAAAAGAGTTTGCAATACTGTATGTATCAATCTTTCTCCTTCACGTCACCTCTCTCACTGCACGTCTAGTTTATGAGCTTCAGCAAAGTTTAATTCGAATCAAGCTGGATACAACGTCTCTAAGGGACGCGGCGACAAATCTGATTATATTCGTCGATGGCATGCAAAAAGAAGCTTCCATAATAGGAAAAGAACCCCTAATCTCAGATGATACTCAGTGAGCATAATTTTATCGTGTTGGTGCGCTTGTTTAATAAGGGTGTGGCAGATATATGCTGAAAGACCAAATCGGACTCATCACCTTACTCTTCGAAGAACTCCCTGAGGTCACACGACAAGCTGAAGCCGTCGCTAATTTGGCGTTTAACGTAAGCTTTCGCTGCTTCCAAGCTGCATGGGCTCACCAGTGTTTCAGAGCCTATCGTTTAACACCAACAACCTGCTTAGGCTATTAGCGGTTTTAACGATGGCTTCGGTTCCATTGACTATTGCGACGGGTGTGCTGGGTGTAAATTATTTCAGCGGTGATGTCGTGACTGGCGCCACGTAAGTAGCGTCTGCTTCTTCGCGCGCGTACCTCTGACCAGCCCACAGAGTCGCCATTGTTCTTTGTTCTGTCACGGGTGCCATCATATTAGGCCTGCTTGTCTACTTGGCATGGGGTTGGGGCAAAAAACGCCACCCTCACTACAGGCGTGGCGTTGAACAGAGAAATATCAGTTTAGAGGCCTACGCCGAGTCGCGCGAGGCAGAGCAAAGATTCGCCGATCTCGAAGCACAAAACCAACGGCTCAGAACCTTCCAGAGCAAGATGGACGCACCGCGACCGGATTATTTACCTGTGATCATCGAAAGGTATGGCTTTTATGCCGACTGTACCAGGTTTCTGACCTCGATACCTATAGCCCAACACTGCCCACTCACCGGAAGACTACGCTTGCTGCTGTTTCGGACTTTGTCAGGGTCCCCCGGCGCCAAACTACCGATTCGCCATAATGGGTATACCATTGATAGCTTATATTAGTTTGGTCCATCAGAATATTATCAACCTTGCCGTTGTGATATGTTGCTTCTTGCCTTGTGCTCTTTATTTCTTGTTAGGTGAGCAGTGCGAGGCTAACGTTCCTCAGTTGCGCAAAAGATCTCGGACAAAGCCGTGTACTCTCTAACTATCCCATGAGCATTATCTATATGAAAAATGAGTCTGAACGCAAGAACAACGTAGCGTACCACATACAAGGTCGCAAGCGGCGCCACGAGACACCAGCTGGATAATGCCTAACTGAGGCTCTCGCCGCTGTCATTCACTAATTTCTTGATTGGGAACAGCATCGCTGTTATGAACTCACCGGATAAATTGAAGAGAGATAAACTGAAGAGAGGATGAGTTGGCGACAGGTGCGCCCAACAGTCTGGATCACTCCACATTGTCTACTTTAGGACTATCACCGTTGAACGGGTGGCCCATAAGATGGTCGAGGGAGTGAAAAGCTACTGTCTTTGATTGAGTACGCCACGACAGGCTCTGTATTGGTTCTTGCTGGTCAAAACCTGAGGCCCTCGGCTGTGCACAAAAAGAGACCGTTGGATGGTTCGGCGCCCTCTATTACCGCTCTAATTTTGACATGACATTAGTTCCAACACGAAAAGGCATATGCAGAGTGGCAATACATAATTGACACAAACCTGCTATAGCTCGAAAAGGAAAGGGAGAACAACCAGCAATTCAACTACTTACTGAATATCAACTCATTTGGGCTTGCTGTTGGCAGGGTTCATTGCCGCCCGTACCGTGAGCTGAGAAGCCTGAGATCGAGAGAGACTGACAGGGAGTCAGCATAGACCCGGTCGAACTATAAAAGGATGCACACCATGTAAACAAGCTTCTCCCCTTCCCAGATCATGTCAGTTCCATACGCAACGTTACCAACTGCGATTATCCCTGAAGAGCGTGAGCACATCCACGAGTTTGATAGTCACCTGACTGACTAATTTTACTGTAGAAATTCAATATGCTGCAGCCTTGACTGCCGAGCCTCTCGATGCCGCAGAGCCAGCTCCTCCACACACGAGGCCTTCTGAATCAACCGTTGTAGAGCCCGATAGAGGCTATGTACCTAGAGGACACCACCGAGAAGCTGACGAAAATGGCGTTTGGAGGATCGTAAAGGACCCCATCCAAGGAAGAATCGCTCAAGACATTTATGAGGACCACGGGACGTTCATGGAAGCCAGTGCCACTGTTCAAATCGTAACGTTTTACAAGACGGAAGAAAGACAGGCTGAATGGGCGAATCGATTGAAGTTGCCTAAAAATAGCGACAAGCTGGCAGCCACCTTGAAACAGAAAGGGGACCCCAACAAAACTTGGCGGTGGATACACTGCGAGGGGCTCCATGGACCTACTATGAAAACCATAGCGAAAGAAACAGGTACATGTCTCTCTTTCTCTTTTGGGATAGCAGGATATTGAAACAGAGGTAGGGTGGCCGTTGGACAAGTTTGCAGGAATATTCGCATGTACGTACTCATTTAGACTCTCCAGTTCCATCTTGGAAAGTTGGATTGACGGTACTCTAGGGACACGACCAAGCTCTGAATGGGCGAATGGATGCTTGCGCGTGCATTTCCTGGACCAATTGACCCCCATTTGGATGCTATTCAGGGAAGATGAAAGTAACCGTGAGTGACATTTTCACATGGCTATTCTTTCGTCACTAATGCCTTTCAGCCGTCTTCATAACGTGCACGAAACTGGACCCTAATCCCAAACTGAGGACGAGATGGGAAGACTTTGTCGATTTTGGGGACTCGAGGCCCAATGCAAGTGAAACCATATCCGTGTCAATGATCTATTAACGAGAAAATGTAGCTGTTACTACGAAAGGATCCGTCGTTGATGCTTTACGCGATGATGCGCGCAATCATTCAGGATTTACGTTTTACCGCGTCTCAAAAACATAAAGACATGACAGCTGCTTATAATCTTGCAATGTCAAAGCCGTCTCAAAAGAGTTTGCAATACTGTATGTTTCAGCCTTCCTCGCTCGCGCCACCTCTCTCACCATCCATACAGTTTATGAACTTCAGCAAAGTTTAATTCGAATCAAGCTGGATACAACATCTCTAAGGGACGCGGCGACCAATCTTATTATATTCGTCGACAGCATGCATACTCACAGAAAAGAAAAGAAGCCACTAGTCTCAGAGGACACACGGTAAGTATATTTATATCCTAATAGTGTACTTATTTAATGAGTATGTGGTAGATATATGCTTAAGGATCAAATCGGGCTCATCACCTTGCTCTTTAACGAGCTCCCAGAAGTCACACGGCAAGCTGATGCCGTTGCTAATTTGGCATTTAACGTGAGTTCCCATTAATTCCAAGCTACATAGGTTCATTAGTACTCCAGAGCCTATCGTTCAGCAGCAACAACCTCCTTAGGTTACTGGCAATTTTAACCATGGCTTCCGTTCCATTGACAATCGCGACCGGTGTTTTGGGCGTCAATTATTTTAGCGGTGATGTTGTGACTGGCACGACGTAAGCAACGTCCGTTTCTTCCTGCAAACTTCTGACCAGCCCGCAGAGTCGCCGTTGTTCTTTGTTCTGTCACGGGCGCTATCATACTAGGTTTACTCGTCTATTTGGCATGGGGTTGGATCAAAACACAGCACCCTCACTACAGGCGAGGCGTTGAACAGAGAGACAGCAGTTTGGAGGCCTACGCCGAATCGCGCGAGGCAGAGCAAAGATTTGCTGATCTTGAAGCACAAAACCAGCGTCTCAGAACCTTTCAGGGCAAGATGGATGCAGCGCGACCGGATTACTTACCTGTAGTCACCGAGAGGTATGATTTTTGTGCCAAACGCGCCATGTTTTTTTATCTCATTATGTATAGTGTAAGGCCACCCGTTCGCAGTAGGAGCACGTTGGCTGCCATTTCAGGTTTTGTTGGGGTTACTCGACGTTAAACTGCCGATTTGCCATAATGGGTATACCATTGAGAGTTAACATGTTGTTTGTCCCTCAGAATATCATCAAATTTGCCGTTATGCTATACAGCTTCTGCCTTGTGTCCCCTAAGTTTGTTTTCAAAAGTCAGTCAGTAAATGAAGATGGGGTGAACCGGCAACAGGTGCGCCCAGCTGTCTGGATCACTCCACACTTTTTCTTCTTTAGAACTGTCACCGTTGGACACGAGGCTGCGAGATGGCTGAGGCAGTGAAAAATAGCGATTTTAATTGGGTACGCCAGGTCAGGCTCTGTATTGGTTCTCCTCGGGCGGGTTGGGACTCAATTTGAATGTGCTGGTTGAACCAAACTGGTCAACGCATGAGGCCCTCGGTCATGCATATAAAACCGTTTGGAGGATATGGGACTCTCTAGTACCCCACTACATCTGACATGGAATTGGTTCCAAACGAGCAGGCAGCACCAGAGGCATCAACTGTCCCATCAGCCACGACTATCCTCGGGTCAGCCGTGCTTACTGCTGAACCCGAAGTGGATAATGCGGCAGTATCTCCAAGAACTTCACTTATTCCACCCTATGACCTTGGATTTGTTCCACGGGGAGTCCGTCGCACACTCCGTGGTGATCAATGGGTGGAAGTAAATGACCCAACCAGGGCTCCAAGCGATATCTATTCAGACATTGGTACCTTTGGGGACAGGAGAGCGACTGTTCAGGTGGTCACCTTCTACAAGAAAGAAGCCGTTCGTGCCAAATGGGAGTTTCCACTGAAACTACCCGATGACAACAATAAACTTCGAGAAGTTTTGAAGAAAAAAGGAGACACCACTAAAACGTGGAGATGGATTCACTGTGAGGGACTCCATGGATCCACTTTGAAAACCATTGCCGAGGAGACAAGTGCGCGCGCTATCCACTACGCATGAAGGTACTGACACAGCTGTAGATTGGCCGTTGGATGTATTTTCAGGAATCTTTACATGTAGGTGTCGCGTTATATCAACTTTGAAATCCAACTCAATTTGAGCTAGGGACGCGAGCCAGTGCAGAACTTGTCGACGGATGCCTCCTCGTACATTTCTTTGACCAGGCAACCCATGTTTGGATGCTATACCGGCAAAATGTGGATAACCGTATGTTATGACAGCTTTATCATCACTTGTGCTCATTATTACAGCGGTTTTCATCACCTGCACAAGTCTGGACCCGAACCCTACTCTCAAGACAAGATGGGAGGATTATGTAGACCATGGAGATTCGCGACACAAGGTAAGGGTGTCTCACGTTCTCCGGCTTAGATATCTGATAGACATTGGGCATATAGCTTCTCCTGCGGAAGGATCCATCCCTAATGTTCTATGCTATGATGAGGGCAATTATCCAGGATTTACGGGCTACTGCATCGCAGAAGCACAAGGATATGTACGTGGCCTACGACCTGGCAATGTCTCAACCATCTAAGAAGAGTCTCCGATACTGTAAGTATGCCACAACGTATATATTACTAGTCCTTAACTGGCCTACAGTCTACGAGCTGCAACAAAACCTGATTCAAGTAAAGCTTGACACCACTGCGTTGCGAGATGCATGCGGGCGTCTCATAGACGTTATTGCTATGATGCACAAAAAGGAGAATTTCCTAGTTTCGTCTGATACACAGTACGTACTTCGTTCGAATCGTGTCTGTGGCACGCTAAATCAGATCATGACAGGTATATGCTCAAAGACCAGATGGGCCTCGTGTGCCTTCTCTTTGATGAGCTTCCGGAAAACAAGAACGAGGCGGAGGCAATAGCAACTTTGGCGTTTAATGTAAGAACATCCTTACCGCGATATACCATGCTTACTTGCCTCCAGACGCTAACATTCAGCAATAATAACTTGCTCAGGCTTCTAGCGATCCTCACAATCGCATCCGTCCCTTTGACCATTGTATCCGGACTACTGAGCCTGGGATTTTTTGATCATTTGGACGGAGAAATGTATGTCATTCAGATCTATACACTGTTCGTCCTCATCATATATTTGCAGAATTGCCATTATATACGGTTCCGTCACCGCCGCAGTACTTCTGGGGCTAGCAGTCTTCTTGGGTTGGGATTACAATAAACTATGGCGCCAGAGGTACAGGGTCGGAATCACGCGAAGAGACGATCGTTTACAAGGCTGGGATGCCAACCGACGAGTACAGGAGCAGAGGTTCATTGCCCTAGAGGCACAAAATCACCGTATGAGGGCACATCAAAGTAAAAGGGATTCCCTGCGACCCGACATTTACCAAGCTGCGACAAATATAGACGACACAAAGTATGTTTCTTTCTAATTCATTGATCGCCACGAAGTCCCTAATATAAAAAATAGCTTGACCCCTTATGCAGGGTCTACGATGTTCGCGTCATTTTTACGTTGGAATTAGTTCCTGAGGAAATGATTATTCATGGAAGGATCTCGTTCGGGCGAACCATTTATTGTTGCGATTGTTTTTAACAAATATACTATCATGGAATCTACACAAGTACAAACAGACAACCTAGCGGCTCCATTGCCTCTGGTCTCCATTTTGTCGAGCATGTTCCTCTGTTCGTTGGCGATCCTTTGCCACTTTGTATATCTCTTTTTCAACCCTTTTATGTCCCATTTGCTCTATTCGTCTGTCCTTGCTACCTCTTGACCTACTCTGAGCTTCGTCTCTGCCCAAAGAAGCATCCTCCATCTCGATGTCTTCATTCTCCATATCTTCACGGCGCCGTTTCTTGGAGTGAGAAGCATTGGAGCCTCCTCCCGCACTTCCAACAGTGATGTTCACTCGGGGAGGGACAGTGAAACCAAAGGCTTTGCCGACCTTGGCTAGATCAAGCTTGTTAACGTCGAAGATGCTTTTCAAAGAGTAAGAAGCATAGGCTTGAAGATATGATCTGTAGCCGTCATTGGCAGAGCGATGGAGATAATAGTTTTTCTGAAGTAGCTTTTCGAGCTAGAGGGAGATTAACGAGTGTTCGAATAGGGATCGGGGAGACGAACCTGTGTTTGGACATTTGCAATTTTATCACTTGGAAAGTTGTACTCATTCAAGGGCACTTTTGCTTCCTTTAAGTATCTCAGAAATCCAAGCTCCGACTCCAGGAGAAACAGGAGACTTTTCCCCGTTTTCCCTGCACGCGCAGTTCGACCAACCCGATGAATATAATCGCGAGGATCATCCGGTGGGTCAAATTGGACAATCCAATCCACTTCGGGGATGTCCAGTCCTCTAGCGGCGACATCTGTACATAATAGGATGCCAGTTTTTGCGTTACAGAACTCGAAAAAGGTATTGGTGCGCTTTTGCTGCTTTTGCTTCCCCTGTTTGTATGTTAGTCCCGCACTCAAGAAAGCTAGAGAGGCTCGTACGTGAAGATCCATCACAGGTACATCGATATAATTTAGTAGTTCGGCGTGATATTTGACCGAGTTGCAGCTAGAAAAGAAAACCACCACCTTCTTCTTGAGGTTTTTACGTAGGAATGTAAACAACAAGAGGAATCTTCTGTCCGATGGGCACACAACGTATCCTTGCGAAAGTGTAATCACCGTGCTCGCCTCTTTGGCGGAGTCGACATTGATGTAGGTGGGGCCAGGTCGCAATGATATTCTTGCCAGATCGGCAACTTTTGTTGTCTGCGTCGCTGAGAAAAGCATGGATTGCCTGTTTTCATTGGGCAGTATTTTGATAATCTTCTTCATCTCCTCCTCGAATCCCACCTCTAATATTCGGTCAGCCTCGTCAATCACGAGAGCCTTGAGGTTCTTGAACACAAAGCCAGGAGTATGTTCGAGGTGGTCGAGCAGACGACCGGGGGTGGCAATGACCAGATTCACGCCCTTGACCAGTTTGTCCACTTCAGCCTTTCGATTTGCACCTCCCATGACAATTCCAAGTGTTTGAGAATGGTGCGCCATGAGCTCTTTGGCGACTCCAAAGATTTGCAGGGCCAGTTCCCGAGTGGGAGAAACAACGATGATTCCGGTGCCTAATTAGTAAATAAATAAGCATATAAAACCTATAATTTAACAAGAGAACTGCCCACCATTGCGCGGTTTGAATTTAAGCCTGCAGAGGAGCTCGATACTTGGTATTAAAAATGCCAAAGTCTTGCCTGAGCCAGTCTTTGCGGCACCAAGAACGTCTTTCCCAGCTAATAAATGAGGAATAGTTTCCTTTTGGATCTCGGTCATGGTGGTAAAACCCATTTCCTCCAATCCTTTTGCCGTCGGGGCGCTCAATTCCAGCGAGCTGAATGTATCGCTTTTGCTATTGGCTCCATTAGAATGAGATTGATCCATCGAAGCTGGAGCAATGTCCGATTGCGATTCATCGTCGCTGGACATATTTGGTCGGGGAGGGGTAAGGCGGTCAAAGTGGGCACGCCACAGTTCAAGTGCAAAACTCAGACAAAAGACGCGACGGCAAGACCCAAAAATACATTTGCGTGTTCCGAGATTGTTTACAAATGATAGTGTACGTCTGAGGCCGGGATTAAAGCTTGTACACCGTCCCGTCCGAAAACATTATCTCCTCCTTGTCACTCATCATTTCAAGTATGCGCGTGGCCTCCAGTGTCCCATATGCATGTTGAGGAGCGAGACTCGCGTTTATGGCCTCTGTCATCTCATCACCCGTAACAGCTTCGGCAGCCGCGAACCGCTCAGCAAAGGCACTGGCAACTCTACTCCGGAATAGCTCGAATCTGGCATAATGTTAGCACCAATGCTCTCTTCTATCCAGGACACGTACCTTTCAGGCGCAACTCTTGCAGGGCCAGCATTGACATCTTGTGACTCGTCCAACTCCATCATCTCCTCATCTTGAGAAGTGAGAGGAGCCGTATACTGACTATCTGCACCAGCGACAGGCGAAGTGACTGCAGCAGCTTTGGTTCTCCGCGTAGCGGGGGTCTTGGCTGCACTAGGTTTTCCACTCATCCTCTTGCTCCGCTCCTGCTCTTGCGGTGTTTCTTCCTCCTCCTCTGAAGATTCTTCTGATCCTTCCTCCTCTTCTTCTTCTTCGTCACTTGATCCAGCGGCTGGCTTTCCTGTGTTTAGCTTTCGCCTCTTATTCGTCGCCTTCTTTTGCACTTCCTTGAAGAGGGCAAAGCGTAGAATCCCTTCAGCTACAATCGCGTCTTTCTCTTCAACTTTTGAGGAAAGTCGAGCCTTTGCGTGCGCCGTGGACAGACGAATCATTGTCTCGAGCGTACGTGCAGTCATGGGTGCAGTCTGCAAATATGTATAAGGCACAACATCAACAAATGGTTTCAAAAACGTACCCTACGACGGTTCAATTCGAGATTGTCATTCCTAAGGCTGGAATATACATTGACAATCCAGTCCGCTGCACCCTTGGTGAGGACGGGAGCTTGGCGTGCTTTGGCATATTGGATATACTTTTTCACAAAGGCGAGTGTGAGGACCTCGATCTCTTTTGGATTCTTCTTCTTCTTCCGGCTGGGCCGCCCGCTAGTAGTCAAAGTTTGTTCACGAGCCAAACCTGCATGAAGCAACGGGTCAAATTTCTGCCAAGGAGACGTCTCTTGAAGTTCTTCATTTGCAGACTGAGTAGGATTATCGACAGTCAGTGGCTGGCTGAGAATATCGTGTGCGGGAGTGCCTGCGTCAAATTTTTAGCTTTGAACGCATCCGGAGAAAGGAACGTATTACCTTCTTCAACACCAGGAGGCAGGTATCTGTGCATTCTCAGTACGTGATCGGCAATGGATCGATCTCGCCTCTCGTCAATGTCGTCTGTCACAATGAACAGCAAGTCGAAACGCGAAAGAAGCGAATCGGGGAGTGCGATGTTCTTGTGCGGGTCTTTGTGGACGTCATATTGGCCATAGATGGGATTTGCAGCAGCGATGACAGAGCAACGCGCGTTGAGGGTAGTATGGATTCCTGCTTTCGCAATCGTGACCGTCTGTTGTTCCATGACTTCGTGAATGGCGACTCGATCAATGTCGGACATTTTATCGAATTCGTCAATGCAGACGACACCTCGATCAGCGAGGACCATTGCACCCGCTTCAAGTCTACGTTCTCCTGTTTCCTTGTCTGTGGTGACGGCGGCGGTAAGACCGACACCAGAACTCCCTCGACCAGTAGTGGCGATGGCCAGCGGTGCTGTCCCAAGTACGAAGCGCAGCATTTGTGATTTTGCAGTACTGGGGTCTCCGACCATGAGCATATTGATATCTCCTCGAATGTGAGTCCCGTTTTCGAGATTCTTTTCAGCACCACCGAGCAGTAGAAGTAAGATTGCTTGCTTGATATACTCATGGCCAAAAATGGAAGGTGCAAGTGATTCCGACAATAGACGGAAAATATTGGGGCGTTTTGAGAGTTGATTGATGTTTCGAATGTCGATGTCTGTCAAAGGGGTCTGTGCAATTCCTCCTCCAGCCTTGGAGGACAAGAGGTTGATATTGCTTGCCAGGATGATAGTTCTAACAGATGATCAGTTGAATGTAGAGGAGAATTCGCATATGACTCACTTGAAGCCCCCACCGGCACCACCTCCCAAGCTTCTATAAGCCCCTACGAGTTGAATACGGTCTCCAGGTTTGCATTTATCCACCAAATCGTCGTCAAGAACGACATCCGTGCTACGGGGCAATTGACCAGCTGGGGCGCGCTCTGGCATTTCTTGAATCGAGATCCGTTGATGGTCACGGAAGAGAGAAAGGCCAAACTCTGTTTGAAGTGGATTTCCGTCATCGTCGGTTTGTGGAGTGATGGAGGACGTTGGCGGTAGATTGGATGTGCTTGTGGCGTCGCGATAGGTACGCTGCACCCAATTGTCCTTTGCGGCGCAATAGTGGACCGATTTGAGCATCTTGGGGCGGACGAGTGAGCATCGTGTGACGATGCCTTCTAATGAAATCAAGGTTCCCAAATGGGAGGCTCGCAATGTCCGTGGACTGAGGTGATGGTCGCCAAACGAGCCACTGAATCCAACCTTGAAGTCTTTGTCATCGATTACGTGTTTTAGGGGGTCTCTAAATGTCTCGACAGCGCGTTGCAAGGCCGCTTCAAAAGCAGGGATATGGTCCGATGGTTCTTTGAGGACACTGGAAAGTAGTCAGACAACCTCCAGGATATAATGAAACGCGTACGCAGTCGCCAGTTCCTTTCTGTATGCTCTGAGATGATCGAGGTTTACGATCAAGCGCGTCGAGTTGAGATTGAGCATTCGGACGATATCATCCTGGTAATTGTACGTGTTATCTTCGAGAAATTCAGCAAAAGGTCTTATTCTGCCTTCATGGATCTCATCTGGAGCAGTGGGCTCGTCGAGATACGCTGCCATTTTGAGCGACGCCCTTGTGGCTGAAAAAGGAATAAAGAGACGGAGGCTTGCCAACCTTTGACCCCTCCCTCATCTTTCGACAATGTCTCGTCCTTCCAGTAAGCATCCTTTTCGTCGTACAGCAATCATCATCTCACACGTATCTCCTAGCTAAAATGACAGAGCTCAAGCTCCTCCGAATTAACCAGTTGCGTCGGACAACTACCAGGCCGTCGACTCGGAGCTAATACACTTTCATTTACAGACATGTTGCACGTCTTCACGACGATCTCACACGTCCGAGAGCTCGAATCTCCGAGGCATCCGCAAGTTTGATCCTTTACACGAAGGCAACAAAAGACCCATTGGTACGCGCACACACTCACCCTTTCTCCAATTTAAAACAAGTCCCTCTAATACTTGACACAGTTACCTGCTGTCTGGGGTGGTGTCGCAAAGCACGAGGACCCCTTTTACCAGCCGTCAGACGACAAAGGCTGCGGCTGCATAATTGCCTAGATTGGTGCTAACGAATATCCTCCGTTCATTATAATGCTGGTCTCGAATGGATGGATAACCCAACTTTCGTCTCCCCGACGTTTTCGGCTCGACGGCTCATGCCTAGACCTCGTTCTTTTCACGCACTGGTCACGAAGTGTATCTGTTCTTCCGCTGTAGCGAACTCTCTTTAGGTTTTAACCTTCCTTTGGATATATTATTCATTTTCTAGTCAAACACCCGAGGTTGCCATTGCCTTTTCGAGGCTCGATAGCTGGGCTCTAACCTGGTTCCTTAAATCAGACAGTCTCTTCTAAAACGTGACGCAGTGTTTACATCAATTCACAGTGGCACCACCGTCGTGTCCACTGGGTCCTCCGGACTGAGGTACTGCCGGCCTGTGGTGTTAAGGGGTACATCTTGAACTGGTGCCGTCGAACTCTTCGGCTTGGGACGATGTGTGTCAACAGCATCAATAGGAACCTTGTACCTGGAAGACGTCAGGGTTCCTCTTTCGCAGTGCAAGACAGTTGGTATTACCTCTCCTCATCACAACCGTATGCTTTGGGAGTCAACTTGATTACCGTATGTAAGGGTATGTTGATATAAGGCAGAGTTTCTTGAGGTAAGTTGTGGAAATATGCGTAGCTGTTGGCATGATTAGCCATTTCCGGCTGCATTGCCAGAAGATTCTTACAGGCATCGTATGATAGCCTGATGACCGATAACAAAAATGTTATCCTGTCGCTCCAACTCCATGATTACAGGTTCCAGCCGGACAACAACATCCCGGTAGGATTCTCCACCTATCAACTGGATGAGCACTCGTCTCCCACAACGCTCGTAACTAACCTCGATACCGATAGTTAAACTTGTCGTCGTCACGGTTGGCAAAGTCCTCAGGGTATGCCTCCTGCAATCCAAACGCCGTTAGACCGCTGCAGCCTTTGCAGACGAGTGAGAAACACCAACTTCTATTTCCTCATACGTCATGCCATCGCATACCCCTGCGTCTAACTCGTCCAACGACTTCCATGTCAGTTTAGTGAAAGGTAATAGCTCGGCCGTCTGTATTGTGCGTTGTAGCGTTGATGTCCAGACGGTGAGCTCGGCATCACCGAGGTTATCCTTGATCAATTTAGGGAGAGCCTGCGCGTATTGCATACCACGCGGAGAAAGTGGTGCGTCGCCACCAATTTTGCCCTCGACGTTGTACATGCTCTCCCCGTGCTAAAAACCCCATCAGTTCCCAGTTCAGCCTCTGGTTTCACATTTCACGCACCCTAGACATAAAAATGGCGCGGGGCTTGAGATGCAAGTTCATAAGATAGAACGCGATGCGACTTTGGAGGTAACCGTGAATGCGCCCAAGAGTGACTTGACTCCCAACGTTCGAAATACGCATATATGAAAGATGCGGTTCCGTGATGGTTTCATAGACGCTCTCATACTGCTTTATTCGTGCGAGAAAGTCGCGTTCAGCCTCCTCTCTCGACATGCCAATGTAATCTGGATCCCCCGCGCTGACTTTTAATGCGACATTTGCCGCAATGATGGCTGGGTCATCGCACCAGGATTCTAAGAAGATGAGGGAGAAATTGGGTTCTTTCGCCACCCTCTTCTCTATCTTGGCTCTCCTGGCTTTAGTGCTGTTCGTAGCATCTGTAGGGCAGAGTTAATAAGTACATTAAAATACTTTAGGAGACGTACCGTGAATTGCAACGTTTCCCCCTTCGTGTAACCACGTTATTAGCATCTCAAGACTCTCTTCAGCGAGGATTTCTCGTTGCCTAGCGGCATCATCATTCGCATGAGAGAAAAAGCTTGCAGAGTGAACTTCTTTCTTTCCAGTTCTGTGGATTGTCAGAAGGATCCATAGGATATCTGCCCAACGTACTTGCTAGCCTTCGACTTGGCTTTGGACCGACGAAGTTGTCCCACATTAAATACCTAGGCATGATCAGAGTCTTGGCTTATAGCAAGAGGACCAAAGCTACCTTTACGTCATATTCTAGCCACTATAATCATGTTAGAGAGAGAGGTTTCAAAAACCAGGTCTTACTAACCGTCAGGTATCGAGTGAGTTTATTACTGAGATAAGACTTCCCGCGTGCTGGTAAGCCAACCTATGCATGTCATTAGGGTTATTCACTGAGATTTAAAAATTTCTGACCATCGCAAGTACTATCTTTTCCTCAGAATAATCTGGTCGGGCAACTGAATACAATTGGTAAATCACGCAGAACGCTTCATTTCGTTCGTTGCTCACCCTTGGTTCCGATGCCAACGATTGCTGGAGGAGGTGATGACGGCCGAGATTCGCGACGGCTTTGGATTGTTGATTCGTCAAACTTTCGCATCCTTAATGAGACAAAATCATTATAAATGAGGTAATAGAGTCGATAGGATGCTCTTACATGGAGCCCTTGGCACCAAAGAACCCAGGCCGCAGATTGCCAGTGGGTTTTGCATACATCTCGGTGGAAATCGGGCTGGCGACGACTTGGCCTTCATGGACATTTTGATCTGGATTCGATTTGTCTACATTAGTCACCTTGACGGCGAGTTCCAGTCCTAACGCCGAATCTAAACGATCTAGAAATCCTGGCTGGCGCGCTGGAGTAGGGGTGGATTTCCCCGCTTCCAGTGGGGTCTCATTAATACGGTCTGCCATGTATGTCTTTAAAAAGAGCTAGAATAGCTTTTGGCGCTATGCCTTGAAGTGGACGAGGATGAAGGGGGGAAGCGGAAGAGAGCGGTCCGCAGAGGATTTAAGTATTCCCTGAGCACGTGATTCCAAAACAAGAAACTGGGTTTAGTTGTGTTCATCAGCAGATCAAAACGAGGTTTACATTTTTATATTCAACGTCTCGCAGGTGGTCCAGGTTCCAAGCGCGCATCCTGCAGCCTGCGACAGGTGACCATCTCAGTTATGCAGTTACTCGCTAGCACCGTGACACCCCGGCAAGGCTTTCATTTTACTATTTCGGATCACGTTCCGCCCATAACACCAACCGGAGACTGTTCTTTTCATATCTTGCGTCGTTTTCCTCGCGACGTGTTCGTTGACCCATACGAACTCGAACAACGGGCACTCGACAAGGTTGGACCTCAGTTCAAAGTATGGGGTGAAACAGATTTAGAACTTCCAGTTTCAGCCGTGTCCGAAGGTTCTCTTGTCTTATTGGGTCCCGTAAAGTCTGGCAGTCAGGTCGATCTACCTATTCATGCACGTTACCCATTACCGTCTTGGAACACCTCACACATCTCAGTTCGCCTGGATACCGCACGGCTCTTGACTGTATGCAAAAGTGACCGTGAGTTTCTCCCATTTCGTCAGCACGCTTGTTGCCTAATCAATACGTCTCTGCAGAGGACAACACCAAAAAGGCGGAAAAGGTCGACGCGTTATTTGCTCCATACGATTCGCCGTTCGACTTGACGAAGGTTGATATTGGCCTCAGGCCGTTGCGGGGACAGCTCTCCATCAATATACCGACTGGGAACCAATCACACCTGTCCTATATTGAACCTCTCACTATATTGGCCGTTTTCTGCGCAGTAGCTTATATGGGGTTCGCCTTTTGGAAGGCGTCTCTGAGCTTTGGCAAGAATCCAAAGGCCAAGAAGGATTAAGAGAGTGCTTTTGGCAAGTAAACTACGATAGGGGATAGAAATATAGCACAAGACGTGAATCGAGGAGACTGTCAAGACCAAACAAAAGTCGCGTTGGTGCACAAGAACAGGAGAGCTCCCCTGCTTGTAGCACCAAGCAGACAAACCCAAGAGGCCATGGACATCACATGAGGACACATTTCCGTGTTTTGCCGCTTATCTTTGTCCACCGACTCCCCTTCATACTCTCCCGAAGCGCCAGCGTGAACACATCTTGTAGTCCTTGTCCAGTCTTGGCCGAACACTCTATATATTTCGCTCCAATCTCCTTTGCCACCGCTCCTCCTTGCTCGGGACTCACAGGTTTGAGTCCCTGAGCACTCAGCATCCGTCGCGTGTGGTCGTCACCGCGCAAGTCAGTTTTGGTGCCGACCAATATCAATGGAGTTCCTTCACAAAAATGTGCTACTTCTGGGTACCACTGAGTGTGCGAACAGGTCAGCGAAACGGGAAGAATGCAAGGGGGTTGAAAGGGAGAGATGACGTTTGCTCACCTTGTCCGTGACATTTTCTAAACTGGTGGGATAGTCGATGGCAAATACGACTAGAATGACGCTACTTTCTGGGTAGCTCAACGGCCGAAGTCGGTCGTATTCCTCCTGTCCAGCCGTGTCCCAAAGAGCCAGCTCGATCAATTTGCCCTCGAATGGTACTGTAGTTACATAGTTTTCAAATACTGTCGGTATATACGTCTGTTCGGGGAGTAAGATGAGTGTCCGAATCGCTTTGCGTCATCTCCAACAACGGAGATTATTCTGAGTCGGAAATTTCACCTCTGGAAATCGATTTTCAGCGTATCCGATCAATAAACATGTCTTGCCGCATCCTCCGTCGCCCACCTAGTGTACAAGGACCAAATACGTTAGCGCTTGATGCCACAACCACCATTAGAATGATACCAAAGGGCCTCTCAAGAACATAGAGAATGAAAATTCAACAAAATTCACGTACCACCACCAGTTTCTTTTTAAGATCTGGACGCCTGTGAGATATGCTATCACGGCTCGTTCCCACTCCCGACTGCCTGAATCCATCGCTGTCGAGAGCATAGGATGTTCGTGGATTGGTCATTCAGCTTATTCGAGTCAAGAGTCAACGTTGCGTGTCCGGCGTTCCGGCGAAATGGTATGGCAAGTGATGGTTAGCGGTCAAGTTTTGCCGCTCTTCTCCTTCCTTAACTGTACTCGACAATTTCTTAAACGAGGGCTCAAATTTTTGTTGTTCTGACCAATAAAAAACCAAAGTTATAGTAAAGAGAAAACCGAGCTTGACCGCTTGATTTCTATCTACAAAACGTTGTTGTAGTTGCAAAGAGATAGGAATCGGACGCTAGCGTGCTGAGCGATGTATACGTAGAGTGTTGATCGGGCCCTAGTACCGGGGAGCATACGCAGAATTACTCCAAAGGACTCGACACACCCATTCAAGGGGTGGAGTCAATCCACAGCCCACACAAGAAACAAGCTGGGGGAGGGGGGAACGGGGGGAGGATCCGTACGTCGAGTGCGGTGAGCAAGAAAAGATACCAAGAAACTGGCATCAAGAAAAGAGGAGGAGAGGGAGGAGGTCAAAATAGTCAAAAGAGGGTATTGATAGGATAAGTCCAAGGGGTTGTTTTCGTTGGGGGAGGGAAACGAAATAATCTATGCGTTTTGAGTGTATACGTAAAGACGTCGGAGCCTGATCTTTAGACGAAGTTCCACTCGATGGCCATGTGGCCAACACCCAAGTCAGCGAGGGCCTGGAAGGCTCCAAGGGAGAGATCGATGGAGTTCTCGTTGTCGCAGGTGGGGCAGACGTCACTATAAAGAAAAAAGGATGAGAAAAATGGGTTTACACAAAAAGAGAGGCTACGTACGCGATCACGACCTCAACGGTGTTGCCGTTGGCGGGGTTCTTGATGTGGACGCGTTGTCCGCACAGGCTGGAAGGCTGGCTGAAGTCATATCCATAGCGCCT
>KN824290.1:320148-334551 GCA_000827415.1 Serendipita vermifera MAFF 305830 | reverse complement strand
GAGCTTCGTTCACCGCCGTCCGGCGCTACCACTTACCTCCAAGTTTTGGCTTTGCCAGTCGGCCAACGAAACGTCCGAAGTTGCACGACGACCGAGGGTGCTTGGGAGAGCGACGACGCTGGTCGCGATGACGAGAGGAACGGCCAAGAATTTGGTGAACATTTTTTGAGAAATGATCGTGATTATTGAGAGAATGTGGATTTGGTAGACGGCGTCGGGGGGGCTTTAAAGACCAAACAAGGACGGCAACGACGACGACGACGAAGAAACGAGTGTAGGGGCTGTTTTAGATATTATTGGCGATTTTTCTCGAATGCCGGAGGCAAAAAGTACTCACAAGGTGGGTGCGAAGATGGGAAGCCTTTTAACTCCTTGGGCGGGGCTGTCACCACCCGCGGTAGCACCCTTGGCAAATGAAATAATAATAATAATAATAAAATAAATCTTGAAACTCATGGCCGGCACCTCACTCGGCAACTCGGAAAAGAATAGGAATGTGCAAAAATTTGTATTGGCCGCTAACTTGAACAACTAGTACCAAGCCGACAACGAAATCTGTCCCGCGTCACGGCTACGCGTCCAATATACTGCGGACGGAGGAAAGAAGGCGAAGAATAGGGGTTTGACGTAGAAGAAAAAGGAAAACAAAAAAGGGGCACTCCTAATACGTGCCAAGCGAAAATGGGATGTTACAGGCACATCACCAGCAGCGGGCTAAAAAAAAACCGCTCATCCTCAATGACTCTACTCCTTGGGGGCATACTCGTGAAGAACGGCAAGAGCCTCGTTGATCTTCAAGTCGAGAGACTGGGTGTCCTCGAGCAAACGAATAAGCTCGTTGTTCTCCATTTCCAAAAGCATGCCAGTAATCTTGCCGGCGAGATCGGGATATTGCCTATATATATCAAATTAGCATGACGCTCTCGTCTATAAACGGATGGTGGGTGGTAGCAACGGGTGGCGATGACTCACTCGTATACCCTCATGTAAATAATTTCGCCGATAAGTTGCTTCTGATTCTCTGGAGGCGCACTGACAATATGGGCCACGGATATGGTCGTTTGGTTGGGCTCCATCGTCGGGGGCTTGCGGGCGCCACCGACGGCCGGCAGTGGGACGCCACGAGCGGCACCACCAGACCTAGGGGTTCCATTGGCCTGAGGAGCGCCTCCACGGGTTCCACCTGGGGTGCCAGTAGGTCCTGCAGGTCGTCCTCCGGGTCCAGGGCGGGGCGCATAGGGGTTCACGCCATAAGCAGGTCCCGGTCCTGCGTACCCAGGCATCCCAGGAACACCGGCCATGGGTCCACGATATCCTCCACGACCGCCACCAGGCCCGACTGGCATTCCAGGCGGATAGCCTCCATACCCACGACCACCTTGTGGCGGGAAGACGGGCGCGCCATAGTAGCCCGGGGCCCCAATATAGCCATTGAGCCCGGCCGCAGCCGCCTGTTGCATGCGAATCTGGTTTCGCTGGTTGATCTGGCTCTCGAGCTGCTGACGGCGAACGTCACGACGTTGGGCAAGGGAAACGTACAGCGGCTTGTTGCCGATCATCTTGTTGTTGAGCTCAGCAACAGCCTTGGTGGCCTCGTCTGGAGTGGAGAAGCAGACGAATCCAAAGCCTTTGCTGGTACCCTTTTCGTCACGCATGATCTTGCTGCTCGTAATAGTACCATAGGGCTCAAACTCGGCACGGAGCTTGTCGTCGTCCATGTCGTCGTCAATGTTCTTCACGTACAGGTTGACGCCCTGCCATTTGGCCATCTTTTCCATCTTGGCGTGCTCGAATGAACGACGAAGTTCTTCTTCACGCTCATTGCGTTTCTGGGCGCGTCCAACAAAGACCTTCTTGCCGTTGATTTCCGTGTCGTTGAGTGTCTCGGCTGCCTTTTCGGCCTCTTCATGAGTCTCAAAGTTGACAAAGCCAAAACCTTTGCTCTTGCCGTCTTCATCAAGTTGCAAGACGGACGAAGTGATGGTACCGAAAGGTTCGAAAAGTTTGGTGAATTCCTCTTGCGTGATTTCGAGGTCGAGGTTTTTCACGTAGAGGTTGGTGAACTGGGAGCGAATCTCGTCGAGTTTCGACTGACGTTCCTACTCAATGTCAGCATTTTAGTTTGTGAGGTGCGTGTCTGACTTTACAAACCTTGCGGGGTACGTGCAGGCCGACAAACACCTTCTTGTCGTTGAGCAACATGCCGTCGACAGCCTTGATGGCGGCATCAGCAGATTCGGCAGTCTCATAGTGCACGAATCCATAGCCTTTGGAGTTTCCGGCCTCGTCGGTAGCAACTTTGCAGGAGAGGACGTTTCCAAAGGCAGCAAACGTATCGTGAAGCGCCTACACAATGGATAAGCAAACGAAGTCACTCTAGGAGATTACATACCTTGTTGTCAATGCCCTCGTCGAGATTCTTGATGAAAATGTTTCCTTGGCCAGTTTTGCGCAATGCGGGATCCCGCTGGGACCACATGATGCGGCTAGGGGGTATTAGGAAACATTTTTTCGTCAAAGCGGATAAACATACCATGGGCGATTCTTGATCAAGGAATAGTTGAGCTGCTCAAGGGCTCGTTCGCCTAGAAGCTCGGAGTCAGATCAGCACCGATGAGACGGAGAGCTAATTTACCGTCTGCGGCGTTGAGATAATTAACATAAGCATAACCAAGGGAGCGACGGGTAACCGCGTCACGACAGACACGAATGCTGGGAGAGCCAACTGTTAGCACCTGATGCTGACATATGTCGTCAATAGAACGACTTGTGAAACTCACCTGGCGACTGGGCCGATCATATTGAAGATTTCGAAAAGAATGGCTTCCGTAACAGTGGGATCAAGCTCGCCAACATAGAGCGAGGCAGAGGCAGGCTGGGGGGTCTTGTACACTGGCGCTGCAGCAGGAGCAGACTGACCACCACCCTGAGCGATGGGTTTGTCGAGCTGTCCAGCATCGGCTTGAGGGGCTACATCGGCTGAAGACATGATGGAAATGGGAAAGTTTTCTGGGGGGTCGTGAAAAGGAGAAGAGATATGGGCTTTTCTGGTTTTTTTGTGAAAACGTCAAACGTATTCTTCAAATTTGGGTTTTTTAAAGTTTTTTTTGAAACTTTTTTCGAGTTTACGGCTGTCGAGGTTAGGTCCAAGAGCAGTGGTTGGCAAATCTGCCACGAGTTCGGATTTCATTTGACCCGGAATGAGGAAGGCCAGGAGGGCGCGTGCACAAAAAGGACCAGCAGAAACATACAGTAATTCATGATTAACAAGCAGATTGGCAGGTATTTTTACACAGCGACAGTCAATCAACCACGTGAAAAATAACTTCGTGCACCATTGGCAGCCAGCTCTCCTTTGGCCTTCTCCAGAGTATGTCCAGCTTGGTTATGATAGGCCCAGGTCTAGGGAGTGGTCGTGAGCACGGTGGAGTTGGAAATGTATAATGCCACCCACCTTTTGATAGTAGAGGGCATTGCCAACAGTTTGGATGACCCAACCGACGGACGAGATAACACACAAGACTCCAGAAACAATGTGACCATGTTTAAAGGCAATGACAGTCGTTATTAAACCAGCAGCGCCAGTGCCAGGAATGCCGATGACGGCATAGACGGAGAACAGAAGATGCCAACCAGCGAAGAAGAAGTAAAGATAAAAGTAGAGTGCTTGGTCCTAGTAATTAGAGGAGTTAGCGACAGATTGCACCAACAAACGAGCGGGCTCACCTTCATGTAGGCGTTATAGACGGGGCTTTAATGCATTGTTAGCATGATAGAAAGTTAAATTACAATCTCCTTACCGATACCATAGTAGGAAGGACAGTAGCCCTATAATTGGGAGGTATCTTTACCCAAATCGTTAGTGACCAGGAACCCAGGAACTAAAGCAAGCCGAAGACGTACGTAATAGATCCACTGAGATCTCTGACACCGTCTCCATCGCCGGAAACGACGACAAAGATCATTGCGACCAGGTTCACAATCAATGTGACGCCAAGCACGAGCCATAGCTGAAAGAGTCGTGTCATAGTCTGCTGGTGGGCTTCCGGAATTTCATCTTTGATCGAATGGAAGATGAGAGGGAAGACTGTGCAAGCCGCAGTTGAGCAAGTGTTCCTGTGCAGCCAGCGTGTAGCCCAAGATGCTTACAGGGTGGAAAGTTATTACGTCCATGTTTTCGAATATGTTCAGCTCGCTCGTTTAGAGCTGCTTCTCTGTGATACGTGGTTGGAATGGGCTCGGTCTGACGTCTTCGGTAGAAACGACATACCGGGCAGCAAGTTCTTGCTCTCTTCTCTCTAAATCAGCCTGTCTTAGTCCTGCAGATCGAGATTCTTGTTGATGAAAGGTCGAGTTTGCCGTCGTTGGGTCATCGAAAGGATTATTGTCCAATGTTGCCGTTGATGCGAATGGGTTCTCCGTTAATCGACCTAGATTCCCGTTTTATATTCCATTAGATTTTAAATATTTTTAAAAGCTCACTCATGGCCTGTGTCTATTTTCGTGTGCGTGGTCTGGAGGAGAGAGTTCAAGGATATATGGCGCTAACATCTGGACAGCCACTGCTAATGTACACAAAGCCCGATTCTAGACTATCCGGTTTTCTAATAAATGTTTCGTATATCATGGATGAGAACCGTCTTCGTGCTTTGTCCCGGCCATTGTCGAGCACTACTGGCAGTCACCATAAATTGAGAGCGCACATCAATGACTGTTCCAAACGGTCAGTGGCTAGAACTCGAGTGTTCCCGAATACATACTCATTTGAGATACCAGACCACCGTGATGACCAGGGATGACACGGAATGGTGGCAATCCCTTCTTCCTCCATCCCTCTACCGGAATATCATGGACGTTCCACAATCGAATATTGTCCTCGGACGCGCTGGAATGTATGTGAGTGTGGTACGGATAAAGAAGTTGTATTCACATACCAAACCATGTGCTTGCCGTCTGGGAAGGCGGCAACACAGGTCACCGTTTTTGAGTCGCCAGGGTTAACGAGCGTTCGCTGAACACGAGGAGTCTGCGAGCTGCCGCCAAATTGGCGTACATCAAATACGTCAACAGTAGCATTACGTCGGCCGGCTAAAATTTCGTTCCCTGTCGCGGACCAGCATGCCTAGAGTAAGGTGGTTAACCGGTCATCTCCCTCGATAGGACACGTCTTACCGATATGCACCACGGGGGTGCCTTGTCGTTTTCCAGTCTTCCCACATTTCCGGCCACTCTCCTATCCCAAAGAAACAGACTCCCTCCAAACGTCGCTGTCATGAGTAGATCATTGGAAAAGTCGGCATATTTGACAGGATCCAGAACCCTGACTCCGTGTTTCATTGGAGGAGTGACTGGGACCGCCGGCCATGTTGCATCGGCGGAGGAGGGTGCTCTAGTTCGTCCTGGCAAAGAGAGCCCTCCCTGGCTGCTTGAAGCTGGCGGGTTCGTATCCTTTGGAGATGGATTCTCTGAAGCATTGCCATCTTCATCGTCAAAGAGGGGATCGTAACCTTCCGAGTTGTTTCCATCTTCAAGTGAGGCGGTGGGAGGAGGCTCCTGGGCTGGGGTCTCTTCGAGTGGTGGCTGGTATTCCTCCTCTTCTTGTGTCGGATGTCTCTCCTCCTGTGATGCTCGAACAGGGCTGGTCATCATAATGTCTGTCTCCGGAAAGGTGAACGGATAGAACGGTTTGAGACCGAGGGCTGTAATCTGTGCGCCAGGGTGATTGAATTTTCGGGCGACTGTCCCTCGATCTAAATCCAATTGCTATGGGATAAATGAGCCAGTTGATAGGGAATATAAAGTGACACCCACCAACGCAAAGCCGTCGTGACTGCCACTAAACGCAGACTTTTCATCCGAAGACAATGCTAAGGCGGACACTGCAGCTTGATGATCGGTAAAGGTATAGTGAACTCTACCCGGTTCGTGTCGTACAGTGTACAGGAGGACGTCTCCTGTCTGAATATATTTTTAGAATAAGTGGGTACCTCCCAGGATATATACGTACCGCGCTTCCAGATAGCGCCCATAGGGCGTCAGAATGACACGTCATGCTATATACAGGTGCCATTCTGTCGGAATCAAAGTTTTCTTGAGTGGCAGCCGGCCACCAGGATCGCAATAAACCAGCCTTCATCATAGTATCTCCCAAGCCGCAGTGAGACCGTTGAGGGGCAGTCAAGTAGACCCTCCCGTTTACGGCATTAAAGACATCGTAATCTCGAATATACCCATCATCGGAGCCTGTGAGAAGGTGGCTCATGCACAAGGAAGCGGCCATGGCATTTGTCGGACTTGGATGAGGGATGGCGCATACCGGTTCAATAGAATATCCTCTAACTTGAGGAGGCTGGACCCGTAGCATTTCACGCCGAACAGATGCTGGAGAGACGGATCGTCTCGGTGCTTGTAATGAGGATTCACGAGCTGCCAGAATAACGTTCAGACTCTTCCAAAGTACCCATGCATGCGTGTATCCACGTACACTTGGTGAGTGCTCGCTTTACACCCTTTGGAGACTTTGCTTTTGGTGATTCTTGACTCGCTTGAGGCTCGTCCTCGTCCATGGCATCTTCGCCAGACTCTTCTGCTATTCAAATGCTTTGTCAAACCATTTCTGCTTGTTCATGCCTTTCCACTAACCCGAGGACGCGTCATCCGAGTCTCCAGCATCCGACCCTTCTTGCGACGACTCGCTATTTTCCTCTTCCTCTTCGTCGCCCTCTCCATCTGGCTCGTCGTTCATTTCTTCGTCGTCTTCGTCTCCTTCCGCGTCCGGTTCGTCCTCAATGGCATCAACCTCCTCGTCATTGAAATCGTCTTCCTCGTCACTCATAGTTGGCACTTCAGGTCCTCAGTGGTCGAGTACAAAATGGGGAGGCGGCTGACATTAACCACCTGCTCGTCTAAATGGCTACATAATGATACAACCAAAAAAATATCACCAAGATAAATTAATCCGTTGAGATGAACGAGGTCAAATATGACCTCCATGCAGAACCGTGTCTGCCAATCGCAATATACTTCTACGTATGGAGCGAGCGCCTTCTGCTTCCACATAGTCGCCAGCCGCAGTCTCGACAATCCCATTCCAACTTTCTGCAGGAAACTTGGAAAGCACGCGTGTATCGGAAAGCGCAACGTTGCGCCGGAGTGCAGTGAGGCACTTTGAAGAGATTGCCAAACGCTCTTCCCATGAAAATGGCAAGAAGGGAATGATCGTCGACACACGAGCCACGAGCGAAGCCTAATAAAAAGGGTCAGAAAAAACCCAAGCGTATCAATGGTCCTTGGTCACTCACCCCGAGAACATCGCGTAGGCATGATCTAGTTTGCTTTATGATCGCGTCGAACGAGACTGGCGCACCCGCCTGGTCTTGCTGTCGCATTTGGATAATCTCTTGGCTGGCAATGTTGGAAGTGCAAAGCCAGACTGTCTTTGACACATCGACAAACCCGTCCACTTGTAATCGTCCAGTTTCCCAAGGAACAAGCAGACCCTGAAGTAGCGAAAGGTTGTCTAGCTTTTCTATTTCCTGCAAAGATATAAATTTATGAAGTCGCCAAAAGAACAGAGGGCTCACATCGATGACTACGACAGCAGGCTGTCCATTGTTGGCCCCAAGAAAATCACTAAGAGTCCGGTGTGCAGTGGCCTATAATCGGTCAATACAAGCAAACTATAAACCCTTGCGGAAACTCACCTCCGCCTTGTTAGATGACGATGCTGTCCACAGGTCTTGTTGTCCCTTTACCAGAGTCATGTTGACAGTGTAACTTGGCGCTCCAAGAAATCCGCCGACTGTAACTTCTAAGTATGCGCATCAAGCCTCAGGCAAAGTTACATACCTTTGGACGCAAGTAGGGTCTTTCCATGCCCCGAAGGACCTGAAAAGACAGCCACAAAAGGAAGCTCTCCATCGCCCTCTTCGGTGAGATATTGCGCGAGTCGGATATGCGCTGCATACGCCCGTGCAAATTCTATCAGACCGAACTCTTGGCCAACAACTGTAAATTTGGCCCTCTTCAGTGGGAGTTCCAGATCGACAGCATTACTGGATGCAGTTGCTGATGGAATGGGCGAGCGGCTGGCTTTATCTAGGAAATGACTACGAGAGTATGAGAAACGAGATGTGTGTGTGTGTGCACAAGTAGATCTTACCTGAGGAGCGGGTCGACTCGAGCCCGTAATTCGTCTTCTTTTGATAACTCTGCACCGTATGAAAGTAGCGTGGTGACAACTTCCTGCATTTGAGGCACATTTGCAGGGTCTCCATTCACCGCATTCTCGACGGCAAAGGCAAGTGCGTGCATGTCTTGCGGTCCAACAGTTTCGTTGGGAGATGCACTTCCATCAGCAAGCAACTTTGCAACCTCTTCTGGCTGATTCGACGCAATGGCAAAGAATAACTTTGGTTGTGTCGTTGGGAGAGGAGGTGGGGTGGCTGGTGGCACATATCGAGAAGACTGAGATGAATGAGACCGTGGTGACATTTTTCTCGATTTTGGTGAGGCACTCCGGGAGGATGCCTATAGACTGTGAGCCGAGTTCGGAAAGCAAGAGCTTATACTTACTGCATAAGACTCTTTTCGTGGCATTGGTTCCGCAGGTGGTGGGACCCATTTGCTAGGACTTGGCGAATGAATATAATGCATCGATCCTCTCTGGTAACGTTCTAGTTGCAGAATAGAAGCAGATAAGGTGACTCACTCGAGATGTCGCCGGTCTGCTGACCGCTGGGATGGATGGCGAAGGGGAAGCATTTCCATCCAAAAACGGTGACGCGACGTTTGAACTAAATGCCGAAGCCTCCAGCGAACGCTGCTTATTCATAACAGATGTCCTCCAATTTGATGCAGGGGTTATGGGTCGCCTTGTAGGACTGGAAGCGCGGGTTGATGGTCTGCTATCTTCGGAGGGACGTCGTGGAGGCGGTGGTGCTGTTTGTTAATAATGTGAGACCTTTCATCGCCATTGAACCTGGTGGGCACCTACTTGGTTGAAACGGGCTTGATGGCAGGCCAGGGGAGGTAATTAGGGTCGACTGATAAACAATCAGAAAATGCGTATGTGACGAAAAGAAAGCTAACCAGTCGGAATGGCTTCAGCCATGGTCGTGAACCAGGATCGCTTTCCTGATAGTCTTTTGCATCTGGTGTTAGGCTTGCACTTGTTTCTGATTGCTGCTCAACTACCGGGTCCTCTTCGTCAATGCTTGTTCGTAGAGGTGGCTCTAGCTCATTAACTGGAGAGCCAATATTCGTTACTGGTGGAGGGTCGTTTGGAAGGACGAATGGCTCAGGGACAGTGGAAGATTTTCGCGGGTGAGCGATTGGGGATACAATAGCGGCATCTAATGATGATGATTTGTTGGCTGAAGGGACGAATGGTTCAGGAGCAGTGGAAGATCTTCGCATATGAGCACTTGGGGAGACAATAGCGGCGGCGGCTGATGATGATGATGATGATGGTTGGTTGGTTGGAGAGACGAGTGACTTAGGGACAACGGAAGATTTTCTCGAATGTGCAATGGGGGAGAAAATAGCGACAGCCGGTGATGGTGATTGGTTGGTTGGAGAGACGAGTCGCTTGGGGACAACGGAGGACTTTCGTGAATGTGTAATTGGGGAGAGAACAGCAGGAGCTTGTTGTTGTCGCGGTGGCGGGTTGGTTGGAGCTTGGGCCATTTCGGGGGTGATGGGAGATTTCCGCAAATGAGCAACGCGCGTGCGCAGCTCATCTGTGACCAGCTTATAAGCCCTGTGAAAGCGCTGGCGAGCTATCGAGGGCGATTCCATATCATAGTCTATAGGAGGTGTTTCCAAGAATTGTGGTGAAGGCGACGATATCAACATTCCCGTCTCGTCCACGGGCTGGGTATTTCTTCCAAGAGATTTTAATGTAATTGTAGGGCTTCCGGGTATAACCGCTTGAGGTGTGGAATCAACTTGATCTACCCACGCCGAAACGGTAGCTTTGCGCCTGCTTTTAATGAGAGAGGATGCATTAGGTGTTTCTAGGTTTATTTCACTGTGCGTATGTAGGGAATCCGATGCGACTTCAACCTCTTGGACGTAAGACGAAGCACGGGAGACACTTCGATGGTGTTGGTCCACTGTAGACGTTCTTCTCGAGCCAGCGGAAGTCGGAGCACGAGGCGGAAATACGAACGGCGTTGACGGAGAATCGTAAGGCGACATCTCGGGGACTTGCTGTGGGATGGAACGGGAACTTGTACGCTTGGGTCGCAACGTGCTGGGATCTTCAGGAGACTGGGGGGCAAAATCCTTGGAATAATCTTGTTGCTCGTCATGGAGATTTGTGAGCCCGAGGCCGTAGACAGTGAGATCAGCTTCGTCGTCGTACGGATCGTCTTGTTCAACATGAACTGGGCGCCCACGGACTGTTCCCGTTTCCGTAGAGGAGACAGTATTAGCAAAGCTAGATGTAGAAGGTCCTCTCGAATGTGCAGGATTGTTGTTAATCGCTGGAAGGTTTGCTCGAATCTCCTTCGACCAGTCAGCAGGCGACTCGTCGTCATACTCTCCATCATCGAGTATATTGTAAGGTTCGGTAGTTTCCTCTTCCTTTGGGATTTGAAAGGACAGCGGCCGCTCCAGAGCCAGAGGAGTGAGTGGGCTCTTGATGACATGCCGAAAGTTGCATGAATCTGAGAATAGGCAACGTCCCGAAGAATAGAAAGGACATGGACGAGCTGTATATCCTGAATATTAGCAACCGGGGGGCGAAACAGGATAGCAAAGTGGAAAACTTACCGCGTACTTTCCATGGCGGTGACACTGGTCTTTGTGTTCGTCGTTCTGTTTCGAACATACTAAGAGGAGAAAGGAAACCCAAGACAAGACGGAGACTTGCTCCCCGTTTTAGTGCGTTCCGGCCGCGAGCCGATCCAGGCAAGGTCCAAGTCTAATAAGCGGTCTATTGACACCCGTTATGCGCGAGCTTGCCACCATCAAAAATTGTATTCTTTGCGTGAAGTTGCACTATATTCGAGTTCTAACTACATGTTTTAACCAAAGATGCTGTCTATTTCGTCCATTGGCTTTACCTTTTTCTTTCGTTTTTTGGGCGGAACAACAGAAGGTGTTTGAGAGATGGAGTCAGATATTCCGACAGCTGAGGTCTCTTGTTTTACAGAGCGGATAATCGGTGCAGTGACCTGGAAGGTGATTATGTCCTCCGCGTCCAGTGTGTCTGCATTTGCATCAGGTGTAGGCTGTATACTTAAAGCATGAGATTCCGCCTCCATGTAGTGAATTGACGTATTCATAGCAACTGGCCTTGCCACCGTCTCCCCAAGCTCAGGGTCGAGAGCTGTAGTGGCCTCCGGTGGGAGTGTATCCGTAGGCCCTGATACATCATCAAAAATGTGGGGAAACGGTGCCAGCTTGCACTTGCACGTCTGGTGGGAGGGCTATGAAGATGTTTAGTGATAATTTGTAAAAACCGCTGGGACGCCCATACCTCGATGGTAGACAATAGCCGATGTATATCACCCCATATAGTCTGAGATACGTCAGCCAATTCGATGGTAAGGATAGATAGACGCGCAGCTATCCCGAGTGCAGTGACGGACAGAGGTAAGAAAGCGGTAGAGTGAGAGAACCTGCTAAATGCACTAGCACAGAAACATTAGTCACAAGGGGGGTCATGGGAGTATCTTCACGTACATAGAAGCCCGCTTATACGCGTCAATAGCCTTTAGAAAGTCAGCGTCCGTTCTGCGCCAATAGCGTGTGCTTGACCTTTCCATATAGGCAGAGCAATGCCTGTATACGCTGTAGAACCACCTCAAGGAGACGACTGTCTGGAACTTGGCTCCAGGGGGCCGTCTTCCTGAAGAAGGGTAAGGGAAAGGCTTGCAGACATATCGTACACAGACCCCTACCACGCAGTACTGTTTGCAACTTCTTTCGAGTAGAATGCAGAACGTATAGCTTCTAAGAGTTTGGAGAGACTTGCCTCCTCGATACGAGCTGCCAGCCTCTTTATTTCCATCAAATTGCGATAAAAAAGCGTTCTTCCATGCTGATTCTTGTTCTTGTAGAGGATTCTTTCGAGTATCTGTGTCTCTAATGCATGGCTCGCGTCCGTCGGGGGGAGTTTGCGGCTGCTCTTGCGAAGCGACTTGAGACACTCGTCAACAGCACTAATCAGTGAATTTTCAAGACTGTTTTTCGCGCGTGGAGGACGGTTTGGGAGGGTCAGACTCCTTTTCAGCGATGTCATTGGGAGCTGCAAAGGTTGGCTCTTGACTACATCATAGCCAAAAATGCTTCGAGCATTCACCCCATTATTCTCGCTGCTGTTCAGGTTCAGCGTGTTTGTATATCTCCGGGTCATTCCTGTTCACAGGGTCGCTCGTTTCGTTCTCCCAACCCTCTACAGTCTATATCTCGCGACGACGGTGTTCTCAGCCCCGCCCAAGGCCGAGCGAGTCGTTGCAGCTAAGAAAATTAGAGTCATAGACGTTGTAGACACGAAAACAAACGAGGTCATTGAGGAAACCGTCCAGGTTGTAGACACCGCCGTCGTTGTTGAGCCTGCTAACGGCCGTGTCAAAGAGCTCCCCGCGGTCCCTGCTTCTTCCAATGTACGTCTGCCTTTTCTCTCTGGTCACTCGGAATGCTCATTTCATCTAGGGTCTCATTGACACGCTCGGGTCCCTCCTGTTCAGCTTTCCCACCAAGTCCTGGACTGGTACTGTTGGAATCGCGATTAATACGCTCTTACTCCTCATGAGCATCGATTTTGCGTATAGACCTACCTTGACGTCGTACGATCCGACCTTTACACGCGTCGGTGCGGTGGATCACTCGAGCGCGAAAATTGTTGTCCGGTATCCCGGTCTCCCCGAAGACCAACTACGCATTGTATGGCAAAGAGTTCACTCTGTATTGCCCCATTCAGACGTGTGGAAAGGTCCGTCACGTCTCGTTGTATGCTGAAACGTTTTGCTCAACCTAGAGCTTTTTGTAGAGGGCCCTGTTCTTGATATCGAAGAGGAAAAGGACTGGACCGCATCTGGAAAAATCGCAAACCTCTGGCCCAGTGCAGAATACGTCTATCGCCTGGCTTATTTGAATTCTACTCTGCTGCCCTACCCTGAAACACCGATTGCCTTCAAGACTTTCCCAGACCCCAAAAGCTCTGCTGGTACTCACTTCAAATTCCTTATTAGCAGCTGCATGGTAAGCCCGCCTACGGCTTTTAGATCTGTCCTCATTGTTTGCAGATGCCAAACTTCCCCTATAATCCTGCATTCCCAGAGCGAATCAAGGGCATGGATATCCTTTCTGATTATCTTACTTCGCTGCAACCCGCTGCCCCCAAAGTCACGCCGTCTCATGCGCAAAGCCCAGCAGATCCCGTCGAAGAAGCCGAGTCCGTGGTATCCGAAGCTTCCACTCCAGTCGCTAGCGCCACAGCTACCCCAATCACAGAATTACCCGGGTTCCAGACCTTCCTCGCCCCATCCGAGCCTCGCAAACTCTCGCCTGAGTTTATGATCATGGCTGGCGACGCTATCTATGCGGATGTTCCTCACTATGCTGGTGACGATGTTGAGACATATCGTAAACTCTACCGCCGCTCGTTTGCCAGCCCAAGTTACCGCAAGGTCTACGAGAAATTGCGTGAGTATCTCTGTCCCTTTCAGCACCTGCTTGTTGCTGAAATTAGTACTAGCTATTTTCGGTATCTATGACGACCACGAAATTATCAACAATTTTGCTGGTGAAAACGATGAGAACAAGGCTCCCTTTGCAAACGCGTCGAACGCATTCAAGTCGTATTATGGTGACGCTAACCCTGAACCACATCAATCCGACGTTAGCTATTATGATTTCCGATATGGAGATAATGCCTTTTTCGTCCTCGATACCCGTCGTTATCGCAGCGTCCCCAACGCTGACTCTGAAGAGTCTGTGCTCCCACCAACCATGTTGGGTGATAAGCAGCTTCATGCGCTGCATTCATGGCTCGGAAAGGTCAACACCACCACGACTTTCAAGTTTATCGTGTCCAGCGTGCCGTTTACCACCCTATGGCACGGTTTCGATGGACAAAGGGAGACTTGGGCCGCTTACAAGTTTGAGCGAGACTCACTCTTCGATGTCCTGCAATACGTTCCAAACGTCGTTCTCCTCAGCGGTGACAGGCACGAATTTGCCTTTATTGAGCACCGAGGAAAGATCCCAGAAATCTCTGGTAAGTGTTTCCTATAACCGTAGGAACTCTGGCTCACTGTGCTTGCTAGTCTCGCCTCTTTCGATGTTTGCAGTCAACTCGATGACATTGCGCTCTCGCAGCGAGGCCACTATCGAGAAGACCTACGTCGACACCATCCACACCGTGGATGGGGCCAATATGGAAATCACGGC
>KN824290.1:295001-319843 GCA_000827415.1 Serendipita vermifera MAFF 305830 | reverse complement strand
AAAAAAGAATGACCGGCTGCGAGGGACCTTTGCTGATGGTATCGATGATTTACTACGAGCTTTCCTATAGTGCTATTGCTACTGAATGTATGTTTTGAATTCGGAGGTTGACGTAGAATGATTTGTTGGCTCTCAAAATAAAGGTTGACATTTGACCACGTCGAGGCTGAAAGAAGAATGTCGAGTACGATTGTCAATGGACGGTATGCAGATGCAGAAGTCATTGTGACGGTTGGTACAATCTACAAGGCATAAACGAAACTTTTAAATGAAATCTGCTTTGATAGTTTGGGGATGGATGGTCCTACTCGAAAACCAAGATGGAAGAGTTTCGATCCTCTGGAGGTTTTGAGAGAATAAAGGAAGCTCAAGGATCCAAAGACAAGACTGCAGATACATTTGTGGCCAAAAAGGAAGACGTAAAGACGCTGGTAAGTCGTTGATGTTTATGTAAATACGCCTATATATGAACACGTCTACAGATGACAGAAATGGAGATTCCAAAGTCTACTGCAGAAAAGGCGTTGGCTGCGGCCAAAGGCGACCTCAAGGGTGCTTTTGAGTGGCTCATCTATGGCCCAGGCTCTGAAGCTCAAAAATAAACTAAAAAGAGAATCTTTTGTTATTTCGAGGCTACTTTCTCGATGAATTTACGAAATCTTTCTGGAAATACGGCCTGTTTTGAAAAAAGAACGAGCCTAGAAGTGGGTAATTAGGCTGTGGAGAGTCCGCGCTCGGTGTTACAACTTGCATCTTGCGACATTTGTAATTTACCATGGCTGAAATTCCAACAAAATTCAAGAAATTTAAGAAGTCGCGCAAGCCACTACTGTCCGAGGTCGATGGTGATTTAGACTCCACGCCCTCTCCCGAGAGTTATCAGTCCACTACGAAATCATTGGCCGACCTCGAACTCGAAGCCAATCATCTCATCCTCAGTGCAGTCAGGTCTGATTCACGCCCTCCGTCGATCAAGGCAGGTCCCTCGAGATCGAACAGCTTTGGAAACGGCGTACCGTACATGTCAAAAATCTCTTCGATAATGCCATCTCTCACTGGACTCTCGTTATCACGCACACCTACCATCGAGGACAATGGTAGAGGCCGCAAGAAGGAAAAGGAAAAGGCGGAAGGTTCCACCTCCCGGGGGTCATCGGCCTTGCGTAGCATGTCTCCCTTTCGAAGGCGCTCCAGGACGCGAGAAAGGTCTCCTTCTGTCGAAGCTCTTAGACAGAGTCAGTCTGATATCGACTCAGATTCCGAGTCGGTAGGCCCTCGCTCGTCACGGTCGCCACGGAACGCTTTTGGAGATGGGGACTCTCCGAGCGACTCCGATGACTCTGATGAAGACTCTTCGGATCAATTCGATGATGAGACCGAGGATAATACGGAGAAGAATGCCGGAGTGGAACCCTTGGACCATCAGGACGAGATCGGAGAATATGAGCCTGATCCGCTGGGCGAGGGAGTGAATATTGTGCGCCTAGAAGAGCCCATGTTCCAAGCACACCCCTCTATTGGTCCTTCTGGAGGTCCCCGTCGTAAAAAGACGTTGAAAGCCGATGTGTTGGCCTTGGAGACTGCACCGCCAGTCTTCCAAAAAGATAGATGCGCAGTTACCATTACCCATGGAGATCCCCGATCATATTGTGTAGGCAGACCTGGTCGCAAGTACATGGTCGCAAGCGATCTCAGCGAGGAAAGTAAATATGCCGTCGAGTGGGGGATTGGAACCGTTCTCAAGGATGGAGACGAAATGTGAGCTGACATCTGGATGTATCAGTCTCCAACCACTAAGCTGCCCTACAGGACAATTGTGACCGTGAGCGAAACCGAGACCAAGCGTAAGGGCGGTTTTCGACATTTACTGAAACTATGCTGACCGGATCGCGATAGTCGATAGCACTGGACCACAGGCAGACCGTATGGCAAAGCTACGAAATCAGCAAGAGGTGAGCCGGCTAATTCAGTTGTGGCGCGTGGGTTCACACCTTGGCATCTTTAGCGCCAAGCTTTGGCCTATCTGCTGGTCAGGCAGGCCACTGCCCTTTTGCAGAGGACAAGATTGAATGTCACTGTTAAATGCCAAGCGATTCATGCGAAAAACAGTCGGCATACACTCCTCGGTCAGTCAATTACCACATCAAACAAACATCACGGAGCTGACCGCTCAATAGACATCATTGACGTTATCCAACCGATTATGGTGATCGTTGGATCACGAGGAATTGGAAAGCTGAAAGGGTGAGGAGGCTGACTATGCCACTCTGTACCATTTGCTCACACCATTCGCCCGCCAGTATTCTACTAGGGTCAACTTCACACTATCTCATTCAGGTAAAGTTGATACTTTCATGCTGGTAGCGACGACGCTCACACGTGCTATAGAAATCCTCTGTCCCGGTGATGGTAGCTCGTAGGAGACTCAAACGTGCCGTTCGCCATTCACAGATGCCCCCCAAGCGCACCAAACACGTATCATTGGCAGAGGCAAACATTGACAAAGCGGGCAAAGGGAGCGCCGAGAAAAACGTACAGGCTTTGCGAGCTGAGATCGCACAGGAAGAGGCAAGTCGTCAGAAAGTCGGCATCGCCCCTACTCTATCCCCTACGTCACCCATCTCCCCGGCCATGGACTCGGCCTTGCAAGGAGCAGCCGAGTCGGACAGCGATAGTGATAGTGAAGAGGGCGTCAAAGTGCCCGGAGCCTCTTAATTCAAATTACCTTTCAGCTATTGCCCTGTGTTCCTGTGTGTGTTCAAAGTAATTCATGTAATCAAATGAAATTCACCCCTTTCCCCTGTATCACCTGCCCAATCCCGTAAATCTAACGACATTAACGTTCGACCTCCGTGCAATACTACGTAGATGCACTCCATTGGGAAGAGCCAGTCGCTATCTGCTGCTCGCTAGCTCGCAAAGCTGAATTGAGTGGGCATATGGCGTCAGCTGCGCCTGGCATTGCGACACGCTCGACAACGAATGAGAGTGGCCATTATGCGCGAATACCTCATGAGGACGTAATAGAAAGATTAAAGTGTCTACTCTTGTGGGGTATCACCCCTATTGTAATAGGCTCGGCTCACTGTCGATCGACGCCGAATCCAACAGTTGTGAATTCACAGCTCTAGTCAACCGAGTTTTTCCTTTCAGTTTTTGAAGCGCTCTTCGGGCAGCAGGCGGGTGACCTGTGGCTCTGAACGGGAAGAATTCAGTCGAGGATGATATATAGAGAGGTGGCTCACCGGCCCAAATTTCTTTCTCGCTCTTCCCCTCTATCGTTCATTCACAGCGTCGAGTCCGCAATAACTCTTGCATTATTTGAAACTTATAATGGATGCACCTATAGACTACGCGTCTCGCATTCCGCAAGAGATTCATGTCTTGCCATCCTTTGAGCTCGAATCAGGGGCCGTGCTGGAACAGGCCCCAATAGCGTACAAGACATGGGGAAAGCTCAGCTATGAGAGGAACAATGTCATGGTCATTTGCCATGCGTTCACTGGAAGTTCGGATGTCGAGGACTGGTGAGTAAAGATGACTGGGCATCGTTGGTTCCGAGTTGGTCGGAGATGGTGCTACAATCACATTTTAAATCCCTGTGCACTCTTACACCTTTTGGACCACGATCTTCCCGGAAGCCATTGTCCGAAACTGACCCGATTTCTCAGGTGGGGACCACTTATGGGGATTGGCAAGGCATTCGACCCATCGCGTTACTTTATCTTTTGCGGAAACGTTATGGGGTCACCTTATGGGTCCGCATCCCCTGTTACCCTTAATCCGGTGTCCAAGCGACCGTATGGACCGGAATTCCCTGCCACCACGATCCGGGATGATGTGAAGTACGTACGGACTCACGCGCATGCGCACGCCTCTAAACCTCTTCTAGTGCCCACAAGCTTGTTCTTGATCATCTCGGTGTTACCTCTGTGGCTGTTGTTGTTGGTGGATCTATGGGTGGCATGGCCGTCCTGGAGTGGCCGCTGTGTACGCCCAAAGGATATGTCAAGCATATCATTCCGCTGGCTACATCTGCACGTCACAGTGCTTGGTGTATATCCTGGTCTGAAGCCCAGCGTCAGTCTATTTACGCCGACCCCCTCTTCCAAGATGGGTACTATGCACCACATGCCCAACCGAAAGTGGGATTGGCTGCGGCACGTATGGCTGCACTACTCACATATCGCAGCCGAGATTCCTTCGAAGGTCGCTTTGGGAGGAAACCACAGCTATATGTAGCCCCGGTGACGACGAAGGCGGCGTCACCTTTACCAATCACTCCACCAAGGAGTCCCTCAAGTAGCTCGTTGACGGCACTGGCTGCTCACAATGAAGGGAACAGGAACTCAACCTCGACTCCTGTAGCCACCCCGGGACTTGAGCCGACACCCAGTGGAACACCAAAATCCAACCCGACCACCGTCTTCTCTGCTCAATCGTACTTGCGCTATCAGGGAGACAAGTTTACGGCTCGCTTTGACGCCAATTGCTATCTACACATTACACGCAAATTGGATACACATGACGTTTCACGCGGGAGGGTTCCGGATGAAGAAAGTGCAGAGCGTGCACTGGCAGAGGTACTCGGTACGCTGCCTCGGGGAGCATTGGTCATTGGAATCGAGACCGATGGTTTATTCACTCCTTCCGAGCAACGGGAGCTAGCAGCGTATATTCCAGACGCACAACTTGTGATTATTCAGAGCAAGGATGGGCACGATGGATTCTTGCTTGAATTTGAGGAGATTAATCGGTGAGTGACTTAGAATCTGCTAGAGCAAGTTCTCAAACTTTCTAAATAGCCACCTCCTGGGGTTCCTCCATAAGATGTTGCCACAATTATATCAAGGCAAGGCACTCGTGAAAGCCGAAGATGTAAACACTTCGTTTGAGGTCACACGGACTAGTACGTTTGGCGAGGCAGAAGTAGATGTTGCATTGTGGTAATGTAGATGTGGAACATAGAGCATGCTTTCCGACAGGCGGACAATCGATAAATAAGCCTTTTATTGATTCTATACAGTCAAAAGAGATACATAACTTTGCCTCTTGGTTTGCTTAATGCATTCCGAAACGTTGCCTCCTTTGATTTATGGCTTCCCAAGTCGCCTCCATCTCATGTTAATCAGAGGTCGTTTAGCACACTCACCACCTAATAGTGGTAATTTCGTCCTGTATTGATATTGGTGTACAAGAAAATGCATTAGAACCTAGTAACAAAGGGGTAACCAAGATCGATTGCTGAGACAAAGGTCACACGAAGCAAAGGCATTTCAAATAATGCATTTCCCATCAAAGGGTATTCTGTCATTGAAAGTCACCTTGAACTTGATGTAAATGACGATGACCAGCTGCAGATCAACTCGCTTGTGGTGGCGGAGGGGTAGAGAGCTCTGAAGAATAGTTAGCAGATAAGTTGTGGCACATGGGAAATACCAACCAAAACGGTCCGGAGGCGGGGTAGATGCCGCTGCACGCGGTTGAGGATGATAAACCGGGTTCGCTACAAGGATCAGTGATGAGTTAAGCTACGAACACATGGTATTGACCAAAGATAGGTTTCACGCACGCTTCCAGGAAGCCCAGCTAGGCAGGACCGCTAGAGGATCCGGCTTTGGGAATGGAGACCGCGCAGGTGCCACTGCGCGGGGTTGAGGATGGTAAATCGGGTTCGCTATTAGGATCGACATTGGGTTAGGCTACGAGCAACTAGCATTGACCAAATAAATGGTTCCACATACGTTTCCAGGAAGCCCAACTGGGTAGGTTCGGTGGATGAGCCGGCTGTGGCAGCGGGGGCAGTAGGGGTTCAGCTGCCTTCGGTTTGGTCACCCTCGCCTCTCGTGGTTTACACCCTGTCAGCCACGAGAAATAAGAGGAAGAAAAGAAGAACTCACTCGAAGCAGATTAACTACAGTAATGAGACGAAATCTTTCCCATTCGTCTACCGTATTTCTAGCCAGGTACTTTGTGACATCCTCTTCATCACCAGCGACCTTGTCTTTAGTACTGTTTTCGTTGTATGCTGCTGGTGAGATGAGATCATTCTCGGGCTCAGTCTCATCGGTCATTCGAAAGTGCGCCTTGCAGGGTGGGCTACAAGAAGGTGAGTTGAGAATTAGGGCTAGGAAAAGGCGATACTTTCCAAATAGCCCAAGAATCGTTAATCTTCTCATTGGCGATGCGACCACATTTTGGGCAAGACATGCCACATTTTGGGCAAGCCATGTCGCGCTTACCCCGGTTGTGTCTAACCATGCTCATTTCCACCGTCAGACCTGGTGCTGCAAGGGATATCCACTTGGAGGGCTCGACTTCCTCCATCTGAGTTCCGGATATCAATTGGTAGTAGCCTTTCCTGACTAGTTCAGTGCCTGGTGGACGATAATACTCGAAGTGAAGGCGAATAATACTAGTGAGCATCTATTTCGCCGTTAGTCAAGGTTCAGTGATAAATAGATGTTTACCTCGTATGAACAGCACCAATGCAGTGGGATCGGTATACGCGTTCCAATTGCGTCAACAAGCGTAATTTTGTCCGCAATCACTTCCAAAACATCGTGCATAGGCTTAAACCTTCTTTCCAAAAGATCCTCCAGCTTTTGGGAATCGAATCTTGAAACGGGAGTAATATTGAGCAGACCAACCCAATTGCCGTACGAACAGGTACCTTATGTTCGCTGAACTATTCGTCCCAACTGACAAGAATAAATTAAAAGCTTCACTGATGAGGAGGACTTACCCAATTGCCCCAGAGTAATCGATCCGGTTGCTCCTAAAACCCGGTGTACAGCTTCGTCGATGAAGTCGGTTATGGTGGCCATTTGCAGGTATAATTGAGTGTGCGAGATGATAGGGCCGACATTGCTCCACTGCATACTCCCGGTGTCTTCCAATCCTTTATCTACATTTAGCCTCAGATAAGCCGCAGCTCCGCCGAGCTGGTGAGAAAGGTCCTTTTCAACAATACCATAGTCGTATGTGATGCGTGTTAGCCGAGTTTCTGAGCTAGAAGTTGAACTCTGTTGCCCTGACCCAAGGCTAAGGAAAAGAGATACTAGCTTCTCGTCCCCGTATATCCTTTGCGCCTCTTTGAATACTTCTCTTGTTGGGTTGAAGTAACCATGTGGAATACCGACAAACTCTTGACTCCTGGATGGTGGGCCAATGGCGACGGGGGCAAATGTTTCGGGGGCTGCTAGAATCGCGCAGGCGGCTTCAACAAACGTACATTCTAGTCCCCTTCCTCGATGTCTATATGTCCTAAACGCTTGGCAGTGATTCGTGATAGCTGCAGGAGCGGCGAAGACGACTCTAGACAGACATGTGGTAAGCAACATTAAGTATCCCTTCACGCGCCTCACACTTTACATCGAGTTGGTGCACTTTCACGTAACTTGAGGTCAGCGAAATGCCCATTTCGTCGTAACATGTCTTCTACTGCAGTTCTCAGTCCGCGTGTGTTCTCCTCTGGTGACTTCTCCTGAGGTTCCTTCGGAAATATGGCCTTTCCTATGGTGATTAGTTCATCCATTGCCTCTTGCGCCGTCATGCACAGGCGTCCGAGCAAGAGAGCGGCCAGTCTTGTCGGAGTTAGTGATACGTAGGCAATGACTAGCAGTGATGCTCACCCTCCGAAGCCAACGCCACCCATCAAATCCCAACACTCCGTGAGATTGGGTTCATTTCCTTCGATATCGGTGTCATATGCCATCCGCTCCATGAACTCTTCCATCATAACCAACTCGGATATCACGCCTGGACCGCCCCCATCTTCAAAAGCGTAATTAGTGTCGTTTGGCCTTGTATATCCTCTTCAAGCGTACCAAAGCTCACGATAGAGATGCCCCTCTGCTGATCATCGCCAGTTTGCATTCGGTAGACGCTACGGAAACTGAAGGTTGATGCCCAGTAGAAAAGAGCTGAGGCAGGTACTCAAAGAATCTAATGCTCTGTGCTCCTGATATTGAGGCGTAACAAGGACACTCGCGTAGAATAAAGGTACGGCGTAAAGTGTCGGGTATGTAGCGTCTAGCTGCCAGCATCTAGGGTTTGTGCCCAGTTCTAACCAATCAAAACCTTTGAAACCTTGCAGACACAGGATTCTTGCTCGAATCTGAGGAGTTCAACCGATGAATGGCCCAGAATCTGCTGAAACAATATCTCAAACCCTTTGCAAACGGCAATGTTTTGGGAGTTCTCCACAAGATGTTGCCGCAGTTATATCAAAGAATGAGACGGATGAAAGCCGAGGAAACTAGCATTTTGTTGGAGGTCACATAGACCAGTATGTCAGAGAAGAAGTAGAGGTCTATGTTGCATCGTGGTAGGTGTGTAACGTAGAGAGTGCTTCCCGACAAACGGACATTAAATAACCCTTTTATTGATTCTACATAGTCAAAAGAGATACATAACTTTGCCTCTTGGCTTGCTTAATGTATTTCAAACGTTGATACAATCCTTTATGCCGTTCATTTATGGGAGCTCATCCGTCTTTTCGGTAGTAGCGCTCTCGCTTTCAAAGCTTCCATCAACCGAAATGATGGCCGCCTTGGCTGCCTCCCGGTAGCTGGTCTTGTTGGGCAGCGTCTCGTGCATGATATCGCCCATTTCCGCTCGCCATTCCGAGTTATACTCCCATGCCTCGGTTCCGTCCTGACCGACGCTCTCCCAGTCAGAGTCTTGGTCTTCTTCATGTGGGAACTGGCGACGTGAGCGGCCAGACTTGACCGACTTGGGTGCCACAGACGCGTACTGCTGCTTGCCGTATCCACGAATGTGGTCAAATTGGTCAGCTGAGGGATAGGGGGATCAGTAATTTTGTTTGTCCTAGTGTTGTATGCATTGCATACCCTTTGATTTCTTAGACTTCTTGTTGGCGTATGCGCTCGCCAGGAGGTCCTCGAGCGGGATGATGGTCGCGGCCTCCCTCGTCTCATCTAAGACGATACCATCCCGGCCCTGGGTGAGGGTCCCAGTGCCAGACTGTGCACCTTGGCTGACCATGATGGCCCTCTGGCGCTGTTCCTCTTCGTACTCGTAATCGTCGTCTTGACTGTACGCATCATCGTCGTCGTCGAGCTCTCCGCCAAACTCGTTCATACTACCCTTGCCCATCATACCCCCACTTCCATTCCGCTTGCTGAGCGTGGGTGAGGGACTGTCGATGGGCCCGTTGATGAAATCGACGCGCTTGCCGTGGGTCCTGTTGGTCGAAGTAGCAGCTACGCCACTGTTTTGTAGCTGTTTTGGTTTCGGGGTGTTTTTCTGGTTGAATTTCTTAGCTCTGTCCCCGGGCTTGCGGAGACCCTGACGGGAGTGGTGATCGCTTCGGGCGAGCTTTTCGTCTCCTGGTTCAATCATTGTGATAAAGAAAAGAATTAAAAAGTAAAGTTTGAAAAGATTAAGACTAAATTACACGCTAAGGGTGATTAGCGGTAATTGTGTGGGTGTGGGGGTGGGTGGCAGCAAACATGCTTTGTCCTTAATCCCGCTTCACAAGGCGCTGACTTTTATAGGAGACATAAAGGCGCCGATGCGCAGCCCGTTATATGATTCAATGACTCAGACATGCGCTCAACCAATCTCGAGCCTTCTAGTTGGCATTTCAGAGGAGCCGTCTTGTCATTACTCAAAGAGCCATGACGCTGGGAACTTTCAAGAGCACAAACATCCTTTTACAATTGATCTAATTCAAAACTTATCTCACTGTAACAGTCAGGAAGTATATGCGCCCCCTCCCTTGACTCGACGATACTGGTTGCTGCTACCGGTGCCGCTACCGACGCTTTTTCGAAACCCAAAATAAAGAGAATCCAAAGCGCTCCCGTCTACTCTTGACGAGGAGAGAATCGGAGCAGGCACCCGTCCTTCGGGAAAATACTGGAAATAGGACCGAGTCAGTGGGGCGTGTCAACAGAGGAGTGAAGGAACGTACGTCGCGATCATCTGAACCTCATCACTCTCCGGCGTTCGGACGTGCTCCCAGTTTAACAACGCAGCCGCGTTACCCATGACGCATGCCATGTTGATGTTCGTATACTCGACACCGATGCACCGATGTGGACCGGCCCCAAAGACCAAAAAGTTTTTCGGGTTTGCGTTTGCCTTGCTTTCGGGATCCAACCAGCGATCGGGGAGGAAGAGGTGTGGGTCTTCGTACACATTGGGATCATGGAGTGAAGGGTAGATGGAAGGAATGACCATGCTGTTCGCGGGGACGGTGTAAAAGGGCGAGATTGGGAACGCCTTGGTGGCCTTGTATGGAACCTATATACTGGTCATCAGTAAAATCGTTTGTCACCCTCGCCAGAATCTTGTACGTACCATTGTCACCGGTGGCTTGAGTCGGAGACTTTCCTTGATGACGGCCCTCAGATACACCATTTGATCAACCTGTTCGAGCGTCATGGGCTTTGTATAGTCTCCGTTCCTGACAATCTTTTGCTCCTCTCGGACTTTGGCAAGGATCTCGGGATGGTCGGCCAAGTGCTGGAACATGTAAATGACACCGGAACTCATCGCGTCCTGACTGGCGAACAAAAAGCTGAGGAGGACGAGGGCCATTTCGCGGTCGCTAAATGTCCTGGGTATCTTTCCGTTACCGTCGGCAATTGCCTTTTCTGTAGCGTCCTGCAAATCGCGGACCCATTGGTCAATCATGCACGTCGTCTCTCCTCCGTTGGCAACCCAAATCTTAGAGTCGCGGCAGGCGGCCTCGAGGTGCTTCATGGCGATCTTGCGGGCCTGGATGGCACCGTAGACCTTGGTTCCGGGAATGGCGAGGGGGAAGTTGACCAATTCGAGTGCGAGAGTAATCTTCCAGTAATTGTCGCTGATAATCTTGATAGCCTCTTCGGGAATGTGGGGACCGCAGAAGACACGCAGGGACGTATGCATGTTCAAGTAACGAGTGGTATGCATGATGGACTGAGGAGATGGGTCCTTTTTGGCGGCGGCGAGCCATTCTGTAAAGTGTTGGCGGGTGATGCTGTCTTGGGAATCAAGATAGACCGCAAGTGCCTTGCGAGTGAAGAGGCCGTTAAGAGTACGTCTATAGTCGACGTGTTCTTTGCCATTCAAAAAGACCCTGTATAGAGTGAGTGCTATTCTTCAATTCACGACAAAAGGCTCAACGTACCAGTTGTCGCCGCAGAGGACCTGTTTCGCAGAAGCGACCAAGCAAGGTTCCGTATATGCAGGCGAGTTGAGAATCTTTCTCGTATACTCGTTGGTGGTGGCCATTACGATGAAGCTATCCATTTAATCAGAAAAAAAGCGGACGCAAAAAAAGAAACCGTCTCTCGCTCACATATGGAAGACGCTGAGTGCGCTCAATTCTCCACTGGCCCATTGTTTTTTATATCCCTCGAGTGTTGGATTCATCGAGTCGAGAAACTTGCCGATGACTGGGATAGTCCATTTTGAACCGGGGAGACTACCTTTTTTCACCCGATAGACGGTCTGTTCAAGAATGAGGAGAGAGAGGAGAATTGCGAGAGAAGTGATAATCATAGTGGGTTTGTCATTGAGGAGTTTGTTGCTAAACGACTCCGCAGACGTGAAAATCTGGCTTGGAACCGAGCTGGGCTGGACGATAGATGAGGACGGCATTTGTAAATACCAGTCCTCTGGTGAAAAAAATATGAAAACTTAGAGGTTTGGGGGGAAGGTTAAGATACCTCGGCTCGCTGCAGTCGGGAGAGGTCGAAATCTTACGATCGAACCAGTCGAAATTATCCTTTTATGGCGTGGTGGCCGGCAACGGCTGCCGATCCCGTCGGTTCCCATGGATTGCTGAATAAGTTTATCCAGGATAGGCTGGGCGTGTGTCTAGCCTCAGCCATATGTGAATGTTCGGCGCTTTTCAGTTTGACCTCGGCTGGCCGGGAGATTTTGTAAAGGATACATATATAATTAGATTCCTTCCTGGAGTTTATTGGCACAGTGGTCGAGTGGTCTAAGACGCCAGATTTAAGATTATTGCAGGTTTTATCGCGCGCCCGTGTGTGCGATTTGGCTAGCGATGACATCCTTAAAATTCCTGGTCTCGAAAGAGGCGTGGGTTCGAACCCCACCTGTGTCACATTTCCTTTTTGATTGGATAGGTTTTCTCTTTTTACCGTCACTTCACTCGATTGAGTCAGCTATCACACCTTAGCGTAGCATTCCAAGAACTAGAGGGCGAGTCTACCTAGTAACGTTCGAAACGGTCCCATGCATCCATTCCGAATCCTCCACCGTACCCAAATCCACTGCCCATTCGTCCTGGTCTACGGCCGCCCATTCTTCCACCAGCTCTCCTGTCCTCGTCTCTGTGGGTCATGAACGAGTACTTGTCGACAATCTCCAGAAAACATCAGACGGACAAACAAGACACAGATTAGGAAACACGTACATCATTGAGAATGTTGGCAGTCTTTGTTAGCGTGGAGAGGTACGCCGTGAGCTGAACGTCGGCGTATTCCTGGTCGAATTCCTCCCTAAACGTCTTGTGCTCGCTCGCCGGGAGACTCGCCACCAAGGCTTGGATTGACCGTAGAATCGCATAGTCCATTTTGGTGCCGTCTTCTTTGATCAGACTCTCGACGTAGGAAATGATGACGCCAATTCTGGTATGAAGCATTTGCACCGCCCGCCGTTGGCTTTGTAGATGAGCAATTACTGATTCAAAGCGTGTTAGATGTCATTCTGCACACTATGCCATAGACTCACAGCTGCCACCTCCCTCGCCACCCTTTGAACTCCAATCGACAGCAATACGCTCTGCTTCGCCCGTCTCGACCTTATAGTCCACCTTGATCAACATGGTCTTGGATGTTCCAAGGCCGAGTGTAGGCTCGTAGAGACTCAACGGGAGCTGCTGCTGTTGCTGTTGCTGCTTTTGTTGTGCCTTGGTCGATTGAACGGTGCCGGATAAACCAGGTTGAAGAAGAAGAAGAAGTGGGTTTTGAGTGTATGTAGAGAACTGAGAAACCATTGCAATATGGACAGGAGTCGGCTGTGGCGAGACGGTGTACCAGCCTATCACCTCTAGAGAGGGGAAAACCTGTTTATCTGTCGAATGAAACCATGTTAGTTGTCCAATATTGTCACCAAATTCATGCTGCTCACACTGCTCGCGCCTTGCGGTGGCAAAAGTATGATCGAGCACTGGCTCGCTTCCATCGTGGGGAATAGTAGCGCTCAGTTCAAAGGTATTGACAATCTCGACTTCTCTCCCGTTTTGCGTTCCGAGCAACGCTCCGACAACTGCAGATCGCGATTTAATTTGGCGCGCTATTTGGATATAGGGTTGCTCACTGAAAGGTAACGACACATTATTCTGCAATCGTACTCTTGTAAAGTGCTCCGATATGTTCAAGATGGGTAAAGGATGTCTGTGTTGAGGGTAAGAACGTCGAGGTCGCAAGGGGCGTGCGCGGGGTCGGTGGCAAACAATGTGGCCAAGGGCTTACAGTGATGCACTGAGACCAGAGGTCGTGCTCGAAGGCATTACAACGCTTTCCACGCTCATATTTGCGTTAAACAGGGCTAACGGCTAATAAAGTCGGCGAGAAAGTAGGCGCTTGACCACCTGCATGCACCATTTACTGCACAATCTCTGATAAACGGTTGTTTCATTTGTGAGAAGAAGTACATTTTGTATTAAAACAAGAATCAATCCGAGTTTCAGAGCACTGCCTGAAACTCTTTTCCAAAAGAATTGTCCACATGTGATAAGAGGGACCCACAAATGTCATGAATAGGAAGGAGGCGGTATCGCTGGATTATGTCCATGTGTTGGTGACTCTGGAGTACGATCCTGTATCAGTCGCTGGGCGACAAGATCGGCTAGCATCTCCATATCTCTTCTCGAGATAGGGGTTGCAGCTGAAGAAAGAACAGTTCTAGTATCCCGATGAGATTGTGGTATTGTGAGTGATAGAGGTGGCTTTTCCGACCACATATTCGTGGGTCGCTCGATTTCGGATGTAATCGAGGTCGGCACATCATTCAGACTAGATAAAGGAGAGGATGTTTCAGTGAGAGTGGTAGGTGAGTCCCGATGTCGTGGATTCTGGAGAATATTCTCGAGTTCGCGGCCAATACGGGCTTGCAAGGATTGTTCTTGGTGAGCTCCTGAAGGTCGAGGCGAAATTTGTGAGGATGGTCCTGCTTGCTGAATGTCACTTGCATCCGGCCAGATTGACGTCGAATCTGTTGCAGATAACGGGCCAGAAGCATCGCTGACTGACGAGCCGCCTTCTAAATCTCGTTCACGATGTACCCCACCTCTCATTCGAAGCTCTTTGGAGCTAGGAAGTACGTGTGGCTGTGGTAAAGGGCTTGGTGTGTCGGGTGAATCGATATAAGAGGCACGACTAGCAATCGTGGAAGGACCAGTCAGCAGGGCCCCGCTGTAGTTTAGGTTTGCGTGATCCATCACAGCTGGATCCTGATCTCTTCTCTGAATGCTGCGAACCATGTTTCGTCTTCGCCGTCTCCAGAGGCAAAAGCCTATAGCCAAGAGAAGTGCACCGAGCAGTGAGCCGACGATGGCCACCGCGGCACTTTTAGAGATTTGATAGCCGGAACTGTCCAACGTGGGTTCAAGGGACCTATAGTGCAAATCCTCAGTGTTGGACGATCATGATATCAGAAGAAGGGCACTTACGCAAAGGGTGGGTTTGCAACGCCAGTAGTAGTCGGAATGTGGAGTGTGGTCGCCGTTCCAGTATTTACGATGCTACTGCTCCCGATGCTACTGCTCATGCGGGTGGTCGCGCCAGTTAGCGGAGGCATCGATGCATCGGAGCTTCCCCAGCTGGAACCAGTTGGTACTGGGCCAGTCTATCCGGCTAGGTAATCAGCTTCGAACTCTTTGCGTCAAAGGAGTGCTTACCGCTGAACTCAAGTCGGTGGGTGCGCGTGAGGTCGGACAACTACCAGCGTCCCGCACGGTATACCCTGTTGAAAAGAGAGAATTCAGTTTTAACCCAAAGGAAAAAGGGCCGCCTTACAGAGAGTATTGCTCATTGCCTGGGCAGAATCTGTCGCGTAAAACTCCATGACACTTCCTTTCGACACGCCAAAACGTCAATAGCTAGAAGACATAGAAATGAAAAGGGTCCTCATACCTGGTCCATTGCCGATGTAGATCCAATAGGAAGTGTCATTGGTTAGGAAATAGCCTTGCTGAATTGCGTCCAGCACTTCTCCCTCAGGACCGGCTCCGAGCATCGGATGGAATATATAAGGAGGTATACCATCTGAAAATGTGAACGCAAATGTGTTGCAGGAGGAAATGAAGTCGGGCCCAGTGAGGGTGAGTGCGGCGACGGAATGGGCGGAGAGTGCAAGAACGAGCGAAAGCCACATCTCCAATTATTAATAAACTTGTAAACAAGCTTGATGACGGAGTATAATATTTGCTCGAAGGGTATAGAGGGGATTGAGGGGATCTCGAGCCGACAGCGTCCGTCATGTATAATATGAGGCGCCAATATATGTGATATTGCCGTGTGCACGGCCTCTTTTGCCACAAGGAACAACAAAACACACACACATATAGCCCCTTTTTTTCCTTGCCGGGAATTCTCCCAGCATGCTTTGTTTCGACAGGCCTATTCGTTTCGATGGGATGGTGCAGCGCGGTTACCGTGATCTTGTTTCATGCCTCGGCTTACAACTACTCGTTATCCATTACACACACGAGTACACAACAGTTACGGGATTTGGGCCCAGAGAAGACACGCCCAGGCATGGTGGAAGACGAGACGATTCTCTCTATTGATACTTCAGCGATTTACCACTTTCTACCGTACATATATAAAGTTCACTACTATCAAACCAAAACCAGTACAGCCATAAGTCGTTCTTTGATCTATAATATTAGATGGGAAGACTAACCCGAGACTGCACCGGTCGTGACGGAATGACATTGACCAACCGGAAAGGCGTTGTGAAATGAGTTCTGGAGTGTCGAGTGAGGATTATAACTTTTCGTTATTTGATGGCAATTTGGGACCACCTCGTCCCGCTGGGGTGGGATCGATCTCCAGTTTACGTCGTAGTTTGACAAACAGGTGGCACTTCTGCCATTAGAAGAAATTTTTGAAAGGCTGAGATCTGCGCTTAAAGGAATCGAGAGGTCTCGCGCCGACTGCGCGTTGACCTTGGTTTGACAGCCATAGCTGGCTTTCGGCGCCTGCATCGCGTAAGGCATGAGGACGATGCTGCTTGGTTGCTGTATCCATATCCTTGCTCCTGAAAGGTGACTTCGATCTGCCGATACCAAAGTGCACCACAAGGAGGACTCATGAATCGCCTGACACTGCTGTTTGCGATCGCTACGAAGCATGCGCTCTACCTAAAACAGAGCCTTGGCTTGTTATGGCGCTGCGAGCAAGACCAGAAACGTCACGTCTATTACTGAAGCCAACCGAATTGTCAAATGACGCGCTGTCCATCAGTCTGAATTTGCGTTTATGGGCACAGCTATGGCTGGCAATTGAGACGGCACTTGCGGTTCTGATGTAACAGTCTCGTAGGAACGGGTGATCCACTAATAAGGGGAGCTCTGAACTAGGCGCCTGTTTCGGTCAATATATTTGCTATCTTCGTATTTTTACAACTCTTCTCCAAAGAAATGTCCACATGTGATCAAAGAAAGTAGGAAATGTCATGAATAGGAAGGAGGTGGTATCGCAGGGTTATGTCCATGGGTTGGTGACACTGGGGTACGATCCCTTATTAGTCGCTGGGCGACAAGATCAGCCAACACCTCCATATCTCTTCTAGAGATAGGAGTTGTGGCGGAAGGGAGAATACTTCTAGCATCTCGGTGAGAGTGGGGTATTGTGAGTGATAGAGGTGGCTTTTCCGAAAATGGGTTTCCGGATTGTTCGGTTTCTGATGTAACCGAGGATTGCACATCATTCAGACTAGAAAATGGAGACGGTGTTCCAGTGAAACTGGTGGGTGAGTCCTGGTGTCGTGGATTCTGGAGAATATTCTCAAGTTCGCGTCCAATGAGGGCTTGTAAGGATTGTTGGTTGTGAGGCCGAGGCGGCATTTGTGACGATGATCCTTCTTGCTGAACATCGCTTGCATCCGGCCAGATTGATGTCGAATTTGCCGTAGATAACGGGCCAGAGGCATCACTGATTGACGAGCCGTCTTCCAAATCTTGTTCGCGATACACTGCGCCTCTCATTCGAAGCTCTTTAGAGCTAGGGAGCACATTTGGATGCGTCAAAGGATTTGGCATGTCGGGTGTCCCGGTATGAGAGGTACGATTGGCAATCGGGGAAGAGCTAGTGAGCAAGGCTCCACTGTGGTTTAGGTTTGCGTGATTCATCACAGCTGTACCCTGATCTCTTCTCTGAAGACCGCGAATTGCACGTCGTCTTCGCCATCTCCAAAAGCAGAAGCCTATGGCTAAGAGAAGTGCTCCGACCAGTGTGCCGATGATGGCTAGTATCGCACTTTTAGTGAGTATAATACCGGAAGAAGTGTCGTTGGAAGACCTATATTGCAAAACTTTTGTGTTAGATGATCTTGACATTGGGGCTAAGTAACTTACGAAAACGGTCCGCTTGCCCCGGTGATAGTAGTAGCAGTCGACGTCTCGTAGTGAGTGGTTACATTGACTAACCTGCTGCTACTCGTACTCGTGATAGCAACGGTTGGTGCAGAAATAGAGACATTGTAAGTTGTTATGCTCATATAAGTGGAGGGTGTCTCAGTCTATCCGTTTAGTTGATCAGCTTCAAACTTCTTGCGTCGGTGGAGTGCTTACCGGTGTAGTCGAATAGGTAGATGCGCGTGAGGTGGAGGATGAACAGACGCCTCCATCCTGCACGGTATAGGCTAATAGAGATAATTCAGTTTTATCTCCAATGAATAAGAGACGGCCTCACAGAGAGTATTGCTTATGGCTTGGGTACTATCCGTCGCGTAAAACTCCATGGCAATCCCTTTAATCACGCCAAAAGGTTAATGGCTAGAAGACATAGAAATGAAAGAAAGGCTCATACCTGATTGAGTCCCGATGTAGATCGCGTAGGACGTGTTATTGTTGTTGAAAGTGCCTAGCGCACTTTGTTCTACCCCTCCGAGTATCGGATGGAACGTATAAGGAGGTATACCATCTGAAAATCCGAATTCGACTACGTTGCAGGCTGTAATGGAGGCGGGGCCAGTAAGAAGAAGTGCGGCGGCGGAATGAACAGAGAGTGCGAGAACGAGCGAAAGCCACATCCGCGATTATTAATAAACTTGTCAACAAGTCTGGTGACCGAGTATAATATTTGCTCGAGGGTATAGAGAGGGGGATTGAGGGGACCTCGACAGTGTCCGTCACGTATATGAGGCAGCCAATATACGCGATATTGCCGTGTGCACGGCCTCTTTTGCCACAAGGAACGACAACACAAACATGTTAGTTCCTTTTCTTCTCGCCGGGAATTCTCCTTGGAGTCCTTTGTTTCGACCGGCCTATTCGTCCCGAGGTGGACGGAGCAACGCGGTTACCGTCTGACTCCTTGTTTCATGCATTAGTCTACAGCTACTCGTTATCCATTTACATACCTTGGTAAACAAAACTCCCAAGATTTGGGCCCGGAGAAGACATGCACGCCCAGGCCAGGCGCGGTGGAAGACTAGACGAATCTCTCCATTGGTATTTCAGTTTACCACTTTCTACCATACATGAGGGTCATTACTAATAAACAAAACTAGCACAGCAATGGGCTGCTTTTATCTATAATATTAGACTTATCTTATCAGAGGGAGACTGTTTCGAGGCTTGACGGAATGATACCTGGATATTGACCAACTCCAAAGACGTTGCGGAACGGATCTGGCGTGTTTAGAGGGGAGTATAGACCAGTCGCTTCGTCATATGATGGTACTCTAGGACCTCCTGGTCCTGGTGGAACTGCGAGCGTTTGTCTCGGATTTTGAAGAACAGGTGGCGCTTCTGCCATTACAGGGGATTGTGCGAAACCGGACTCTTCGCTCGAAGGGGTCAAGAGCTCTCGTACCGACTCTACAGGTGGATTCTTCCTCGGTTTGACGGCCACGGGTTGCTTTCGACGCCTCCACCTCCAAAGCATGAAGACAATGCAGAGAAATACGGCAGTTGTAATGGTTCCTGCGATGATTCCTACGGCTTGCATGGACAATGAGTTTTGTTTGGTTGCCGTATCAATGTCCCCGCTCCTAAAACGCAGCCTTAGTCAATCGATACCAAGGTACATCATAATAAACACTCACGAATCGTCGGGTATCGCTGTTTGTGAGGGCTGCGAAGCCCGCGCCCTACCTGAACTAGAGTTTTGACCTTCTATGCCACCTCCAGAACCTTGTTGGGCGCCAGATGATGTAGCAGGATCAGAAGAATCGTTTCCATTACTAGAACCAGCCGAATTTCCCAGTGGCGCATTGTTCCCTTGGTTTGAATCGGCGTTTGTGGGCGTAGCTGTGGCTGGTAATTGAGATGGACCTTGGGACGCGGCTTGCGGTCCTGATGTAACAGGCTTTGTAGGATTAGGCGATCTATCAGTGACAGTAATACCGAGAATTGCGGCTGTTTGTGTGAATAGATCTGCTGCTTCCGTATTTTTGGTCGTGATGGTGCTGTCATCAGAGTCGCTTATGCTGCCAGTTCCTCCATGATTTTGTCTAAAGCACATGTTTCCAGAGACACTTCTCCCTATTATCAAACATAAGCTTTCACATACCGAATACAAAAAGTCGAGCACGAACAGGCAACAGCATTAATACCTTGTCTATCATCAGCCTGCACCCGAAATCTGACAACGTCACCAACCCCCGCTAGTTTGCCATATGAGTACATCAATAAACCAAGCCCTACAACGACTTACCCATCAATGTGCTGACGTAAACGGCGCATGGAACGACCGTCGTTAAACCTATCTCTATCTCCGGGTCCAATAAATTTTCATCCAATATGGGGCCATCTCCCCTGGCAAGATACACATGATAGAGAGTAGTTGTGTCGTTAGTTGGCCAGGAGAGGTCGAAAGTTTGGCAAAGCAAAATCGAATCTGGAGCAATAACGACGAATGGCGACGTGTCATCCAGGCTCTGGGCATAGGACAGAGTGGCAAATATCCAAACAGTAAGCAGCTGGATGAGCAGGAGTAGCCGTTGCTGCTTGCAAGGGATCATAGTCGCATCGGAGACCAAGAGAGCGAAAGGTATCTCCGTGGTAGCCTTTACTTAAGGTTAATGTGCATTATATCTAACTTATTGCTGGTAACCGTGTTGGAAGCAGCGCTTAAGCCAGGGGCCCCTGAGGAAGACGGGATCAAGGTTCTCACTCCATACCATCATGAGGTTCATTACTATTAAACAAAACTAGTACAGCAATGGGCTATTTTTATCTATAATATCAGGCTTATCTTATCAGATGGGGAGACTGTTCCGAGGCCTTGACAGAATGATGCCTGGATATTGACCAACGCCAAAGACGTTGCGGAACGGATCTGGCGTGTTTAGAGGGGAATATAGACCAGTCGCTTCGTCATACGATGGTACCCTAGAACCGTCTGGTCGTGGTGGAACTGCGAGCGTTTGTGTCGGATTTTGAAGAACAGGTGGCGCTTCTGCCATTACAGGGGATTGTGCGAAACCGGACTCTTCGCTCGAAGGAGTCAAGAGCTCTCGTACCGACTCTACAGGTGGATTCTTCCTCGGTTTGACGGCCACGGGTTGCTTTCGACGCCTCCACCTCCAAAGCATGAAGACAATGCAGAGAAATACGGCAGTTGTAATGGTTCCTGCGATGATTCCTACGGCTTGCATGGACAATGAGTTTTGTTTGGTTGCCGTATCAATGTCCCCGCTCCTAAAACGCAGCCTTAGTCAATCGATACCAAGGTACATCATAATAAACACTCACGAATCGTCGGGTATCGCTGTTTGTGAGGGCTGCGAAGCCCGCGCCCTACCTGAACTAGAGTTTTGACCTTCTATGCCACCTCCAGAACCTTGTTGGGCGCCAGATGATGTAGCAGGATCAGAAGAATCGTTTCCATTACTAGAACCAGCCGAATTTCCCAGTGGCGCATTGTTCCCTTGGTTTGAATCGGCGTTTGTGGGCGTAGCTGTGGCTGGTAATTGAGATGGACCTTGGGACGCGGCTTGCGGTCCTGATGTAGCAGGCTTTGTAGGATTAGGCGATCTATCAGTGACAGTAATACCGAGAATTGCGGCTGTTTGTGTGAATAGATCTGCTGCTTCCGTATTTTTGGTCGTGATGGTGCCTCCGTCATCAAAGCTGCTTATGCTATCAGTTCCTCCTAAGTCTTCTCCCCAGCACACATTTGAAGAAACTACGCTCCCTGTCACTAAGCATAAATTTCCATCCAGCAAAACGCAAAAATATGAGCACGAACAAGCAACAGCACTGATACCTCTTCCATCATCAGGCTGGACTCGAAATCTGACAACGTCACCAACTCCCGCTAGGTTTTTTATATCAATACATGCACGGACCAAGCACTACAATGACTTACCAATATTTTTATCAACGGAAAGGAGTGCCGGAACGACCGCGGTGTAAACTATCTCCGTTTCTGGAGTCAATGAGTCTTCATTTCCTATGGGTCCACTTCCCCGTGCTAAATACACGAAATAGAGGGTAGTTGTATCGTTAGTTGGCCAGGAGAGCTCGAAAGCTTGGCAAAGCGAGAACGACTCTGGAGCAGTAACGACGAATGGCGACGTGTCATTCACGCTCTGAGCAGACGACACAGTGGTAAATATCCAGACAGTGAGCAACTGGATGAGCAGGAGCAGTCGTCGCTGCTCGTAAGGGATCATAGTCGCATCGGAGTCCAAGGTAGCGAAAGGTATCTCCGTAGTAGCCTTTACTTGAGAATGATGGGATACATCTATAATTTATTGCCGGTAACCGTGTTAGAAGCAGCGCTTAAGCCAGGGGTCCCTGAGGAAGACGGGACTAAGGTTCCCGCTGCATGGGACAATTGCTCCCTTGGCTGTCGGGAAATGAAACACAAAATGAAAAGGCCCGACCCTTTTTCCCTATTATATAGAAAAAAAAAACGAATGGTATTATTTTTAGATAAAACGAGGGAGAATACACTACGATATGTCCTCGAGAGAAATACAGATCTAAGTCCCTAGTCATACAAAATGTCCCACAGCCTAATAAAGCTCGTGCACGACGTGTGATCGTAAATCATATATACGATGGTGGAGGCCCATGTCCATGATATCCACCTTCTAAGTCATCAAACCGAGCTTGCTCTGGCTGTTGTTCGTGAGTACCACCGGTGATGCGCGCTGCGACAAGATCTGCGAGATATTCCAGTTCATTCCTTGAAATCGTGCCCCGTGGTCGCCCTTCAATCGAGGCGTCGGGAGTTCCCACTCGATCGAGGCTGTGACTGCTGCCCGTGTCGAGCGGACGCTTTGACAATAAAGGTGCAAGGGCACCTGCATGGCCTCCCGAGCTGCTCGTAGCCTCCGTCGCATTGGCAATCCTGAATCCACTCCGTGGATCTCGTCCATAGAGCGACGAAGGAGTGTACAGGGGGCTGTCAGGCGAGTAGTTGTCTGAGCTGGCTAAAATGTTGTCGAGCTCCCTGCCTATCAGCTCTTGCAAGGACAACGGCGTGCGCGTCGACGAGTTTGCTAGCATTTGCGGGTTGTGGTGCCCGGCGTGACTCGTGCTGGCCACTGGAGCCTCTTCCTCGGGATAAATGGAGTGCGAGTCTCGGCGAGAGGTCTCCATGATCGATGAACGCCGAGTGCCTGCATTGACAGAGCTGGGTGGGGTGCTGTCAGTTTCGAAACTACTCGTAGAGGGTCTTGGGGCTAGGAATCGAGTCTCTTTGCTACTAGGTAATAGGCGTGCTGGGGAGTGCATGGGCTGCGATGGAGAGGCGGGAACTGCACCAGCGTAGAAACCACCGTATTGCATTGATGGTGGAATTTGATAGACAGGTGGGGTAACTTCTGTGGTTAAATCGTTGCCACTGCTTCCGGGACCTGGTAAGATGGCCACTGGGCGATGTTTTTGCTGATGTCGCTTTCTCCAACGGAAACAGAGAAAGCCGATAAACAGCACAAATGCACCCACAATAGTGCCGACGATTGCGCCTATTGTTTGGGACGACATACTTGCTTTGGGTGCTTCATCGTCGGTCGTGTTTCTGCAAAAAGCGGCGATCAGGCAAAACCTCTCCGAAACTGTTATCACACTCACCGAAGGGGAGACGCGGTTTGGGTCGGAATCTGGCCACGTGTGCCTTGTCTACTTGTCTGTTGTTGATTCCCTCCGGCTGGGGTGCTGCCATCGGCGGGATTACCACTGCCGCCCTGTTCTGAAGGAGATGATCCGCCAGAGCCAGATGATCCTCCAGAGCCGCCTGGCCCAGTCGGGTTGAGTGGAGAAGACGGATTAGGCTCGGCGGGGTTTGAAGGGTTCCCGGGGGTGGGAACGGAAGGAACGTCAGTGGGCTTGACCGTAGTAGTTCCAGCTGTTGGAGTTCCAGCTGTTGGAGTCCCAGCTGGTGGAGTTCCAGTTGGTGGGTTCTCGGGTGTCGAAGGAAAAGGGTCAGAAAGTGTGAGGACCCCAGATTCATAGGTTGGTGCAGATGGATCAGGTGTAGAGTATGCTGGTTCGGTTGAAGGATCTGGAGGCAACCATTGCGTGAGGGTGGCTGTATGAGGGTGATTTGTGTATGTAGTTCTCTAGACAAATACTAAGTTCCTGTGATGATCTGCCGTGACGGGCTACTTACGGGACACATGTCCGATTTCTCCAGTTCTAACCCTGCAGAGATGTAAGAGAGATGAAATATTATGGAGAAAAGAAGACCCCCACATAGTTGGGAGACTTTACTGTTCGAGTCCATCACTTTGAATCGAACGGGATAAGCTAATAGTCCCGCTTTAGCGTGCACTGCAGCCGTATAAAAACAAAAACAGGCTTACTTGAATTTGGCGCGATAAACGTGATTTGGTTTTCACTTGTCTCGCCCACAGGTATGTCCGAGCCCACGGAGGAATCGTTCTCGATACCTCCATAACCGTAAGCATAAAAGAACTGGAATAATGGTGATCCTCCTGTCCACGAGAAAGTAGTAGGCTGGCATTCGTAGACTAGATCTGGTGCCCAGAGTTTGAGCTCCTCCGCTTGAGCCGCCACACGGAGAGCGAGGGTCAAGACGAAAGCCAAGATAAGTTGGCATGCATGCATAGCGCTGTAGAGCGTCTACTGCGAGCCTGTGGCAAGCGCAGATTTATTATGGTGAAAATGATCGTCGAAGAAGGGTCCAAAGGAGTGAGTGACAGCTAGTCCGGGACGTTCGGCCTGTCGTCGAGGTGCGTTAGAGTTCGTAAGGAAAACGTATCGTGGTGATTTTTACAAACGATACTTCTAGTTTGAACAACCTTTTATATCTCGTCCGGGAGAGCTAGCGGTCCTGGACCGGTCACATCAAAGTTACCGTATCGCACGTAGCGCTACAAAACTGTACATCCTATAGAAATGTGGACACCGCCCCTCCGACCCGGAGCCACCCTCTTCCGCAGTTCATAGCCTCGTAGGGTCCTTCGTCAACTAAAGCAAGATGTCTGGTCAAGTGGCCAATCGACCTTTAGACCCCCTTCACAATGGCTGACATCTTTCCACGCACTCTCGTTGTTAACAAGGGTAATGTAGCTTCAATTACGTTAATCGGACGTTGTACTCACTCTACAATTAGACGAGAAACATAAGAAGGGTACTACCACTCTTGTTCCCCATTCAGACGCTGACCCCACTTAGACGTCCGCTTGCTCGACGGAGACGTCACAAC